>CM040238.1:41858368-42134239 GCA_022545495.1 Chrysanthemum lavandulifolium | reverse complement strand
CTTTTGTCGGGATAACCCGTGGCGTCAGATTGCAACTGACGCGTCCGGAAGGAGTAAAACATCGATTACTTTTTCTCGTTTTCCGAGCTACTTATAAATTTTGGAATTTTCCGGTCTTAATTTTCTTAGAAATGCAGAAACATCCATTCCACAAGCATTATATCCTAGTTTAAATCGAGTCTTATATATATTATTACGCCGATTTTACGAAGGTTTCGTTTGTTTTCTTCAAGTGTGCGAGTTTAGTTTGTCAAGAAGAAGTTACATAAGATTGGAAGGAGTTTTTCATAATAATTCTTCTTGAAAAGAATTTAACCACCACTTTACACGGATCCTACCGAGCTAATCGGGGAGTATTAGTTTCTTTTGTTTTAATTACCTTCCAATTATCATAACTTTGATACTTTTCGGGAACATTGGGGACAATGTTCGGTTTAAATGTAGGGAGGGAAAATAAAATGGGAACTTTGAAACTATGCTTATCCTTGACTATTTGCTTTGTCTAATTGTGATTGTGTAATAAACCATGAGAAAATTTTGGTTAGGGTAATTTTGGCACCAAATTTAAAATTTTCATGACATATAGGAGTGGGCCATTAGTCTTAACAAAAGCGTCTCACGGATAGGAAGTTATATGACTAGCACAAAACCCTTACCACCCAAATTCCACCCAAAATGTGAGGATCGCCTTAGATTAGTAGGAATTAAAGCATTCATCTTTAATGCTTAGAGTGTGAACCGGTAGTATATTAGATTCTAGAACTTGTTTTGTGATGCATTCCGAGATCGCAAGTGAGGCTACACTTGTGTAGTTAGGAATAACTAAATGATAAGAGGCATTAGGATAACCCTTGTTTGATACCGTAATATAATTACTTCTTCCACATCGGTTGAGTAATTCCCCACACCCTTTGCGTTGTACTCATCTTTAGTACACGATACCCTAGTTAACCCCTCGAGCCTATCCTTTTCGCGGTTCTCGTGATATTTCGGTTTTCCGAATATCAATGAAAACATTATTTACACCCCACCCCAAATATACACCCAAATCGCTTTAGCCTACCCCTTATGCACTCACTTTTAGTGCAAATGTTTGTTATCACCCTAAACCCTTAGTTCAATTATCTAGTTGCTTGCATAAGTTGCTAAGTCGAGTCATATCCTTTGTATACGCTTTTGGGATGATTGGGATTCATGGGAAAAGTTAAAGTTTATGAAATGACGGGAAGGGAACGTTAAATTCAAATTCCCTTTGTTTACGTAATAATGTACCCCAAGTGTTTGATCTTTTCAAAGCGGGTCAAATTAGTGTTAGAGTAATAAAAACTCAAGTGTAGGGATATGCTTATAAATCCTAGTATTTTGATGTTATCTTAGAGGATGGTAGAGTAAAAGTGTATGAAAAAAAAAAAAAAAAAAAAAAAAAAAAATTCGAAAAAAAATAGAAAAGAGAAAAAAAAAAGTAGAGTAAAAAAAAAAAAAAAAAAAAAAAAAAACGGGCTACCATCCTACATCTATCCTTTAAATTTATGTTTGTTTATTTCGGTTATCTAGAGTTTAGAGTGTCGAGTATTGGCTTAGCAACGCCATTCTTCATATCGATTAACATAAAGATTTTTGACTTACCACCACTAAATAGCCTATCCCACCAAACCCTTATTTCCCTACCGTAAGCCTAACATTACAACCCTTTAAAAGACCTCTTTGATAGTCTTTCCTAGGTGCTTACGCCAAAGCGATGGAGGTTTGATCTATTCTCAAGCCTATGGTAATCTATGTACTAGGACCGGTTAATGAGTGTTTATCTTCCATTTCCTATATTGTTATATTTCATTTATACACACGAGAGATGTAGTATCCAAACACCCCATGTGAGGTGCTAGTATGTAATTCCGTGCTTGTTATGACTTTTGGGGCTTATATGTGTTGTGGACCGTTTTGAATTAATCTTGAATGACCCCTAACTTATAAATTAATTGGCTAAAGCACATTTGCTTGAGGACAAGCAAATAACAAGTGTAGGGATATTTGATAAGGTTTTAAAAGGTACCATTTTGAGGGGTCATTTAAGTCCTTATTTGATCACTTTTGTATCCGTTATTGCTTAATATCGTTCCTTTTCACTTTTAGGTCTCGTGAAGGCAAAATCTGGAATGGCACTTATTTGGACGAAAAGGCGCGAATATATGAAGAAAATGGCCAAAGTCGAAATCGAGACACTCACGTCGCTGAATGTAGAAGGCGACGGCGTCGGGAGCTATTTGCGGCGCCGTCGGAGAATTATTGTGACGGTCGAACTCAAAACTCGTGTTTTCAAGAGACGGCGTCTAGTTGTGAAAGAGTAGGCCGTCGCTACTCGGGCGGCCTAGATGCGATCCGAACGACGTCGAGCTGAAGAGGACGGCGTCACGGACATAAGGTGGCCGTCGCAAGGTTAACGTGGCCAAGACGAAACCCAATGGCGGCGACACGGCGGCACTAAACATAAGGTGGCGCCGTCAAGCTGTAATCTTATATATAGAATCCGAATTTTTCGGTCTTTGTGTGGAGAGTCTTTGGGTAAAACCTAAAACCGAACCTAAGGTGTCTTGTACAGTATTTTAGGGTTTTAACCCTATCTTACACCAAGATAAGTCTTTGCTTCATTAATTCAATTATGTCTTTGATTATTTGTGTGTATGCTTGCATGTTCTCCATGTCCGCTAATTTATTTGTGTGTTTGCTTAGGAAGTATGAAACTTAATTATTAAATATTGATTGGTTGTTTCTTATCTTAGTTGATTAATGATCTAGTAATGCGATAGGTCATTAGTTGTGTACTTAATGCTTGATTCATCTTTGTGAACCCTAGAGTATGATTACACGAGTGATTGTAGTCTAAACCATCCGAAGAGCGCCTTAGAGTAGGAGTCTATAATCTCTAAGTGGATTTGTAGACAAGACCCTTTGGTAAGTTCAAAGAGTTAGGGAGAAACGCATACCTTACAACTTTAGAAACACAACGCAACTAGGAATAAGACGTGACACTCAACCATCAATAGGAGATAATTAAGGAGTAATACAAACTAAGTAAACACATCTTTAAACTATCATACGAGCACACATTAATTAGACATAGACTCCCACAACCTTAGTTTAGATAATTAGATAATAGTAGAGTAATCGGTAGAAATACCAACCCCCAAATCCAATACCGAGATTCATACCTTTCCATTTTCATAAAATATAAAAAGATAAAAATAATCTTCCTCAACCTTAACCTTAGCGTAGTAACTCCCTACTAGCATTCCTATTCCCTGAGAACGATATCAATACCCGTGGCTTACCCTAATTACTACACTACAACAATTAGGTTCATTGCCTAGGGTGTTATAAACTTGCTCGAAGAAAAGGAAGTTCCTTTGACCCCGAGCGGCGCGTGTAGCGTTATCAAGCCTATAACAATTTTCTGCGACAGCATCTCGGCAATAGTAACCGCAATGAACCCGGTTCATCATAACCGCACAAAGCATATCTCTTTGAAACATCATTTTATCAGAGAAGTAATTGAAGACGGAGCGGTGCAACCTGAATTTTGTGGAACGAATGAGCAGCTAGAAGAAATTTTCTCAAAAGCACTTCCACGAGAAAATTTTCAGGAGCTCAGACAAAAGTTGGGAGTTCAGCCAAAACACATTATAGAGAGAATGTAAACTAATGTGTTTTGCCAGAAAAAGAAAAGGAAGACATTTTGGGACAAGCCTTACTATTAAGGGTTGGCAAAGGAATAGTTTTCGTGAATTTAAAACATGTTCATTCAAGAAAAAATGAAACTTGCTTTTCTATTCTTTCGGTCAAATACATGTGGTAAATGAGCACAAGTGTGTCGGTAGAAATGCTCACTATATTTGACTAAGTTTTGTATATGTTTTCGCACCATGCAAAGTTGGTGAAACTTAGTGTATAAAAGGAACACCGAAGATGTAATAGATTGTACCAGAAGCACCGATGCCTTCACAAATATTTCATAAAGAAAGAGTATTTAAGTTTTTATGTTTTGGAATATTAATCTTAATACTACTATTTTTTCTCCTAAATAACGTTTAATAATTTTTTTGAGCAATTTTAGTGAGAGTAACATCTTATATATCCAACAAGAATTTACCCTTTTTTTTTCCTTTCAACAAGGTAAATCTTGATCCATCATTAATATGGGTCGGATTAATTACTCTAAATAAACACACCCAACACTCATACCTAGCTCCAATAAAATTATTTATCCATACATAGCTCATCCACCTTTCTTTTTTAGTTGATAAAAATTATGTCGCATCACTCATCTTTTACTTACACTATTACCAAGACAAACGATCATCATCGCTTGCCAAAACCAATGTAATAAACCAAATATTTAAAAATGTTTATACGGTCGTTGTTCAAGAGTATTCATAGTTGGAACGTCTAATTGCTTTCAACGATATAAGAAAGCGTGTATAGCATTTAAGAGTGTCAAACTTTGAACTATTTCAATTTTGGTAATTTCCAGCATTACTAATGCTAAGTTTATCGTTTGGTTGGTGGTGAAGTGTTTGAGAGTTTGAAAAATAATGGTGCATTATATTTTTGTAGAAAGTCTCCCCTCCTTATATATATTCACGCCAATAAACGTTATCAAATAACTGACTTAATTGATTAGTATGATATTGACAAAAAGTGATTATATTATTACTTCGACATATGAGAGGTTATCAGTTTTCCAACATCTTTTTTAGTCATCTGTCATCTTCACTTTGTAGACAAATTAAGAAAACTAGTTTTGTGGGAAACACTTTGGAGTGCCGGTCAAGGGTGTCAATGTAATGGTACATGTAAATTGTTGGTAACAAAAAACATGCATATCGTAAGAAAGTTGCGATTACTTGATTATATATTAATGAATGCATTACGTGTCGTGCTACACTTTTTTTTTCTAAGAGGTCAAAGACCCGGTAAATATATTACTCCAAAAAACGTTTAAGTACAAAGGATATGGGTGAATCTCATAACTCAGCCCGTTACATAGACGAAAAGCTTACATAAGAAGGTACTTCCAATTCTCTATATAAGAAAATAAACCACTACTCGATATTGTCGAGAAAAACCCTAAACGATTCTCTTTGGCGAAAACGATTCTTCACCCCTGTTCCCTCTTTGGCGATCAATTGTTTCTTCCAATCTCTCCTGTCCATTAATGTTGATTACTTTTCATTAATTAATTACAATAGTGGGTAAGTGAGTACAAGAATCACTTTTGGTTCTCTATTTGTTGGGTATAGAATTGTTTAATCGTTTGTTTCTGCATGTGAACCGACCTTACCGACTTGTAGTATATATTGCATGGTTAAATTTGTTTTGCTACCTGATTGGTGATTCCTCGTACTTTATTTTTTTGTGGGTCGGTGTCATCATTGTTGGTGCTGAATTCGTATAGTTATTCTTTGTGCCTAAACGATTTTTAACCGAACCTGCTATCATGTTTGATGTTGGATAGTATCTTGTGATTATAATCATGCCTTAGTTCTACTAAGGTTATCGTGACTGAAGATTGACGTGGATCTTCTTGCTTTCCTGGTGTTTCATTTTTCTTAGGGTTTCGGTTATTACTTTTCTGTTTTTCGTTTTTAGGGTTGTTTTACTTTCTTGTTTGTTATTATGGACAAGGTTGATGAATTAAACGTTGATGTGAATGAGCCTCTTGTTAGTCTTGGTGAGTCGATTCTTCAATCAACAATGAACCCTAATAGTAGGAATGATGAGTTTACGGTATTGCTTCCGGTTCTCGCTCGATGGACAAGTGGAGCGGTTTCACTTGGTTCAAGCCTTAGTCATGACGCACCTAGTCATGACACACCTGAGGGTCATGATACTTTATTGAAAATTCGTGCTATTGAAAAACAAATCTTTGAGAGAAAACTTGTTCTTGTGGGTGACGATGGGAAACCATTAAAACCAGCCGTGACAGTGGATGCTACTACTTCTACTGGGGCTAATCTATTTGAGCATCTTAAGGTGCCGCAGTCATAGAAGGAGCTAGAGGAGATGCTTACTGCTATTGGTTATTATTCGAAACCTCCTCAAGATACGAGTGGTACTATGGCTTATAATGTTAATGGCCATAATAATGCTAATGATAAGGTTGATACGAATGCACATGGGGTCATTGGTATTGAGAAGGTTGGTGTGTATGCTTTGAAACAACCTTCTTCATCATATCTTGGTGTTAATTCTCTTGAACCAAAGAAACACACGTTAAACTTTCGTAAGTTGGAGTGTAGTAAGAAAGCTAATGGTGTGGATCTTTACGTCACGATGAAAGTGGTTGAAGAGGTGAACACTAGGTTTGAGAATACTTTGTATGGGTATTTCCTTGGTCAACGTCTTGCTTTTCCTGTTGTTGATTACTTTATACGCAATGCATGGGCTAAGTTTGGTATACAAAGGTAATGATGAATGAAAAGGGTTCTTCTTCTTTAAGTTCAATTCAAGAAAGGTGTTGATGATGTTCTTGAGAGCGGTCCTTGGTTGATTAGAAATGTACCTATTATTCTTAAACCATGGACATTGAACACCAATTTACTTAAAGAGGATCGACCAACATCCGGTGTGGGTTAAATTCCATGATGTTCCTCTTGCTATGTTTTCGATGATGGCCTTAGTCTCCTTGCCACATTGATAGGCACGCCCAAAAGGTTAGATGCTTTTACTAGCCAAATGTGCAAGGAATCGTAATGTAGTAGTTTTGCTAGATGCATGATTGAAGTGAAGTCGGATGAGGTGCTTAGGGACGACCTTCTTGTTGAGATACCGTTACTTGATGGGTCGGGTTCGACTATTGAGAAGATACGGGTTGAATATGAGTGAAACCACCTCATTGTGATAAATGTAAGATTTTGGTCATACTCTTATTGAATGTCTTAAAGTTGTTGAACCTCCCGCTCGACCTACTAAGCGTGTTAATGATGGTTTCAAGACGGTCAATAATAAGAAGAAGGAAAGCAAGGTGGTTCTACTATTCCGGTCAAGGAGGGTTTACTAAACTGTTGTGGGTAAGCAGTTTCAATATCAACCCAAAAGACTCCTCCGAACCTATAAAAGTGGAAGTCAATAAGAAGAATGCTTGATGTGGCTAGTTCGAGTAGAACAAAGATCTCTACATCTAATCGGTTTGATGCTCTTAATATGGAATATGCGGATGCTTTTGGTATTCCTTCAAATGACACCAACAAGGATGTGGATTACGGTCGTACAATGGAAGTTAATGAAGATAAGTCTACTAAGACAGTCTTGCATCACAAGAACCCCTTGTGAGTGATTTGAAAGAGATGGAGTCGGTGTGGCTCCTAAAACTAGTGATTCTTGTATTCCTTTGCCTCTTCTACTAAGAGAGTTAACCCTTTTCTAAAGTGGGAGAGATCGTGGTGTTTGATTACGAAGATGAGGTGCTTGCTAACCCATTTGATGAGTCTGCTAATCTATTCGGTGGTGGCCAAGAGTTTGAAGATGAGTATGATGACTATGACTACGATGACTATGCGAAGGTGTTTCGATCTTCACAGGAATTTGGATGCCTTTAATGCCATGTATGGCACCAAGCTTCAAGGACCTATGAATTAATTTTCTTTCGTTATGTCCTATGTTATCATTTGAGTAGTGGTTTGTTTTCTTTTTTAGAAAATAGGTAGTATCTTGTTATGTAAGCTTTATGCCTATGTAACGGGCTGAGATATGGGATTTCACTCATATCCATTGTACTTAAACGTTTTTGGTTAATATATTTACCAGGGTGCAGGATTACTCCCCTTTACCCAAAAAAAATAAATAAACCACTACTCAAAAAATAACATTATACTCCTATGGAGATAAAATTACTTCCTACCAAGGCCTTGAAGCTTGATACCATACGTGTCATAATAAGCATCCCGATTACCTGGAAGATCGTAAACCTGATCCGCATATATAGTTATCATAGTCATAGTCATCATAATCATCTTCACGATCATGACCACCACCAAATAGATTACTCGTCTCATCAAAGGTGCTCTCAACCACCTCTTCTTCACTATCAGGATCCACAATCTCTCCCACCTTAGTGAATGGGTTAACCCACTTAGTAAAAGAAGTATAAGCAACCTTTTTAATAGGAATACCATTATCATCAACAAGAGAGCTTTCCCATCCATAAGAAGCTTTTCAAACTCTCCAATTTTCTCAACAATAGGGGTAGGACCAACCTCGTTATCTTTCATTAAATCACTCACATTTGGAACATGTGATACATTACCTGTCTTAATTGACCCAACCTCCTTTGCTTCCATTGTATTACCAGACTCCTCTACATCAGTAGGATTGCCACATTCATCAGAATCAATCGTATCTAGAGCCTCAAAAGGATTAGATGTAGCAATCCCACTCGTACTGGCCACTTCAGTGGCTTTCTTCTTTGTATTTTCTACCTTCTTGTGTTCAGGAGGAGGCGCTTTAGGTTGATACCTAAACTTAGGACCCATACTAGGTTTAGTAAAACCTCCCTTACCTGGAACACTTTGACCACCATTCCTACCCTTATTCTTGTTATTGACATTTTAAAAACCATCATTAACACTCTGTTTAGGCTGAGTAGGAGGTGGAACAGATTTAGGACAGTCAAGTAGCATATGACCAAAAAGCTTACACGTATCACACCAAGTCGGTTTCCATTCGTATTCAACCAGAATATTTTCAATATTAGAACCTGTCCCATCAAGTAAAGGTATCTCAGCAGTGATGCTCTCCGTAAGAGCCTGATCTGCCTTAACATCAATCAAGCACCTAGCAAAACTACTTCGACCCCATGATTCCAAGCACATTTGACTAGTGTAAGAATCTAACATTTTGGCGCATCAATCGGTGTGGCTAGGAGGTCGAGACCATCATCGAAAACATAGCAAAGGCACATCATGAAATTTAACCCATACCGGAATATTAGTCAAATCCTCTTTAAGTAGGTTGGTGTTTAGGGTCCAATGTTTAAGAATAATAGGCACATTTCTAATCATCCACGGGCCATTTTCAAGCACATCATCAACACCTTGCATCGAATTAAACTTAAAGAAGAAGAAACCCTTTGCATTCATCATAACTTTTTGAACGCCATAGTTAGCCCACTTATTACGTACATAATAATCAACAACCGGGAAAGCAATGTGTTTACCAAGAAAGTACCCATATAAAGTATTCTCAAATCTAGAGTTTACCTCTTCCACCACGTTCATAGGAACATAAAGGTCCACTTTATTATTTTTATTGCTACACTCCGACATGAAAGTTAGACTTGTGCTTGGTGGTTCATTAAGTAGCACCGCACAAGAAACCGGCTTTACATTAGATACATTTGTAGTAGACAGTTTCGATCACTTTGAGTGTTTGTAGTAGAATCATTCCGAGCGTAATGATGTGAAGAATCCATCTTCGCATTCTCATAGTCGACACCATGCATTGCTTCCTCAAACTTTGACAAGCATCCAAGACAACTGAGCGGTACCACTAGGGTGACTAGTTTTCACATGAGAAGAATTAAAGTGATTAATGTTTTCATCATCTGTGTTAAGAGGAGAAGCCAAATTCACTATTGTTTCAGCCACACGAGAATCCGAAACAACTCGTGGTATCTCACAACATTGCTCAGTAGCAGGATAGGAACGTGAAACCGGCTTCACGATTACGCACTGTCTCGTTGAATCAATGTTGAACTCACCAAAACAATCATCGGGTTTGCCAGAGATTAGACCCTTTAGTAGCACTATGTTTGTTAAGAAACCCTTTATCCATCATTCTAGTATGATCGACCACACTAGATGAAGGACCCTTACTCGTATTCTCACTATTATTAAGAAAACCTTTCTCCATCTCTCAAAAACACCACAAAACACCAATCGAATAACAATAATATATCACAACGAACATGTAACGACCAAATAGTAATGAAAAACCCTAAGCGAAAAATTAGGGTTTAAGGCGCATGAAAGAATCAAACCTAACCCATCATAACAATCGTTGCGGAGTAATGATAAAAACAAAATTATCGCATGTAAAAACCAAAGATAATTAATGCATGCAATATAAATTGGCAATTGAGAATAGCCCTACAACCGACCCACGATGGATACAAATCTTAATAACCCTTCAAAAGGATAAACTATTATCCCTACCAACCAACCGATGCACTATAGAACCAAAAATTAATAAATTAATTTGAGAATCAATAATGTGGAACGATTATAAGGCCTGTCACTAGCTTGCTACATTAAGAAAGGTTGAAAGACGTGCGTAATTTTTGATTTACTCTAAGATGATTGATTACCTTTTCCTGCATTCGCTCTCTATATAAACTTCTCACTAAATGTCCCTTCATTCAATTCATCTATATATCTTAAGTAATTGTGATAGCATTCGATGGTGTCCACCTCATTCAAGATTTCAATCGCACACAAGTCATGTTTATTGTCACGTAGCTTGTTTAGTTCATCACCTGTTACCTAGGATACACGGAAACGCCTCCGGGATGCCGTATCACGTACCCGAAACGTCCCGGAAGCGGAAACGCCAGAAAGCGCGGGAAGCGTCCGGGAAGCGTCCGGGAAAAGTGAAACGTTTCTTCAATTGGGGTACGCATATCCTTATCTAGGAAACGTTTGGAGAAACGTTTCTGGCGCAAAAAGTCACGTTTCCTATCAAATTTCCGGCGTTAGGTTTATGTGTTCTTGTAAATGTTTTTCCGGCATGATGGTTGTTAAACACAGGACAAGTTGGGCATCACATTAGAGAGAGAAGCAAAGTGAAATAAAACATTGGAATTTGAAAGTATATACTTTTATATTTGTTGTGTGGGAAGTTGTGCGAGTTACCCGTGGGTGGGGTAAGTAAAAACGATCAATTTTCTTTTTGAACATACTATACCTTTTTCAAAACTTTCAATTTTTACTTAGTACAAAATATTTCATTTTTTGCAAAGTACAATATATCCATTCAGCTATGTGGAATACAGACCTGAAGATGATGTGTTTAGTTACATAACCTTATTTTCCGATTAACTACGTATATTAACATTTTAGAGTACATATTGATTTTATTATTTATTTTATAGAGTTAATATTTATAAAAGATGTTTTCGAACGTTTATAGTTAATTACGTCAACTTTTTCAGAATCACGTGATCATTTAAGCAATTTTCGACTATGAAAAAGATGATTGACGTTTTTTGTTTATAGAATCTAATAAAAGGAATTTTATTAGATTCTTTAGCTGATGAGATAAGTTATAATTAATAGTGTTTTTATAAAATAGACGTTTCCTCGCCGTACCCGTTTCTTGAATTTTAGGATGTTGCCGTTTCCCCGTACCCGTACCCGTACCCGTCCCCGTCTCCGTTTCCGTCCCCGTGCAACTTAGCCTGTTACAACAGGAATTATCACTAATGGGGTTGCACCGGCGATAGGAAGTCTTCTAAGGCGGGGATCCGCTATTCGCACCTTTATGGTCTTTTATATAAGCTTCTTTATTCAGTTCTAGTTGATTATTTTGATTAAGTTATAGACAATTTCCAATTTTATTAATTATGTTAGTAGGAGTTGATTATAAGCTTTCATGCAATTATATTATCCTAACTATTGGACTTTGTTGAATTTATTTTAGTCTAAGGAAATGTGGATGGAAGAAGGAGAACGGCGATTTCCACCACGTAACCAAGAGTCACAACCAGGAAAGAATATCTCATGAACCCTCGACCTCTATTCGCTAACCCTCATTCTTGTTGGACTTTAATTGTACAAGTCTTGTATTATGAAGATAATGATAGATGAAGGACCGAATATGTTAAGTAGATGATTATAACCGAAAAGTAGTTATTTCGGTTGGTAGTTATAAGTTAGTTATTTATGTAAAAATTGAAGGTGTGTGTCGTTTGGTTCATGACCATTCGAACCATCATGACCATTGGGTCATACCCTTTCAAGTCTATAAATAGTCTAGTACATGAATCTGTAACATAAGTGTGTGTGTCTCATTTCAAAGAAAGGCATAGTGTCTTTGTAACAATGTAACCAAATGTTATGTTGATGAAATAAAATGAATCTTCTTGTTAATCTTGTGCAATACGATCCTGGAATTTCATTTGTTGGAGACGTGTGAAAATACAATATGGTATCAAGAGCCGAAGGTTGTTGCAAGGATACAAGATATGATTCAAGTCTTTGATCAAAAGGATCAAGAGACCGAGAAAAGAAGACACCAAGGATGTTGGGGAAGATAGTGCACAATCAAGAACCAACGGACATGGACATCAAATGAATTGGTGGAGTTTTGTTGTGATCATTCGCGACAACAAAACAAGAAGGAAACTTTTGTAGAAGCAAGAGTGGAATAGCGCAGAATTATTACAACTCTTGACGTTGAAGGAAGCGTAGAAGCAAGAGTAGGAAGCGCGAGACATTTTCTTGTGTGTTTGCTATTAACGCAACGCTGGAAACAAGAAAAGGATACTTCTTTTGTGTTTTGCTGTCAACGCGACACAGGAAGAAAGAAGTAAGAACACATCGTTTTGTATAGAGAACGAGTGGGAAGGCTTTGTAAAAACCGGTTTGAAAAAAGATACAAAGCAAGATGTAAGACGCAGGACTAGCGCGCAAGATGTAAGACGCAGGACTAGAGCGCAAGGAACGTTGTTGTGGAGAAGAAAACATATACGTGGAACAAACAAAGGACTGTTTTGTTTCGGTGGAATGAAATCAGAAACGAAGGACTGTTTTTGGTTCGGTTTGGTTACCAAGACATGGTACCAAGGATTGTGTCGGTACAACACAAGAACAACAACAACGAGAGAAGAAAACAAAACGATGGACTGTTTTGTTTTGGTGGAACGAAATCAAACGAAGGACTGTTTTGATTTGGCGTGGGTTACCAAGGCGTGGTAACAAAGATTGTGTGTAGGTTTCTTAGGAATCTCAAGAAAACCAAGATCAAGAACAACATACAAAAGAAAAAAAGGAACGTGTAGTGTGGTTACCAAGGCTGGTAACAAGTTTGTGTGTAGGAATGTTTGTGATTTCTAGATAAGAAATCAAGAAAAACACACAAGGGTTTGTGTGTAGGAAGGTTCTAAGATTTCAAAGAGACCGAGATCAAGAACAACACACAAAGGAGATTTTGGTTGTGATTCAAGACAACAAAGCAAGGAGGCTGTGGAACTATTTTGTTTAGACTCGTTGGCAAGGAAAATTCGACAAGAAAAGAGAAGGAACCATGGTGTTTATTTGATTCGAATCAAAACAGAAACAAGGCAACAAATTCGAGAGGTATTGTTGAAGATTGAAGTCGAATTAGAAGAAAAAAGTGGCAACGAGATAGGAAGAAACAAAAGGAACAAAGCATGTAAAAGATGAAAATAGGCGTTGCTTGGAGATATAATAAACCAAGGCAGGGAAACAATCAAGGATTGTTTGGAGACGTTTAGCAATACAAGAACAACAACAAATAACGAAAAGGACGGGTTGATCACTCGTTCATAGGAAAATACCGACGGGTATTGAAGAGCTGTTGAAGATACGGTGTAAAATTGAAGAAACACAAGGAAGTATTGTGGTACAACGTTGGAAAGGAACAAGCAACAGCAGCAAAAATCATGAAGACAAGAAGAAGGAAAGAAAAGACACGGAGAAGAACATGAAGACTAGAAGAACAAGACTTAAACAATTAGGGGGGGGAATGTTGGACTTTAATTGTACAAGTCTTGTATTATGAAGATAATGATAGATGAAGGACCGAATATGTTAAGTAGAAAGATTATAACCGAAAAGTAGTTATTTCGGTTGGTAGTTATAAGTTAGTTATTTATGTAAAATTGAAGGTGTGTGTCGTTTGGTTCATGACCATTCAACCATCATGACCATTGGGTCATACCCTTTCAAGTCTATAAATAGTCTAGTACATGAATCTGTAACATAAGTGTGTGTGTCTCATTTCAAAGAAAGGCATGGTGTCTTTGTAACAATGTAACCAAATGTTATGTTGATGAAATAAAATGAATCTTCTTGTTAATCTTGTGCAATCTGATCCTGGAATTTCATTTGTTGGAAACCTGTGAAAATACAATAATTACAAGCCCTCTAATAAACTCAAGGCACATTTCATGTTGATTAGTTGTTAAATAAAACATTATTTGTTATATTTGTTGTTAAACAACCATTGTAGTTGTTAATAAAGGGTTGCAAATCCAGCCTGCCCATAAGAGCTGAAAGTGTTATAGACCAGTGAGTAATCCAAGTAACTGAAAGTGTTTAGCTTCTTGGGACAGGGAAAGGTGGCGTTAGTAGCAGGAGGAGATTCAGGTATTGGAAGGTTAGTTTGTTACCACTATGCTAAAGAGAGTGTGACTATAGCATTTACTTATGTGAAGGGCGATGAGGACATAGATGCAAAAGACACACTGGATATTATAAATGAGTCAAAAAATGGAAGGCTCGGTTGATCCTATTGCCATACCTACGGATCTTAGGTATGATAAAAATTGCAAGAATGTTGTTGATGAGGTCATTGCTAAATATGGAGGCATTGATGTCCTAGTGAACCTTCCAGCCGTGCAAAACTATACGTATTCGTATTCGTTTGAAAAGATCACAGAGGAGAGGCTTGAAAAGGTGTTTCGGACCAATATTTTCTCATATTTCTTCTTGACAAAGTATGTATCGTTTCTTAACATGTTAATGATATCTTTTCTAGGATGCATTATAATCTTATAAGTATTTGAAATACTGAATAATTCATAAGTCATTTTTATACATTGATGTTACCATTTTAACACAGGCTTTTTAAATTCTTATAACTAGACGTAGGGCGATCACTTAGATAGGAACCAGTTAAAAGCTGTTATTTATCTCCAGCCTTTTCTTTAAAAAATATATATATGTAGATGGGTTGTAACGACTTATTTTTATGTAGGCATGCTTTGATGCACATGAAAGAAGAAAGCAGCATCATAAACACAACATCAGTGTTAGCATACAATCCCGACCCACCAAGTTGGCTTTACTACACTTCAACAAAGGGGCCATCGTATCCTTCACAAGGGGTCTAGCATTGCATTTGACCGAAAAGAATATTCGTGTAAATGGTGTGGCCCTGGTCCTATTTTTGGACACCACTGCAAGCTTCAGTACTCAATGACAAGGACATAACAAGGTTTGGGTCAACGGTGCCCATGAATCGGGCAGGTCAACCTTACGAGGTTGCTCCATCATACATGTTCCTTGCATATCAGGACTCTATATGACTGGTCAAGTTCTTCATCCTAATGGTAAACACTTACATTTAGCTTATGATAACACACGCATTTGTGCCACTAGTACAACACTATATATGTCATGTGCATACAAATATTTATACAGTTTTCTTTATCAAGTTGGTCACCCTTGTTACTGCATAAAAGATATTTGCATTATAACTTAGAAGTACGTACAAAGTATCATTCGTGAAAACCTTTTTTACAACCATTGTTAGTTACTTTAGTATAGTCATATTGTGTTCATATAGCAATTAATTGATTTCACGATAACTCGAATCAAAGTTTTTCTAAAGTGAATTTTATAACGAGACAAAAACGGTAAAACTATTCAACCCCGTTTTAGTTTTCCACACATTCTTCTTCAATTGAGCAATAATTAACAACTTTAAACCGTTTCTTGGCCAATTGAAGTCAATAAAAATTGATCATTGGTTCAAAAACAGAGAATTTAAACACTTATGTGTTCTTCTCATGATCGTGATGAATACTTGACACTTGGTCGTGTTTCGGAACGGATATCATACAAATGATCACAGTACTAGTGTAGCACTACTGATTACCAAAAACATACTGACCCGTCGGTCGGAAAACTAACCGCTGAAAACTTCTTTTTGTGTTTTCTTTTTTGATAAAATGGTCTGAGATGCCAAGAAAGAAGCTATGATACCACTTAATATGAACTTATATGAATCAAAAGATTCGAATAAGAGCTGTGGATAATCCGGATCTGCTATAGAAGAAAGTAAATCACAGATTAAGCCAAATGATTTGTTATTGAATAATGAGTTTGTTACAAGAACGGTTACAAGAATTAGAGATAGAAAGTAGTTACTATTTCATAGCTAATGAAAAATGAAATACATGGGTGGGTATTTATAGAATGGGCGGGTAATTCAAATGTTGGTAGATGACGTGTTCGGACCAGTGAAATGATGACACGTGGGGATTGGGAAAAGTTCATATCAATTAGCCCCTGACTACCAAAAAACAACCATTTAGCGTCATTATTAGTGACAAAAGATATGACGCGCAAAACTACGTGACTCATAGCAACAAGTATAGTGTCGAACATGTTGTCAATGTCACTACTTGAGTCGCAAATAAGTCAGTTGATAGATGTTATATAAACAAAAGGGTTTCGTGAAAGTTACCGAATTGATGTGTCTTGGACGGCGACATATAACAATATTGTTGATAAAAAAAATAGCGACATAAAAAGCGAATTAAAACTCAAATGTCGCTATACACAGACGAGAATAGTGACATAAACAATGTCATGTTACACCAAATGTGACATAGATAGAAACATAAACAACGTTAGGGGTGGACCAACTACGACACCCGTCGTGACCCGAATAGCAATAGGTGGCATAAATAGTGACTTAGGGACACAAAGAGATGTGATGCTATTTTAGATAGCGACTTATGAAAGGAAGTCGCTATAGGTGTCTCTATATATAGCGACATGCTTTAGATGTGACAAAATTTTGCGAGTTCCTCATAAAGCTTCTAATGGTTCGTAACTAAATGCGTTGCTAAGGCAAAATGTGTCGGTAAAAGCGTCGCTAGATACGTCGGATTTTTTTTGTAGTGTAGAACTATGACTGAATGTAATTCATGTGTCAAATCTGATGGTATGGGTATACCAAGTGTTTCTGGGTGTATATATGAAACAGACACGCAATAATATATATAGGACTTTCTTAATTGCATGTGTCCCTGTGGACGTAAGTAGGAACCAGTTACAAAGAATTGTATATCTAGAACTAGCTAGCTATTTTTCTTTATATATTTTGACGGATTGTACTTAATTTTTCTATGCAGGCATGCTTTGAAGCACATGAAAGAAGGAAACAACATTGTAAACACGGCGTCATCATTAGCATACAACCAACCTATACCAATTTATTTTGCTTGACTACATTTCAACAAAGGGAGCCATTGTATCTTTCACAACGGGACTGCATTGCATATGGTAGAAAACAGGATCCGTGTCAATGGTGTGGCTCCCGGACCGGTATGGACACCACTGCCAACTGCAACACTCAATGATACAGATATAGCAATATATGGGTCACATATGCCATTTGGTAGGGCAACACAACCTTGCGAGATTGCTCCATCTTTCGTGTTCCTTGCATCGAATGAGTCTTCCTATATGACTGGCCATTTCCTTCATCCTAATGGTATTGCACTTAAACACATACATGTAACTGCTTATAAAAACACCTTTACTAGTGAATATGTCGTTTGCATAAAAATATTTGTACATTTTTTTTTATCTAATTGGTCATCCTTGTTACTGCACAAAATATACTTGCATTATAAACTAGCTTGAAATTCAATTGGTCATCCTTGAGTACCAATCTTTTGAGTACCAATCCTGACTAGCTAAAGGAATTATATCAAACTTAGTGAGGGACCAATTATGGCCATCTATCTCTACTACATATAAAGCAAATATGTTTTTACTTAAAACTTAAAAAACTAAAAATGTGTAATATTTGATGTTTTAAATATCCTTTTAAAGCTTAAGTCCCACATAAAAATAGTAAACAATATATATTGTTGTTGATACAAAAGTTGGACGTTCCTGATTTGGAGCTCCGGTTCTCGTACCAATTGAGAATTGCTGCTTGAGACCTGCGCACTAAGAGACAAGAAACACCGTTAGGCTTACCGTGGGATTGTCTCCCACGATTATCCTCCGGCGTGAGAGTGAGTAATCGGTTTAGGGTTTAAGGAGTTTTAGGGTTATGAGATCGCACCTTAAGCGAGGATATGATTCCTTTATATACGCACGGAATCCTTGTTGGTTCCGTGTTCCCCAACCTTCGCGTATCCCGCCTAAGTCGGTTGGGAATGATTATCTTCTTGTTTTAGAAGATATCGGATATCTATTCCGTAAATAGATATGGGCTTGGGCTTTCGTGAGCCCAAACATGTATTAATATTGGCCCAGTTCGTACCAGGCTTGAAAGTATTGGGCTGTAGTCGGGTGCATGACCCGACTCCAGACTATACGTCATCAATTGTCTTAATTAAAATAGCTTTCTTAACATTGTTCCCACCCAAAACATTTAAAAAAAATGCATGACAACTTTTGACAATTTTCTTGATATAGTTTATAAAAGAAAAGATATTTTTTTGTGTATTTAATCCCAATATTAACAATGTTTAAAATTCCATCTACAAACTATATTGTATAAGACTATATTATAACTTCTTTGTATTATTAGTTTGCTTCATATTTGATTGTTCACAATTGATGAAAATTAATAACCACAATATCACAACTATAGCTATTTGCCATATATATTAAAATCTCGTTGCTATTTGATTCAATACATATTGACCCAAACCCAAAAAATTGGTAGTTTGGCTCTTATTGCACGTCACTACAAGAAAACTGTCACTAAGTGACACAAAAAGTTATCAAAAGTTCAAAAAGTTTCACCAAAGTCACAAACTGCCAGCACAAGGAGTAAAGTGTCACTAGGGTTCTTACATATTTCTCCTACACTTAAAAATATAACTAAAATGGTGTCAATAAAACCTATATATTGTGATATAAAAGAGTGTCGCTATATATTTTAACTTTTGACATAGTTATCTAATAAAAATGTTGATGCAGCCAAAAACACAATCAGTTACCTACTACACTTTCTCATTAAGGTCACTACAAACTCAGACTTCTTGATATCCCTTTGTGTTACTCTGTGACTAAAATCCCTGTAAGTAAATGTTATTTTTCTTGTACTCTAGCGAGACTTCTAAAATGGACAAATACTAAAGATTATTACAATGGGCCATAGTTTACAGGCTTACAGCTTTTTTGGTCAACCGTTAATTAAGCTGCCTTATTCACATCTCCCTGGCTACCAGATTGCTAAATGGATAACACAAAATAATTTTTAATTAGTAATAGTTTATACACGAGGTTTGTATCGAATAATATTGTGTGTACTGATGTGATTTGTATGCTGAATGTACCATTTTTTTCAACAAGGGTAGATCTTGATCCATCATTTAATACGGTCAGATTATTTACTCTAAACAAACACACCCAACACTCCAACCTCATACCTAGCTCCAATAAAATTATTTATCCATACCTAGCTCATCCACCTTTCTTTTTTACCAGCACAAACGTTATCAAATAACTTAATTGATTAGTATATATGATATGATGTTGCCAAATAAAACTGATCATATTATGATTTAATTTTGACATTTCAGAGGTTATCAATTTTCCAACATATTTTTAGTGATATGTCTTTACTTTGTAGACAGATTAAGAAAACTAGTTTTGTGGGAAACACTGGATTGAGATTTTTCGACAGAATTGGAAGACTCAATCCACATGTGTCATTGTAATGGTACAAAGAAATTGTTGGTAACAAAAAAACATGCATATCGTAAGAAAGTTGCAGTACTTGATTATAATTTAATGAATGCATTACGTGTCGTGCTACACTTCATCCATAAGTTGTTGGCTTGTCACTAGCTTGCGACATTAAGAAAGGTTGAAAGACGTGCGTAACTTTTGATTTACTCTAATTTGATTGATTACCTTTTCCTGCATTCTGCTCTCTCTCTATATAAACTTGTCACTAAATGAGTTCCTTCATTGAATTCATCTATATATCTTAAGTAATTGTGATGCTGCATTCGATGGTGTCCACCTCATGCAAGATTTCAATTGCACGTAGCTTATTTAGTTCACATGTTATAACAAGAATTAGCACTAATAGGGTTACACCGGCGATAGGAGGTCTTCTAAGGCGGGGATCCTCAGCTATTCGCACCTTTATGGTCTTTTATATCAGCTTCTTTATCTTTCAGTTATAATTAATTATTTTGATTCAGTTATAGACAATTACCAATATTTTTAATTATGTTAGTAGGAGTTGATTATAAGCTTTCATGCAATTATATTATCCTAACTATTGGACTTTGTTGAATTTATTTTAGTCTAAGGAAATGTGGATGGAAGAAGGAGAACGGCGATTTCCACCACAGAACCAAGAGTCACAACCAGGAAAGAATATCTCATGAACCTCGACCTCTATTCGCTAACCCTCATTACAAACCCTCTAATAAACTCAAGGTACATTTCATGTTGATTAGTTGTTAAATAAAACATTATTTGCTATATTTGTTGTTAAACAACCATTGTAGTTGTTAATAAAGGGTTGCAAATCCAGTCTGCCCATAAGAGCTGAAAGTGTTATAGACCAGTGAGTAATCCAAGTAACTGAAAGTGTTTAGCTTCTTGGCACAGGGAAAGGTGGCGTTAGTAGCAGGAGGAGATTCAGGTATTGGAAGGTCAGTTTGTTACCACTATGCTAAAGAGGGTGCGACTATAGCATTTACTTATGTGAAGGCGATGAGGACATAGATGCAAAAGACACACTGGATATTATAAATGAGTCAAAAATGGAAGGCTCGGTTGATCCTATTGCCATACCTACGGATCTTAGGTATGATAAAAATTGCAATAATGTTGTTGATGAGGTCATTGCTAAATATGGAGGCATTGATGTACTAGTGAACCTTCCAGCCGTGCAATACTATACGTATTCGTATTCATTGGAAGAGATCACAGAGGAGAGGCTTGAAAAGGTGTTTCGGACCAATATTTTCTCATATTTCTTCTTGACAAAGTATGTATCGTTTCTTAACATGTTAATGATATCTTTTCTAGGATGCATTATAATCTAATAAGTATTTGAAATACTGAATAATTCATATGTCATTTTTTTATACATTGATGTTACCATTTTAACACAGGCTTTTTTAAATTCTTATAACTAGACATAGGGCGATCACTTAGATAGGAACCAGTTAAAAGCTGTTATTTATCTCCAGCCTTTTCTTTAAAAAATATATATATGTAGATGGGTTGTAACGACTTATTTTTATGTAGGCATGCTTTGATGCACATGAAAGAAGAAAGCAGCATCATAAACACAACATCAGTGTTAGCATACAATCCCGACCCACCAAGTTGGCTTGACTACACTTCAACAAAGGGGGCCATCGTATCCTTCACAAGGGGTCTAGCATTGCATTTGGCCGAAAAGAAGATTCGTGTAAATGGTGTGGCCCCTGGTCCTATTTGGACACCACTGCAAGCTTCAGTACTCAATGACAAGGACATAGCAAGGTTTGGGTCAACGGTGCCCATGAATCGGGCAGGTCAACCTTACGAGGTTGCTCCATCATACGTGTTCCTTGCATCTCAGGACTCTTCCTATATGACTGGCCAAGTTCTTCATCCTAATGGTAAACACTTACATGTTACTGCTTATGATAACACACGCATTAGTGCCACTAGTACAACACTATATATGCCATGTGCATACAAATATTTATACAGTTTTCTTTTATCCAGTAGGTCACCCTTGTTACTGCATAAAAGATACTTGCATTATAACTTAGAAGTACTTACAAAGTATCATTCGTGACAAACTTTTTAACAACCATTGTAAGAGAAAAAATGGTTAAATAATTTATACTTGTCCATGCTTTTAACTTAAACACATTTACATGTTTTGAATATGAACAACGTACTTAGCAAACGTTTATGTATCTTCTTAAGCCACTTTAAAAGTGTTCGCGAATCACATATTTGTTGCTGTTAGTTTTCTATAATAAACTTGGAGGTTCTGAAGATAGTGATGTTGCAATCTCTTTTGCAGGCGGGTGATGGTCAATGGTTAGTCCTTTAGAACTAGAGTGAATTTATGATAAATATTGTTAATATGTAACTTGATTGTCAAGGCATCGAACATGAAGTTCTAGAGACTATTAGAACTGTTGTAATAAACTTACTGATGATCGATTGCATTACTTGCTTATGGTCGATCTTATTATAATTATGAATGCATCCATAACTTTGTTGGTAATAATCTCTATTTAATTCTATATATTGATGATTTTAGTATAATGACATGGGTTTATTTCTTGAAAGAAAAGTCTCAAGTTTTTTAATTTTCAAAAAGTTTAAAAATTTTGTCAAAAAACAAATGGGGAGTTTTATCAAAATTTTGAGAAGTGATTAAGGAAAAGAATATAACTCATAAGAGTTTGGCAAGTTCTGTAAGGATGAAGGCATGCACAGACAGCTCAAAACTCGATATACACCTAAACAAAATGGTGTAGTAGAGAAAAGAATCGAACCGTTAGAAATGGCGAAATCAATGATGCATGAGACGGTTTACCAAATTTTTTTTGGTCATAAGCAGTTTAAAAAGCAGTATATTTGTTGAATAGAATTCTAACAAAAGCCCTCGATAATAAGACTCCACTTGAAGCGTGGAATGGAATAACCTTCGGTAAGACATCTTAAAGTTTTTGGGTGCGTTGTTATTCTCGGATACCAAAGCAAAAAAAGATATAAGTTAGATGAGAAAAGTGAAAAGTGCATTTTTGTAGGCTATAGTAGCAAGTCAAAAGATTATAGATTATATAGCCTAAAAACAAAAAATGTAATAGTTAGTTGAGATGTAACTTTTGATGAAAATTCTGCCTGGAATTGGGAAGAAGAAAAAATGGAAGAAACAAGTTTTCCAACTAACAATATACAGGATGAAGCACATGTAGAAAGTGATGAAAATCAACCATCACATGACGAAGTACCCAGCGAAGAACATGATGAAAAATCTCAAAGTCCACCACCAAGAAAATACCGTTCATTGACAAAAATATACAATGCTAATTTTTGTCATGTAGAACCAGAAACTTTTGAAGAAGAGATTAGAAATGAATCATGGAAAGAAATCAATGGAGGACGAAATTCAAGTTATCGAAAAGAACAACACATGGGAGCTCAGAGACAGACCATTAGACAAAGACGTTATTGGTGTCAAATGGGTGTACAAAGTCAGTACAATGCAGATGGTTCCGTTCAAAGGAATAAGGCAAGACTAGTCGCAAAAAGTTACTCACAACAACCAGGAATTGACTACCACAAGACATTTGCTCCAGTTGCACGAATGGACACAGTCCGAGTAATCATCTCACTATCAGGACATAAAGTTTGGTTACTCTATCAACTCGACATCAAGTCAACAATTTTCAATGGAGAACTTAAAGAATAAGTTTATATGAATCAACCTCAATGATTCAAGGTTGAAGGAAAAGAAGAAAAAGTTTACAAGTTGAAGAAAGCGCTCTACGGACTCAAGCAAGCACCGCGAGCATGGTATATCCAGGTCGATGGTTTATTAAGGAAAAAGATTTTGATCAAAGCAAAAGCGAGCCGACTTTGTGTGTTAAAAATAAAGGTACAAAATGACATTCTAATTGTAGCGCTCTATGTCGATGATCTTGTG
This sequence comes from Chrysanthemum lavandulifolium, assembly GCA_022545495.1. NCBI lineage: Eukaryota > Viridiplantae > Streptophyta > Magnoliopsida > Asterales > Asteraceae > Chrysanthemum > Chrysanthemum lavandulifolium. The sequence continues at coordinate 42,110,569 of CM040238.1, read as the reverse complement.
TTCACATGGAATAACAAGATTGAAGATTTCAAAAATGAAATGATCCAAAAATACGAGATGAGTGATTTAGGAATTCTAAATCATTTTCTCGAAATGGAAATATATCAAGACGATGGCGGAGTATATTTTTTTTTGGTCAAGAACAGTATGTCGAGAAGATTTTGAAGAATTTGGATATGTCGAAATGCGAACCGAATGACACTCATTTGGCTGTCAACGAAAAGCTTATGAAAGATGACGGTTCGAGTAAAGTTGACGCCACACTTTACTGAAGTTTGGTGGGGAAATTGTTATACCTCATAGCAATAAGGCCCGACATCATGTTTGCCGCAAGTTTACTCTCAAGGTTCATGCACAATCCTAGTCAGACACATGGGAGTTGGTAAAATAAATTTAAGATATTTGCAGGGCACGAAAGATTTTGGAATCAAGTTCGAAAAAAATTTAGATGTAAATTTGCATGGTTTTTGTGATAGTGATTAGGGAGGATGTACAGATGATATGAAAAATACATCCGGATATATTTTTTTACTTGGTTCAGGTGTGTTTAGTTGGTGCTCCAAGAAGCAACAAACAGTCGCGCAATCATCACGTAGCAGTAGCTCTAGCCACATCACAAGCAATTTGGATACGAAGAATTTTGAAGATATTGGAGAAAAGCTATTGAAGCCTACAACAATTTTCTGCGACAGCATCTCGGCAATAGTAACCGCAATGAACCCGGTTCATCATAACCGCACAAAGCATATCTCTTTGAAACATCATTTTATCAGAGAAGTAATTGAAGACGGAGCGGTGCAACCTGAATTTTGTGGAACGAATGAGCAGCTAGAAGAAATTTTCTCAAAAGCACTTCCACGAAAAAATTTTCAGGAGCTCAGACAAAAGTTGGGAGTTCAGCCAAAACACATTATAGAGAGAATGTAAACTAATGTGTTTTTCCAGAAAAAGAGAATTTAAAACATGTCCAATCAGCAAGAAAAATGAAACTTGCTTTTCTGTTCTTTTGGTCAAATACATGTGGTAAATGAGCACAAGTGTGTCGGTAGAAACGCTCACAATATTTGACTAAATTTTGTATATGTTTTCGCACCATGCAAAGTTGGTGAAACTTAATGTATAAAAGGAACACCGAAGATGTAATAGATTGTACCAGAAGCACCGATGCCTTCACAAATATTTCATAAAGAAAGAGTATTTAAGTTTTTATGTTTTGGAATATTAATCTTAATACTACTATTTTTTCTCCTAAATAACGTTTAATAATTTTTGTGAGCAATTTTAGTGAGAGTAACATCTTGTATATCCAACAAGAATTTACCCTTTTTTCCTTTCAACAACGTAAATGTTGATCCATCATTAATATGGGTCGGATTAATTACTCTAAATAAACACACCCAACACTCATACCTAGCTCCAATAAAATTATTTATCCATACATAGCTCATCCACCTTTCTTTTTAGTTGATAAAAATTATGTCGCATCACTCATCTTTTACTTACACTATTACCAAAGACAAACATTCATCATCAACGCCAAAAAGCAATGTAATAAACCAAATATTTAAAAATGTTTACACGGTCGCTGTTCAAGAGTTTTCATAGTTGGAACGTCTAATTGCTTTCAACGATATAAGAAAGCGTGTATAGCATTGATAACGTCTAAAATGAACATGTTTTTAGTAGCGTTATTGTCAGTTTTGTGCATGATATTCGGCTATATTTACTCTTAAGCTGTTGCAAAAGTGCAAAGATCGTCTTGTGTATGTATATGTAGCCGTATTGCGAATATTGAAGAAATGAAGTTTTATGCACATTTGGAGCGTCTAAAGGAAGGAAGTTGAGATTGGAAGCTTGTGGACTCAATGATATGGGCGTAGTGATTTGAAGCATCTACAACAAGGAAAGATCAAGTTTGGCTTTGGAAATCATCAACGTAAGCAAAGAACGAAGCGTAAAGGGAAAAGTCGGCAAAAAGTCAAAGAGCAAAACCCACCGCTCGGTCGCAACCCGCAACCGGATCCGGTGGGCTAATGGTCAAAGCTATGACCGATTCGGTCGACATAGAAACCGATCCGGTTTCGCACCGCAGATTACACAATTCGCATTTATTGTTGTCTTAACTCCCCATAATCATTGAGTCCGATCATTTCTTGATATTAACTTGGAGAGAACGTTTTTGGGCGTTAAGCAAGTGCTTTGGTTATTTAAAGGACCTAGTACTTGTATACTAGGTGTGACACAACCAAATAGAGTATTAGTTTACACCAAAACTCATACTTACCCATTTATTTCAACCCAAAAGCTTAGTAGTTCTTGGAAAACGTCCGAAGCAAGGAAGGAACCATTCTTGTCCATTGTTTGGTAGTTTGAGTTGTGCGGTGATCCTAGGTGATTGGAGGCGTGGTTGCTACATTCCACGATTTCTAATTCTTGTAATCACAAAGATTAGGTATTCTATGAACTTTGTTATGGAAATCTATTCTCTTGAATTGTTTGAATTACTTTGTTATGACTTGTGTTTAGATATGATTGTTTTCATGGAGTAGTTTGTGATATACTTGTGTGTTGAAATGTGATTAATCATAATAATGTTCTCAAAATGTGATGCATGTATATATGATCTTGTTTAAATGAGTTTGTTGGAAAAATACTAGTCTTGGATTGATTTGTCAATAAAACATGTTTTAAGAAAAAGACCGAAAGGATTTCTCTTGTGTTTTATTCCAAAAAGTGTTGTGACAAACTAGTATGGGGATATGGTGATTGACATCCACCATGTTTTGCTTATTAAAACAAGACTAGGAACGTTTTCATCACGAAGGGTCGAAAGATTCGTAAGAACAAATTTAATGAGAACATGTTGCAAACAAATGGAATTTTTATAGGATAATCATTGGGATAAGGACCGAAAGGATTACCTAAATGTTTTTGTTCTTAGAATGATTTTTACAAACAAATACCATGGTTGGGGAATCATTTGCTTATGATTTGTGCATCATACTAAGAGTATACACCAAACCTTTATGAACATTATCTATGGTTGATTATGAGACTTCACACAAGTATATACTTTTATTCTTGATTCGTATTTTCACTAGAACACTTATTCGAGAGAGCCTTGACAAGCTTTCTTGTTAGAAACTTTTAATAAAATCTATTTCAAAACAAAAATCCTTGGGACGATCTCGACTTACCAAACTTTGCTATTATGAGACTAGTATACTTGCTCAGATGTGTTAAAAGGTTATACTGGTTAATTCGTGATTATAAATTTTAAAACTTGCACCAACCGGAGCACATCAAGTTTTTAGCGCCGCCGGCGATTTTTCTGTAATTTTTTGAAATTAGTAAAAAAAAAAAAAAAAGTTTTGTTACAAACTAACCGATTCGGTTGGTTAGCCAACCGAATCCGTTAGACATTCTATGAAAATTTTCTTTGGTTGAATTTTATATCTATCTTTTAGTTTATGGTGTTTTGATTTCTAGAGTAATTGTGTGGTTTAATCGGTTTTAGATTTATTGTCTTTATTTTATTTTTCTTTTCTTTACATTTGTTATTTAGTTTTATCTAGTTTTATTTATTTTATTTTATAATTGATGGTAATGGTTAAGAGTATCTTATTTTCGGTTATAGTTTATTTTATGATAGATTTATTAGTAGTTTATTTAGTTTTAGTTTTAGTTTTAATTTTGGTTTTAATTAGATTTAATGAGTTGTTTAATTATAAGTTTATGAAGAGTTTTATTTAATTAACTAGAGTTAGTACATCCTTAATGACGCTTATTTGCTTTCAATTATTATTAAATTTGTTTTAAAAAAAAAAAAAAATTTTTTTCAAACCGATCGGTCGCAACCCGCAACCCGATCCGGTTCGTGTTTCGTCCTAAATTTTTCAACCAACCGATTCGGTTGGTGATCCAACCGAATCCGTTGGAGTTTACATCTTGAGTTTTATCATTTTGAGGTTTTGAGTTTTTATTTGATTTCTTAATTTTGTTAGATGTCTTAGTTGTTTATTATATGTTTTTATAGTTTGTTCTTGTTTTACTAACGTTAACGCTAATCATTCGGTATTTGTTTTGTTTTGCTTTGTTAAGTTGTCTAGTAACATGGATAGTTTGAGCGGAATCTCGGAATACCTTCGTGCTTTGGATGACATGTTCAAGGATACGGGAAGTTCATTAGAAAGATTGGAGGAATTCGGAGGAAAGCAAGAAAGAATTGGGATTTGACACGGTGATATGGAAGAAGTATGTGAAAACAAGGTTCAACTACCCAAAACAAAAGAGTGGTAGTGTTTACACAAGCACCGTCAACGGTATATGATTCACCGATGATGAGATTTGGAACACCTTGTGAAGTGGAAGGATGCGTGCTTGGGATGCACGACAATATGGCGTATGGAGAGAATTATATCTTGGAAGAGGTTCTTGACGAAATCGGTCATGTTCGTATGGACTATGAGGCATATGGGAGAAAGATGGTCAAAATCGAAGGTCAATATTCATGGGCATATGTTTGAAACCGATTTTGTTGTTCTAGAGGAAGGTAATGCGATGAGCCAAATGTTTGTTTTGGTAGAGATTTTCTTGTCACAACCAAGTGTCAAGTAGATTTTGGTATGGGAGAAATGCGGATTAACATAACCGAGTTGGAAGAAGGAAAAGGATCAACGAGATGCTAGTGGAAGTTTGTGCAAATATGGAGGAGAAAATGTGGAAGTGGTGAAAATGGGGAAAGCAAACCGAAAGAAACCATCATCAAATAAATTAACCCCAACAACAACCTCCACCACCAAAAATGATTACACACCATCGTCACCTACTACTACTATCAAACCCTTAACCGAAGCCAAAAGAAGCTATCTTAGAGAATCTAGAACAAAAATTTCTAGAGCTCAATGAAAAGAAACCGGTTATTGAAGTTCTCCAAGACTATGTGCTTTATCGAAAGAAGTTGGATGCATTGATGCTAGCGAGGGCTAGGTTGGAAGATAAGAATCTCACGGATGAGGATCGAGATCGAATTTTGTTTAAAGGCATGCCAAGGAAAGAAAAGGATCCGGGTAATTTTGTGTTGCCAATCAAAGTAAATGGAACTACACCAGTTTATGCTTTAGCTGATCTGGGGTCGAGTGTTAACGTGATGCCGTATCCATTGTTCAAAACTTTGGGACTAAGTAATCCGCAACCTAATCATTCTAAGCTCACTATGGCGGATAACACTCAAGCAAAGGCAATGGGAGAAGTTAAGAATGTAAGAGTGCAAATTGGCTACCAACCGTATTTGGCGATTTTCTTGTCTTGGATATTCCGGTGGACAAGAGTTTACCACTATTGTTGGGAGGCCATTTTACGAACTTGTGGAGCAATTATAGACATGGGAAGAGGCACCATGACTATTGTGATGGGATTTCGAGGCAAACATACTACCCAAGACCAAGAGGACCAATTTTGGAAGGTATGGAAGATTTGGAATGGATGGATGCAAATGATGATTTAACTTGTTTTGAAGTGGGACGTGATGTCCACGGTAATCCAATGTCACGGACCTTTAACTCCACCTTATTTCGATATTGAGGACGAAATGGAACGTGCATTCGCGATAGAAGCTTTCTACAACCCATTTAAAAACATATTGGTTTACAAGAAGTTGACCGACTTTTAGGATCTTTACCGTGCAACTTAAGAATTTGGAGTGGAAACCCAAGGATTGGGGACTTACAAGAGACAAACCGAGATGGGGCATGGCATGTTAAGTTTGATATATTATGCCGGATGGACGAAGATTTATGAGGAAATTTAAAACTTTTGAAACATTCCGTGAGTTGACCGGAAAATTTCAAAGCGAGGATATTCTTAGGCAAGAATATTTTGAGGAATTTTGAGGAAAGGCAAAGACCGTAATAACAAGCAATCATTTGCTTGAATTTCATGATCTATTTTATTTTGTTTTGATTTGATGCATTAGGATTTTTTGTTTCTTATTTATTTTCATGTTATGATTGAGGTAATTTGGTTTTAATACATTATGACTATGAGTTTTGAGTTGAGTTTGGATTAGTTCATTTATATGATGAGTTTAGTTTTTTTTGGATTGAATGATTGTTCAAAATTTCATTTGGTGAATAAATGTTGTGTGAAATTTTTAGCGTGAATTTTGAGTAAAAATATGTTGCTTGGAGGGTAAATGCCTAAGTAACATGTTAAACAAGTAAAAAGCAAATTTGGCAAAAGCATACCGAATCGGTTGTGTCCTTGACTGAACCGGTTGCACCAAAATATAAAATTTCATTTTCCAAAACACACACACACTAATTTTCCGGTGGGTTTTGCAAAAATTCATCCAAGAGAGCGATTGGAAGTTGTTTGAATTGTAGGATAACATCATGGCACCCAAGCAAGTAAGCATTTACATTCAATTTACTCAATTAAGGCTTTATTAGAACATTTGATTCGAATTGGATTTTAGGTCACCAATTTGGGGGTTTTTGTTATAATTCGAATTAAGTGGTAATATTTTAGGATTGAGTGAGTGATTGAGATAGGAGTGCATTACAACAAGAGATTGATTGATTGATTCACCATAAAATGGATTTTAGATGATAAGATTTTTCGGAATTAATTTGGTTATGCTTATGGAATGAGATAAGTTACAATTAGTGATTCATTTTGATGGATGATATTTTTGATTTTTAAGAGTGATGGATGCTACACTATTAGAGCTTATGATTTTTAAGAATGATGAGATGAGTTCTAAGATGTTAGATGTTTGATGATTTGGAAGCAAGATAGAGTAATTCTAGGATGTGGGAAATCATTGAGGATGATAGAATGCGATCTAAGAGTGGTTTGAGCGTTAGAAATTCGAGATGTTGAGGATTTGAAGGTGAAATACCTTATGCGGTCTGCACAACCGATTCGGTTGCGCATGGCAACCGAACGGTTGTTGCCTGATGTCAGTAGGAAACCGATTCGGTTGGTGATCCAACCGAATCCGGTTACGGTTTCTGAGAGGATTTTTTTTGTGAAATTTTGAAATGTATATTAGAGGGTTCTCTAACCTTCTTGTTTGTTCTAACACTCTTATATGATCTTATTTTTGTGATTTCTGAGAGAATTATTGTAGGAAGCTCGAGTGGGAGGAAATTCCAATTAACCCGCTTGTTACGAAGTTTTGTGAAAGGAACGAGAAGAAGAAGGTTAAGTATAGTGTGAAGAAGGAAGCAAATGCTAATTTAAAATTCAAAATCTCACCGATGGAGAAACATGCTTTTCGAGAGAGATTGTCGAAGTTACAACATAGGCAATGTTTAGTTCAAGGGTGATTGATTGGGATTTATTTAACGAATGTGAGTGTGAAGATGAGTTAAGAAGGATGATGCGAGCGTCTTATGTATATCCGGGGATGGAGATTCGTTCAATGATTTGTCATGGGAAAGAGCATTCAGGTGTTAATGAAGAAGTCTACCGAGAATGGTGTATGGAATTCTTTTCAACCATGTATTTTGAAAGAAAAGTAGATGTTGAATTTGATGTCGGAGATTTGTATTTGGTTTAGACTTTGTGGTAGGGATCATGCTTACACATTGCCGCCTTTTGGTGTAGCCCTTGGTTTGTATGAACCACATGAGGTAAATCATCGATTATTTGAAACTCACTTTTCTAGACTTGGAGGTTTGAAAAGATTACCCTAGTATTCCCGCTTATTGGAATCAAGTGGGAGATCCTACTTGTGCTAGGAGGAATGCTTCAACCATCGGGAATCCGTTGATGAGGATACTTCACAAGTTGATTGTGACCGGGCCATTTAATAGATTTGGAAGCGAGGACAAATGTCGAAACCGGACTTATGGATTATGAAGTTGCTGGAAGAAACTAAGGATGGTAATGCCATTTGGCAGATAGCCGAATATTTGTCTAGGAGAGCCCCGGGAATCAAGAGCAACAGTAACATTTGTGGAGGACATTTTGTGACAAGATTGGCGAAGAATCTTGGGTATTATGTTGATGAGGAATTGGCTAAGTGTGGAGAGCCAAAGTATAGTGAAACGTGGACTGCGAAAGGTTTTGGTAATGCTTTGAATAGGAGATTGGGAACCATAGGGTTATGGATTGAACCAAGACCACAACAGCAACCACCACAACAGCAAGGGAATATACCAATGGAGAACGTGCAAATGGGTACGTCCAGTAGTTTTGATTCAGGATGGGGAGAGTGGAACCAACATCTAGATGAGATTCAATGTAGGGATGTGTGGAGAGATTCGATGATGTTAAGGAACAACTACATCAATGATTATTCGATGCCGATCTTTCAACACATGGCTCGAGAAGCCAATTACGAGTTGCCACCCTACAATCCACCAAATGTTCCACCATATCCTTTTCCTTACACTTCTTATCCCGACCCTATCCGTATCCATATCCCAGCACGCACTGTTTCTGATCCAATACCCCATATGGTCGATTGCACAGTGGAGGAACAAGTTATGAAGTTGGAGGATCATCATCAGGAGTTGGAGGCAAGAAGAAAAAGAGGAGAGTTCGTTCAGAAATCATAGACGAAAACTATGTAACCGAAAGTGATGATGATGATGATGAGTTTGATGATGAAGAAGGAGAAGAAATGAGCGAGGATGACGAGTGATTATGGGTCATTCGTGGGTTATGGTTTCAAAAACAATGGTCATGATGTGTTTTAAACTATTTCTATCTTTTGATTGATTTTCTTTAGGATGTTTGGTATATTTTGGTTTTATCTAGTTTTAGTAGTTTTGTTTGTTTTGTGCATTTCGTGTTGCGCTTTTGTTTGCAGGATGGATATGTTGGAAGCTTATTGATGGTCAAATGTTTCGAGTTGGATAACTCACGAGGCTTGCTAATGACCAAATGTGCTTATTGCATATTTTATTCCGTGGTATCTTTTAACTATTTTTTCCCATTTTCTTTACTTTGAAGTTCAATTTTCATTACATTGAGGACAATGCAAAACTTAAGTATGGGGAGGAAGAAAATAGGAAAATGATAATGCATTTTTATTTTTTAGATAACTTTTGGATGCAAGTGATTAGAAGAAATTCGCCTTGATGGTCTAATGGTTTTGCGTTATTGATAATTAAAATACATAATTTGGGATTTCAATGGTAAAATGAGGTTTTGAAAACTTTTTTAGATTTGAACCAAATTATTGAAATAATTCATTTGGATTCGATAGCATTTTCTAGCATGCATAATAGTTTTTTTCCCACATTTTTGTGAGGTTTCTTTTTGTATGAAACATCTTTTGTTTTATATTTGCTATGAGTGTGCCGGTGATTATGTCGATTCTAGAACTTGTACTAGTTATGCATTACGGTTAAAATCACTTTCGAGTGATCTAAATATTTTCAAGTGATAAGAGGCACTTTAGGAATAACCCAAATGGCCTTCCGTTTACATCTAATGATATATTAGCTGACCACATCGGTTAGTTAACCACCCACATGGACCCATTTTGTTAGTGCTCATTTTTAGCACTAGATACCCCTAGTTACACCTTCTGAGCCATTCTTTTTCGTTTTGATAAATCCAAAAATACAAAATATTTTACACCTTTAAACCTTAGCCAACCCTTATCAAGTCTAATGGTTTGTTGCTAGTTGTTTGGAATGATTGGATTGTTTTTGATGATTATGAGTTAGTTACACTTTGCCATTCGTGTGTGCCATTTCGACAAAGACGAAGGATGCATACTTCTTATTTTGTATTTTGTGGTGATGCTTATGCGAAGTGTGGGGAGTTGTGATAAAAAAAAAAAAAAAAATGTGATAAAAGTTATAGCCAATGTGCTATATTATTATGAAGATGAAGGAAGATGAAGTATGTTTGAGTTATCGATTAGCCAATGTGCTAAGACGTGATATATATATATTTAGTGATCGATATGAGAAGAGGAGTAATAATCGTTTTTCGGATTGTGGTTTGTATGATGACTAGCACCATGGAGGTTTGGACTTGATTTTATTTTATTTTAAACCAATTTCATAAACTATCCCATGCCTTATCCATACCTATTATGAACCCATAGCCTTATCGTTATAACCCGAATAAAAGACCTCTTTGATGAATTTATTTTCTTTGTTTTGATACTTGTACAAGCTTATGGTAAAAGCATTGATCATGACTAGGCATTGAGTGATATACCCACCAATATATGAGTGTTGAGTGAAATCTTAAAGCCACTTGTGAGGTATCCTAGTTATGTTATCTAAAGTGTTTGGTTCATTTTAGAAGATTTTCTCATATTATAAGCAAAATAATAATTATCTTTTATGGTAATTGTTACATTTTCAAACATGGTGTTATGGACCATTGAATCAATCTTTGCAATGTTTGACCTACTCGAGGCTTAGTAGAGCTTAAGTGTGGGGAATTTGATAACGTCTAAAATGAACATGTTTTAGTAGCGTTATTGTCGGTTTTGTGCATGATATTCGCCTATATTTACTCTTAATCATTGCAAAAGTGCAAAGATGCGTCTTGTGTATGTATATGTAGCCGTGTATTGCGAATATTGAAGAAATGAAGTTTTATGCACATTTGGGCGTCTAAAGGAAGGAAGTTGAGATTGGAAGCTTGTGGACTCAATGATATGGAAGCGTAGTGATTTGAAGCATCTGACAAGGAAAGATCAAGTTTGGCTTTGGAAATCATCAACGTAAGCAAAGAACAGCGTAAAGGGAAAAGTCGACAAAAGTCAAAGGAGCAAAACCCGCCCGCTCGGTCGCAACCCGCAACCGGATCCGGCCGGGCTAATGGTCAAAGCTATGACCGATTCGGTCGACATAGAAACCGATCCGGTTTCGCACCGCATGATTACACAATTCGCATTTATTGTTGTCTTAACTCCCCATAATCATTGAGTCAGATCATTTCTTGATATTAACTTGGAGAGAACGTTTTTGGGCGATTAAGCAAGTGCTTTGGCTATTTAAAGGACCTAGTACTTGTATACTAGGTGTGACACAACCAAATAGAGTATTAGTTTACACCAAAACTCATACTTACCCATTTATTTCAACCCAAAAGCTTAGTAGTTCTTGGAAAACGTCCGAAGCAAGGAAGGAACCATTCTTGTCCATTGTTTCGGTAGTTTGGAGTTGTGCGGTGATCCTAGGTGATTGGGCGCGTGGTTGCTACATTCCACGATTTCTAATTCTTGTAATCACAAAGATTAGGTATTCTATGAACTTTGTTATGGAAATCTATTCTCTTGAATTGTTTGAATTACTTTGTTATGACTTGTGTTTAGATATGATTGTTTTCATGGAGTAGTTTGTGATATACTTGTGTGTTGAAATGTGATTAATCATAATAATGTTCTCAAAATGTGATGCATGTATATATGATCTTGTTTAAATGAGTTTGTTGGAAAAATACTAGTCTTGGATTGATTTGTCAATAAAACATGTTTTAAGAAAAAGGACCGAAATGATTTCTCTTGTGTTTTATTCCAAAAAGTGTTGTGACAAACTAGTATGGGGATATGGTGATTGACATCCACCATGTTTTGCTTATTAAAACAAGACTAGGAACGTTTTCATCACGAAGGGTCGAAAGATTCGTAAGAACAAATTTAATGAGAACATGTTGCAAACAAATGGAATTTTATAGGATAATCATTGGGATAAGGACCGAAAGGATTACCTAAATGTTTTTGTTCTTAGAATGATTTTACAAACAAATACCATGGTTGGGGAATCATTTGCTTATGATTTGTGCATCATACTAAGAGTATACACCAAACCTTTATGAACATTATCTATGGTTGATTATGAGACTTCACACAAGTATATACTTTTATTCTTGATTCGTATTTTCACTAGAACACTTATTCGAGAGAGCCTTGACAAGCTTTCTTGTTAGAAACTTCTTAATAAAATCTATTTCAAAACAAAAATCCTTGGGACGATCTCGACTTACCAAACTTTGCTATTATGGACGAGTATACTTGCTCGTATGTGTTAAAAGGTTATACGGTTAATTCGTGATTATAAATTTTAAAACTTGCACCAACCGGAGCACATCAAGCATTTAAGAGTGTCAAACTTTGAACTATTTCATGGTAATTTCCAGCATTACTAATGCTAAGTTTATCTTTTGTTGGTGGAGAAGTGTTTGAGAGTTTGAAAAATAATGGTGCATTATATTTTGTAGAAAGTCTCCGTCCTTATATATATTCACGCCAATAAACGTTATCAAATAACCGACTTAATTGATTAGTATGATATTGACAAAAAGTGATTATATTATTACTCGACATATGAGAGGTTATCAGTTTTCCAACATCTTTTTTAGTCATCTGTCATCTTCACTTTGTAGACAAATTAAGAAAACTAGTTTTGTGGGAAACACTGGAGTGCCAGTCCAAGGGTGTCAATGTAATGGTACAATGAAATTGTTGGTAACAAAAAAACATGCATATCGTAAGAAAGTTGCGGTACTTGATTATAATTTAATGAATGCATTACGTGTCGTGCTACACTTTTTTTTTTGTAAGAGGTCAAAGACCCGGTAAATATATTACTCCAAAAAATGTTTAAGTACAAAGGATATGGGTGAATCCCATATCTCAGCCCGTTACAGAGGCGAAAAGCTTACATAAGAAGGTACTTCCAATTCTCTATATAAGAAAATAAACCACTACTCAAAAAATAACATTATACTTCTATGGAAATAAAATTACTTCCTACCAAGGTCCTGAAGCTTGATACCATACGTGTCATAATAAGCATCCCGATTACCTGGAATATCGTAAACCTGATTCGCATATATAGTTATCATAGTCATAGTCATCATAATCATCTTCACGATCATGACCACCACCAAATAGATTACTCGTCTCATCAAAGGTGCTCTCAACCACCTCTTCTTCACTATCGTGATCCACAATCTCCCCCACCTTAGTGAATGGGTTAACCTCTTAGTGTTCGGGAGGAGGCGCTTTAGGTTGATACCTAAACTTAGGACCCACACTAGGTTTAGTAAAACCTCCACTTACCGGAAAACTTTGACCACCATTCCTACCCTTATTCTTGTTATTGACATTTTAAAACCATCGGTAACACTGTTTAGGCCGAGTAGGAGGTGGAGCAGTTTAGGACATTCAAGTAGCATATGACCAAAAAGCTTACACGTATCACACCGAGGCGGTTTCCATTCGTATTCAACCCGAATATTTTCAATATTAGAACCTGTCCCATCAAGTAAAGGTATCTCAGCAGTGATGCTCTCCCTAAGAGCCTGATCCGCCTTAACATCAATCAAGCACCTAGCAAAACTAGTTCGACCCCATGATTCCAAGCACATTTGACTAGTGTAAGAATCTAACATTTTGGCGTACTAATCGATGTGGCTAGGAGGTCGAGACCATCATCGAAAACACAAAGAACGGCACATCATGGAATTAAACCCATACCGGAATATTAGTCAAATACTCTTTAAGTAGGTTGGTGTTTAGGGTCCAATGTTTAAGAATAATAGGCACATTTCTAATCATCCACGGGCCGTTTTCAAGCACATCATCAACACCTTGCATCGAATAAAAATTAAAGAAGAAGAAACCCTTTTGCATTCATCATGACTTTTTGAACGCCATAGTTAGCCCACTTATTACGTACATAATAATCAACAACCGGAAAAGCAATGCGTTTACTAAGAAAGTACCCATATAGAGTATTCTCAAATCTAGAGTTTACCTCTTCCACCACGTTCATAGGAATGGAAAGGTCCACTTTATTATTTTTATTGCTACACTCCACTGCGAAAGTTAGACTTGTGCTCGGTGGTTCATTAGAAGTAGCACCCGACAAGAAACCCGCTTCACATTAGATACATTTGTAGTAGACAGTTTGGATCACTTTGAGTGTTTGTAGTTGAATCATTCGAGCGTAATGATGTGAAGAATCCATCTTCGCATTCTCATAGTCGACACCATGCATTGCTTCCTCAAAACTTTGACAAGCATCCAAGACAACCCGAGCGGTACCACTAGGGTGACTAGTTTTCACATGAGAAGAATTAAAGTGATTAATGTTTTCATCATATGTGTTAACGGAGAAGCCAACTCGTGGTATCTCACAACATTGGTCGATGGCAGGATAGGAGCGTGAAATCGGCTTCACAATTCGACACTGTCTCCGTTGAATCAATGTTGAACTCACCAAAACAATCATCGGGTTTGCCAACGATTTAGACCCTTTAGTAGCACTATGTTTGTTAAGAAACATTTTCTACTAGTTGATTGGATGAATATAATTTATTGTGGGGCTCGGGCATGATCGAGTTTTGTTTCGCATTCACATTGTGTATTGTCAAGAAGCACATATTGATTCTGCGAAGGTTTACGTGAGAATGGCGGATCTTGATAATGAAAGGATTATATAGTTGTGCTTGAATGTTGCATCAAATTGTTGCATTTGATCGTATCACACATTGGTTAACGTGGGATTCTATCACTTGTGATTGGTCATTAGAACTGTGTGATCACGTGGGAATATTTGTATGTGCAATTGGTAGTTGTTTTATTTAGGCGAAATTCAAGATGATGAGCAAGGAAGATTATTATAAAGGTTTCTTTGAAGGATATGCGGTCCTCAATTGCTTTCATGGGCATCTCTCGGTACATACTTGTGATTATAGTTGTAAGGAGAGATATAATGAACTTAAAGAAGCCTATGTACTATGAAACCTCGGTTCAATGAATGCTATGTTGAAAATGAAGCTAGTAAAATGGCAATAAAAACACTAGAAAGACAAAAGGTATGGTTTCAAAAGAATCAAGTGGCTTATGAGGAAAAGATCGGTGCTAGAAAGTGATCTAGAATTTGCTAGAATTGATTTAAAGCGCCTTCGAAAAGAAAAGCTACTATAGTCTCGAAAACCTAGTGCTAAAGAAAAACTAGATGAGGAAATTGCTAGGAATAATGAATGGCAAATGTCCGGTAAAAGCTTAAATAGAATTATCTATACTAGTCAATCTCGACATATCCTATAGGTTTAGGTTTTCAAAAATATGTAGGTCCGTGGCTAAGTATGATGGGCGTAAATCTACCCCACCGGCCTAGCTAATTATGTAAAGGAAGGTGATTTGCACGTCCCTCGGACCTATAAGAGGTGAATTCATGCCCATTGACCCGTCCATTACAGTTGACTTTGATGGATCACACCATTTATATGGCAAAAGTCAAGTGACTTACTGGACCTTAGTAGCAAATCTCCGACTGCCTCTTGTTCTACAAGTGACAAGTCATCGAACCCTAAAGTCCACCGACCGTGCCTCATGTGATTCAAGTGAGAAGTCCGACTCACCTAAGCACACACCCATGACCACACCCAAGTCCATAGTAGTGATGATGAACTCAAAACAAAGCCGGTTCCTTATTCATCAAACACAATTTTGATGCTAATTCGTTCTTGATAAGCTTAAATGTAATAAACAAAATTGTGTTAAGGATAAGTCTTTTAAGAAGAAATCTTGTTTTGTGTGTGGTAGTAAACTCCATCTTATTAAAGACCGTGATTATCATGAGAAAGGATGGATGTTTCCTCCGCCTAAGACTTCTAGACCCATATGGACTAATGTTGCTAGTATTCCTCCATTTCTTCCCAAAGTTGCTCATGTGAGAAGCGGTAAACCAGTTCCTCTTGGTAAACCAAAGGTGTATGCATCTGCTTTACTCTTGACAGGCTTCATAGGCCTTTTCGGTTCCTCGGTGGAGGATATTCTTCACCAATGACTCTTGGTTGGTGGAGCAAGAAGGCTAGGCTTATGCCCTATAGACCTAAAAGTTCTTATTTTCAGTTATATACACCTTATGTATCTCATATGAATAAGGCACATGGTGGAGTTAGTGTGGCAACTGTTGTTAAGCCCTCAACATGTTATTCTTGGAAAACTCAAAGGAAACGTTCATTTTGGGTACCCAAGAACAAAAGTCTGTGTCAGGTGCATTGATTGAGGGGAGGCATAAGCCTAAGGGGAGGCTTATTGTTGTAATTTTTTTAGTCTAACCATTTTTGCACTGTTTGATCCTCATACGCTGAGGGAGGCTTAGTGTTTCACGACACTACAATTGTCTTTGGTTTCTGCTGCACTTCTTTGGTATCTTGTACATGTCTTGGTTATTTTATTCTTTCTTAATTTTATATTTATTAAAAAAAATAAAAAAAAAAATAAATAAATAAATAAATAAAATAAAATAAAATAAAAAATTGTTTTATGTCTTGAGTTTAGTGATTAAAAAAAAAAAAAAAAAAAAAAAAAAAAAAAAACTTTAACACACGTGTTCGGTTTCTTCTCTTGCTTGCGAGGTTTTGGTGTTGGTTCATTACTACACCACTAATGGTTTTCATCTCACCATGTCTTTCGACACAAGAGTTGGCTAGCCCACAAGATTATGGCTTGTGGTAAAGGTCATGAAATCCATAAATGGTAATCAACTCACCATGATGTTGACGCATTCCATCAAAGAGTTGGCTAGTCCAGCAAACGGCTCCGGTAAAGACACATCAAATCCGTTTATATGGTTGTTGGTTTGCCTATAAATCGATGGTTATCGGTGTACCATAGTTTTCGAACTCAAACATATGGCTACTCCAGTGAGTGATGGCTATTGGTAAGAGACATCAAATCCATTAATTTCAATGATTCACCTCTCACGAGTTAACACACCGGATGTGATGAGAATAGTATGAAACTAATATGTTTTGATGTACATGATGTCATTTGGTCTTGCAAAGATCGGTGGTTCAAAGTGTTGTCATCGTAGAGATGTTCTTGCTCGATTCTTTGTTCTTGATGTTCGAGTACAATCCTCTAGTTCAAGTGTTAAAGATTGTTGGGAAGGATTGTTGGGAAATTGTGTCATTTGTGCTACAATCCTCTAGTTCGAAATTTTTAAAGATATGGAACCGGAACTTAAATGATACAATCCTCTTGGATTCTACAATCGATATCATTTAAATTCCGGTTTAGGGAGGATTGTTGGGAATCTGTGAAACCGTGATCTTCTTGAGCGAGATACAATGGATTCTGGCGAAGAAGAGTTTCTCTTGAAGTAATATAAGCGTACAAAGTAGGAATTATGTCAATTTATTCTCTTGAAGTAGTGAAGCAAACCGGAAATCTTGAAGCGATGGATTCTCATTGAAATCTTGCAGCGATGGAATCTATTGAAGTAGTGAAGTACGGATTCTGCTGAAGCAGTGTTGGAATCTGCTGAAGATATAATACGGCTGATTTAGTGAAGCCGTGATTCTGCTGATATAGTGAAGCAGAGTAGGATATGCATGCGCTGTATTATTTATATGCTAGCCCATCATTATTATTGTACTGCCCAAGGTTAGCATGGGCATGTGTATGGGTTTTACATTTATTTATTTGCATGCTTGTACTTTTCCCTAGAAAGGGAATAGTGTTCCTTGTCTATAAAAGGAACATAGGCATGCTTGTTCTTTTCCCAATAAAGGGAATAGTGTTCCTTGTCTATAAAAGGAACTTAGGTCTATTGTATTGAGATAACTTTTCCAGAAAAACATTCAAAAAAAAAAAAAACTCTATAGAGAGGGTGTAAAGATCCATAGAGGATCATTAGTTTTTTTAGAAAAACCTTGTTGGTAACTTTGATTGTGTTCTTATTATTCCGCTGTGCATGTTCAATCATTGTTATTATACACTCTAGTTGAGTCCGGATCTTGGATTCCACAATAGAGGTTTTTTTTTTCCCAATTGGTTTCAGAGCGGGTGGCTCTCGATCTAGGGTTGATAAGGTTTTTGGGTAATTAGGTTTTTCTTTAATTGGTCTATAGCAGCAGTCGTGTTTAAAGAGGCAGCAGGTGGTCGTATGGCGGCTGTGATTCAAGGCATCAATTAAGATGTTGGATGGTGGACAGCAGTAATGATATCACGTGGGAATATATATATTGATTCATTTGATTACATTGGTTAGTGATTCTTTCTCTTGGTATTAATGTTCACACTGTTGGTCGATGGTCTTTTTTTTCATTACTGGTCTCGTTTTTTTTTTGCATTGGATTTATGAGGCTCATTTCCTCTGCACGTGGGATTGATAGTATTTGATGTGGGACTCGTTTTCTATTGGCTGTTCTCCCTTTAGTATTGGTTTTGATTTCATTTTCTATGGTCAATCAAGTATTACATTTGTTTGACATGAGATATGTATACTTGAAAGTGATTGGTTCCCACTCCTTTGATTTTGGTTTGTACACGTGATAATGTGAGAAGTGGGAATGGATATAATTTGTTGATCACGTGAATACAAGCACATTATTGGCTACTAGTGGTCGGTTGTTTTATACATCAGTAGCTATATGAATTGGTCAATGGAATTATAAGAGGTCATCTGTGGGAAGAAGTCATTTTTATATCTGCTGATGGTGTACGAAGTGGCCATGTGCTTGACTTTATTGTTCACGTGAGGTACCTTTTTGATGTGCTTGGTCCCCATTTTTTTTTCTCTATGTAATATTATTGATGGGCTGTTGTGATTGGTCATTGCTGCTGTTGATTTATCAATAGTGTTCCAGTATTGGTTTCATGGGTTAATATTTGATATGGGGGCTTTCATGGTTATGATATTCGGTATGAATTCTTCTGATCTATCAAAACTCATTCTACTGATCGAAGGGAAGTTTGTGCTTCTAATGTTTTACTAGTCTTGGTGAGTTGAATTTTTATTCAACAATGAACCCTAGTAATTAACATATTTTCGGCTTGATTTGGTGTTCCTTCTGGCTGCATATTTTGATTCGTTCCGGTTTCTGCTGAAGGTTTTGGTTTCTGCTGACCGGTTTCTGCTGAAGGTGCGTGTCTTATCATATCTCAAAGTGAATGTGGCACTTTTGAGATAACTTGTTTGTACGTTAATGATGTGACAAAGACTTGATGATTATAGTGAAGGGGTGAGATCTACAAAAAGTACTTAATGCTCGCATTTGCTATCACTTTAAGGAGTTACATTGTAGTGCTCGGTGTTAGTGAAGGCGAGATCTATAGAAAATGTGCTTAATGCTCACATTTGCTAGTGCCTCATCCGAGTTTGAGTCACATGGATAGTGCAAGATATAAGACGACATGTCGTTGATGTTTCTCTTGGTTTGGATTCTCGCTGTTGATCTGTTTTCTCTCTTTATTACGCTTTATTTATTTTGTTTAGTAAAAAATAATAATAAAATAAAAAAAATGAGATGGTTAGTATAATTTTAAGGGAAGCTTATGGTTTATATACTTACCATCTACATGCATCACTTGAGGGGAAGCGTCTCTGAGTTGCACAAGACCCTATTAGATGATTACAAAAGGGAAGAAGATTCATGGTGTGCGACTTATTATTTGTGATGGCATGTTTTAGCATTGTTTCTTATCTGAGTTGTTTTGTAATATCAAATAGGGAAGATTGTTGGGAATTATAGATTTGATGATTACAAAACCACAAGCAAGAATGAAGAAAGAAGAAATAATGAGGACCCAATATGTAATAGTTGAGCAAGAATAAAGAAAGAAGAAACAATCAGGGCCAAATATGTAATAGTTAGCTTTCTAGTAAGCTAGGGTTTGTAACCTCCCTCTATCATATAAAGAGGGATGGCGGCTAGGGTTTCTTAACACATCCTTTCATCTTATATTCATAGCCGACATCTCCTAATGAGAGTCTAGCAAACGCATAGAGCGTGTAGTAGTAGTAGTAGTAGAAGTATTAGTTTCTTTATGTTTTAATAAAGAAAACCTTATTAGTGATATTGATTGTGTCGTTATTATTCCACTGTGCAACCATTCAATCAATATTGCTTATACCCTAGTTGAGTCCGAATCTTGGATTTAACAAACCATAACATACCGACTCATCCGTTGAACGTCTAATGTGTAACCATAACATACCGACTCATCCGTTGAACGTCTAATGTGTAACCATAACATACCGACTCATTCGTTGAACGTCTAATGTGTAACCATAACATACCGACTCATCCGTTGAACGTCTAATGTGTAACCATAACATACCGACTCATCCGTTGAACGTCTAATGTGTAACCATAACATACCCACTCATCCGTTGAGCGTCTAATGTGTAACCATAACATACCGACTCATCCGTTGAGCGTCTAATGTGTAACCATAACATACCGACTCATCCGTTGAGCGTCTAATGTGTAACCATAACATACCGACTCATCCGTTGAGCGTCTAATGTGTAACCATAACATACCGACTCATCCGTTGAGCGTCTAATGTGTAACCATAACATACCGACTCATCCGTTGAGCGTCCCAATGTGTAACCATAACATATCGACTCATCCGTTGAGCGTCTAATGTGTAACCATAACATACCGACTCATTCGTTGAGCGTTTAAATTGTAACCATAACATATCGACTCATCCGTTGAGCGTCCAATGTGTAACCATAACATATCGACTCATCCGTTGAGCGTTCAATGTGTAACCATAACATACCGACTCATTCGTTGAGCGTCCAATGTGTAACCATAACATACCGACTCATCCGTTGAGCGTCTAATGTGTAACCATAACATACCGACTCATCCGTTGAGCGTCTAATGTGTAACCATAACATACCGACTCATCCGTTGAGCGTCTAATGTGTAACCATAACATACCGACTCATCCGTTGAGCGTCTAATGTGTAACCCTAACATGCCGACTCATCCGTTGAGCGTCGAATGTGTAACCATAACATATCGACTCATCCGTTGAGCGTCTAATGTGTAACCATAACATACCGACTCATTCGTTGAGCGTCTAAATTGTAACAATAACATATCGACTCATCCGTTGAGCGTCCAATGTGTAACCATAACATACCGACTCATTCGTTGAGCGTCCAATGTGTAACCATAACATACCGACTCATCCGTTGAGCGTCTAATGTGTAACCATAACATACCGACTCATCCGTTGAGCGTCTAATGTGTAACCATAACATACCGACTCATCCGTTGAGCGTCTAATGTGTAACCATAACATACCGACTCATCCGTTGAGCGTCTAATGTAACCATAACATCTTGACTCATCCGTTGAGCGTCCAATGTGTAACCATAACATATCGACTCATCCGTTGAGCGTCTAACGTGTAACCATAACATACCGACTCATTCGTTGAGCGTCTAAATTGTAACCATAACATATCGACTCATCCGTTGAGCGTCCAATGTGTAACCATAACATATCGACTCATCCGTTGAGCGTTCAATGTGTAACCATAACATACCGACTCATTCGTTGAGCGTCCAATGTGTAACCATAACATACCGACTCATCCGTTGAGCGTCTAATGTGTAACCATAACATACCGACTCATCCGTTGAACGTCTAATGTGTAACCATAACATACCGACTCATCCGTTGAGCGTCTAATGTGTAACCATAACATACCGACTCATCCGTTGAGCGTCTAATGTGTAACCATAACATACCGACTCATCCGTTGAGCGTCTAATGTGTAACCATAACATACCGACTCATCCGTTGAGCGTCTAATGTGTAACCATAACATACCGACTCGGATGTTGAGCGCGTCTAATGTGTAACCCTAACATACGGACTCATCGTTGAGCGTTTAATGTAACCCTAACATACGGACTCATCCGTTGAGCGTCTAATGTGTAACCATAACATACCGACTCATCCGTTGAGCGTCTAATGTGTAACCATAACATACCGACTCATTCGTTGAGCGTCCAATGTGTAACCATAACATATCGACTCATCCGTTGAGCGTCTAATGTGTAACCATAACATACCGACTCATTCGTTGAGCGTCTAATGTGTAACCATAACATACCGACTCATCCGTTGAACATCTAATGTGTAACCATAACATACCGACCCATCCGTTGAGCGTCTAATGTGTAACCATAACATACCGACTCATCCGTTGAGCGTCTAATGTAAGCATAACATACCGACTCATCCGTTGAAAGTCTAATGTGTAACCATAACATACCGACTCGGATGTTGAGCGTCTAATGTGTAACCCTAACATACGAGACTCATCCGTTGAGCGTCTAATGTGTAACCATAACATACGGACTCATCCGTTGAGCGTCTAATGTGTAACCATAACATACCGACTCATCCGTTGAGCGTCTAATGTGTAATCATAACATACCGACTCATTCGTTGAGCGTCTAATGTGTAACCATAACATACCGACTCATCCGTTGAGCGTCTAATGTGTAAGCATAACATACCGACTCATCCGTTGAGCGTCTAATGTGTAACCATAACATACGGACTCATCCGTTGAGCGTCTAATGTGTAACCATAACATACGGACTCATCCGTTGAGCGTCTAATGTGTAACCCTAACATACGGACTCATCCGTTGAGCGTCTAATGTGTAACCATAACATACCGACTCATCCGTTGAGCGTCTAATGTGTAACCCTAACATACCGACTCATCCGTTGAGCGTCTAATGTGTAACCTAACATACCGACTCATCCGTTGAGCGTCTAATGTGTAACCATAACATACCGACTCATCCGTTGAGCGTCTAATGTGTAATCATAACATACCGACTCATTCGTTGAGCGTCTAATGTGTAACCATAACATACCGACTCATCCGTTGAGCGTCTAATGTGTAAGCATAACATACCGACTCATCCGTTGAGCGTCTAATGTGTAACCATAACATACCGACTCGGATGTTGAGCGTCTAATGTGTAACCATAACATACGGACTCATCCGTTGAGCGTCTAATGTGTAACCATAACATACGGACTCATCCGTTGAGCGTCTAATGTGTAACCATAACATACCGACTCATCCGTTGAGCGTCCAATGTGTAACCATAACATATCGACTCATCCGTTGAGCGTCTAATGTGTAACCATAACATACCGACTCATTCGTTGAGCGTCTAAATTGTAACCATAACATATCGACTCATCCGTTGAGCGTCCAATGTGTAACCATAACATATCGACTCATCCGTTGAGCGTTCAATGTGTAACCATAACATACCGACTCATTCGTTGAGCGTCCAATGTGTAACCATAACATACCGACTCATCCGTTGAGCGTCTAATGTGTAACCATAACATACCGACTCATCCGTTGAGCGTCTAATGTGTAACCATAACATACCGACTCATCCGTTGAACGTCTAATGTGTAACCAAAACATACGAGACTCATCCGTTGAGCGTCTAATGTGTAACCATAACATACCGACTCATCCGTTGAGCGTCCAATGTGTAACCATAACATATCGACTCATCCGTTGAGCGTCTAATGTGTAACCATAACATACCGACTCATTCGTTGAGCGTCTAAATTGTAACCATAACATATCGACTCATCCGTTGAACGTCCAATGTGTAACCATAACATATCGACTCATCCGTTGAGCGTTCAATGTGTAACCATAACATACCGACTCATTCGTTGAGCGTCCAATGTGTAACCATAACATACCGACTTATCCGTTGAGCGTCTAATGTGTAACCATAACATACCGACTCATCCGTTGAGCGTCTAATGTGTAACCATAACATACCGACTCATCCGTTGAGCGTCTAATGTGTAACCATAACATACCGACTCATCCGTTGAGCGTCTAATGTGTAACCCTAACATTCGACTCATCCGTTGAGCGTCCAATGTGTAACCATAACATATCGACTCATCCGTTGAGCGTCTAATGTGTAACCATAACATACCGACTCATTCGTTGAGCGTCTAAATTGTAACCATAACATATCGACTCATCCGTTGAGCGTCCAATGTGTAACCATAACATATCGACTCATCCGTTGAGCGTTCAATGTGTAACCATAACATACCGACTCATTCGTTGAGCGTCCAATGTGTAACCATAACATACCGACTCATCCGTTGAGCGTCTAATGTGTAACCATAACATACCGACTCATCCGTTGAGCGTCTAATGTGTAACCATAACATCCGACTCATCCGTTGAGCGTCTAATGTGTAACCATAACATACCGACTCATCCGTTGAGCGTCTAATGTGTAACCATAACATACCGACTCATCCGTTGAGCGTCTATTGTGTAACCATAACATACCGACTCATCCGTTAAGCGTCTAATGTGTAACCATAACATACCGACTCATCCGTTGAGCGTCTAATGTGTAACCATAACATACCGACTCATGTTGAGCGTCTAATGTGTAACCTAACATACGGACTCATCCGTTGAGCGTCTAATGTGTAACCCTAACATACGGACTCATCCGTTGAGCGTCTAATGTGTAACCATAACATACCGACTCATCCGTTGAGCGTCTAATGTGTAATCATAACATACCGACTCATTCGTTGAGCGTCTAATGTGTAACCATAACATACCGACTCATCCGTTGAGCGTCTAATGTGTAAGCATAACATACCGACTCATCCGTTGAGCGTCTAATGTGTAACCATAACATACCGACTCGGATGTTGAGCGTCTAATGTGTAACCATAACATACGGACTCATCCGTTGAGCGTCTAATGTGTAACCATAACATACGGACTCATCCGTTGAGCGTCTAATGTGTAACCATAACATACCGACTCATCCGTTGAGCGTCCAATGTGTAACCATAACATATCGACTCATCCGTTGAGCGTCTAATGTGTAACCATAACATACCGACTCATTCGTTGAGCGTCTAAATTGTAACCATAACATATCGACTCATCCGTTGAGCGTCCAATGTGTAACCATAACATATCGACTCATCCGTTGAGCGTTCAATGTGTAACCATAACATACCGACTCATTCGTTGAGCGTCCAATGTGTAACCATAACATACCGACTCATCCGTTGAGCGTCTAATGTGTAACCATAACATACCGACTCATCCGTTGAGCGTCTAATGTGTAACCATAACATACCGACTCATCCGTTGAGCGTCTAATGTGTAACCAAAACATACCGACTCATCCGTTGAGCGTCTAATGTGTAACCCTAACATACCGACTCATCCGTTGAGCGTCCAATGTGTAACCATAACATATCGACTCATCCGTTGAGCGTCTAATGTGTAACCATAACATACCGACTCATTCGTTGAGCGTCTAAATTGTAACCATAACATATCGACTCATCCGTTGAGCGTCTAATGTGTAACCATAACATATCGACTCATCCGTTGAGCGTTCAATGTGTAACCATAACATACCGACTCATTCGTTGAGCGTCTAATG
This sequence comes from Chrysanthemum lavandulifolium, assembly GCA_022545495.1. Lineage (NCBI taxonomy): Eukaryota > Viridiplantae > Streptophyta > Magnoliopsida > Asterales > Asteraceae > Chrysanthemum > Chrysanthemum lavandulifolium. The sequence goes on along the minus strand of CM040238.1, from coordinate 42,085,321 downwards.
TGTAACCATAACATACCGACTTATCCGTTGAGCGTCTAATGTGTAACCATAACATACCGACTCATCCGTTGAGCGTCTAATGTGTAACCATAACATACCGACTCATCCGTTGAGCGTCTAATGTGTAACCATAACATACCGACTCATCCGTTGAGCGTCTAATGTGTAACCATAACATTCGACTCATCCGTTGAGCGTCCAATGTGTAACCATAACATATCGACTCATCCGTTGAGCGTCTAATGTGTAACCATAACATACCGACTCATTCGTTGAGCGTCTAAATTGTAACCATAACATATCGACTCATCCGTTGAGCGTCCAATGTGTAACCATAACATATCGACTCATCCGTTGAGCGTTCAATGTGTAACCATAACATACCGACTCATTCGTTGAGCGTCCAATGTAACCATAACATACCGACTCATCCGTTGACGTCTAATAACCATAACATACCGACTCATCCGTTGAGCGTCTAATGTGTAACCATACTCATCATAATGTAACCATAACATACCGACTCATCCGTTGAGCGTCTAATGTGTAACCATAACATACCGACTCATCCGTTGAGCGTCTAACCATAACATACCGACTCATCCGTTAACGTCAATAACCATAACATACCGACTCATCCGTTGAGCGTCTAATGTGTAACCATAACATACCGACTCATCGTCTAATGTTGACTCATCCGCGTCTAATGTGTCATCCGTTGACGTCTATGTAACCATAACATACCGACTCATCCGTTGAACGCGTGTAATCATAATGTGTAACCATAACATACCGACTCATCCGTTGAGCGTCTAATGTGTAACCATAACATACCGACTCATCCGTTGAGCGTCTAATGTGTAACCATAACATACCGACTCTAATGTGTAACCATAACATACGATGTTGAGCGTCTAATGTGTAACCCTAACATACGGACTCATCCGTTGAGCGTCTAATGTGTAACCCTAACATACGGACTCATCCGTTGAGCGTCTAATGTGTAACCATAACATACCGACTCATCCGTTGAGCGTCTAATGTGTAACCACAACATACGGACTCATCCGTTGAGCGTCTAATGTGTAACCACAACATACGGACTCATCCGTTGAGCGTCTAATGTGTAACCATAACATACCGACTCATCCGTTGAGCGTCTAATGTGTAATCATAACATACCGACTCATTCGTTGAGCGTCTAATGTGTAACCATAACATACCGACTCATCCGTTGAGCGTCTAATGTGTAAGCATAACATACCGACTCATCCGTTGAGCGTCTAATGTGTAACCATAACATACCGACTCGGATGTTGAGCGTCTAATGTATAACCATAACATACGGACTCATCCGTTGAGCGTCTAATGTGTAACCATAACATACGGACTCATCCGTTGAGCGTCTAATGTGTAACCATAACATACCGACTCATCCGTTGAGCGTCCAATGTGTAACCATAACATATCGACTCATCCGTTGAGCGTCTAATGTGTAACCATAACATACCGACTCATTCGTTGAGCGTCTAAATTGTAACCATAACATATCGACTCATCCGTTGAGCGTCCAATGTGTAACCATAACATATCGACTCATCCGTTGAGCGTTCAATGTGTAACCATAACATACCGACTCATTCGTTGAGCGTCCAATGTGTAACCATAACATACCGACTCATCCGTTGAGCGTCTAATGTGTAACCATAACATACCGACTCATCCGTTGAGCGTCTAATGTGTAACCATAACATACCGACTCATCCGTTGAGCGTCTAATGTGTAACCAAAACATACCGACTCATCCGTTGAGCGTCTAATGTGTAACCATAACATACCGACTCATCCGTTGAGCGTCCAATGTGTAACCATAACATATCGACTCATCCGTTGAGCGTCTAATGTGTAACCATAACATACCGACTCATTCGTTGAGCGTCTAAATTGTAACCATAACATATCGACTCATCCGTTGAACATCCAATGTGTAACCATAACATATCGACTCATCCGTTGAGCGTTCAATGTGTAACCATAACATACCGACTCATTCGTTGAGCGTCCAATGTGTAACCATAACATACCGACTTATCCGTTGAGCGTCTAATGTGTAACCATAACATACCGACTCATCCGTTGAGCGTCTAATGTGTAACCATAACATACCGACTCATCCGTTGAGCGTCTAATGTGTAACCATAACATACCGACTCATCCGTTGAGCGTCTAATGTGTAACCATAACATTCGACTCATCCGTTGAGCGTCCAATGTGTAACCATAACATATCGACTCATCCGTTGAGCGTCTAATGTGTAACCATAACATACCGACTCATTCGTTGAGCGTCTAAATTGTAACCATAACATATCGACTCATCCGTTGAGCGTCCAATGTGTAACCATAACATATCGACTCATCCGTTGAGCGTTCAATGTGTAACCATAACATACCGACTCATTCGTTGAGCGTCCAATGTGTAACCATAACATACCGACTCATCCGTTGAGCGTCTAATGTGTAACCATAACATACCGACTCATCCGTTGAGCGTCTAATGTGTAACCATAACATACCGACTCATCCGTTGAGCGTCTAATGTGTAACCATAACATACCGACTCATCCGTTGAGCGTCTAATGTGTAACCATAACATACCGACTCATCCGTTGAGCGTCTATTGTGTAACCATAACATACCGACTCATCCGTTAAGCGTCTAATGTGTAACCATAACATACCGACTCATCCGTTGAGCGTCTAATGTGTAACCATAACATACCGACTCGGATGTTGAGCGTCTAATGTGTAACCATAACATACGGACTCATCCGTTGAGCGTCTAATGTGTAACCATAACATACGGACTCATCGTTGAGCGTCTAATGTAACCATAACATACCGACTCATCCGTTGAGCGTCTAATGTGTAATCATAACATACCGACTCATTCGTTGAGCGTCTAATGTGTAACCATAACATACCGACTCATCCGTTGAGCGTCTAATGTGTAAGCATAACATACCGACTCATCCGTTGAGCGTCTAATGTGTAACCATAACATACCGACTCGGATGTTGAGCGTCTAATGTGTAACCCAAACATACGGACTCATCCGTTGAGCGTCTAATGTGTAACCCTAACATACGGACTCATCCGTTGAGCGTCTAATGTGTAACCATAACATACCGACTCATCCGTTGAGCGTCTAATGTGTAACCCTAACATACGGACTCATCCGTTGAGCGTCTAATGTGTAACCATAACATACGGACTCATCCGTTGAGCGTCTAATGTGTAACCATAACATACCGACTCATCCGTTGAGCGTCTAATGTGTAATCATAACATACCGACTCATTCGTTGAGCGTCTAATGTGTAACCATAACATACCGACTCATCCGTTGAGCGTCTAATGTGTAAGCATAACATACCGACTCATCCGTTGAGCGTCTAATGTGTAACCATAACATACCGACTCGGATGTTGAGCGTCTAATGTGTAACCCTAACATACGGACTCATCCGTTGAGCGTCTAATGTGTAACCATAACATACGGACTCATCCGTTGAGCGTCTAATGTGTAACCATAACATACCGACTCATCCGTTGAGCGTCCAATGTGTAACCATAACATATCGACTCATCCGTTGAGCGTCTAATGTGTAACCATAACATACCGACTCATTCGTTGAGCGTCTAAATTGTAACCATAACATATCGACTCATCCGTTGAGCGTCCAATGTGTAACCATAACATATCGACTCATCCGTTGAGCGTTCAATGTGTAACCATAACATACCGACTCATTCGTTGAGCGTCCAATGTGTAACCATAACATACCGACTCATCCGTTGAGCGTCTAATGTGTAACCATAACATACCGACTCATCCGTTGAGCGTCTAATGTAACCATAACATACCGACTCATCCGTTGAGCGTCTAATGGGTAACCAAAACATACCGACTCATCCGTTGAGCGTCTAATGTAATGGCGATGCGCATGAAAACCGTCAAGTTCTCACGCAAGCGTAAGAAAACTTAAAACGACTTAAGCACGAAATCAATGAAGATCTCGAGGGTATAGAGTCTCCCGGTCGTTATGTCCCAAATAGTCAGAATGGATCACCTCACGTATAGTGATCGCGAGATTTGAGCAGGAAAAGGATTTGAGATTATTATATCTACGGAAAAAGGACATAAACTACAAGGGCTAAAATGCAAATTAAAGAAAATTAAAAAGATTAAATCTATTAAATAAACGCTATCACTATTTTCAAAATGACGTTTTTGTGATTTATAAAACAAAATAACTTAAATAAACTATTTTAATTAAAACGTAAACTTAAAATATCTAAAAACGTGGCCTAAAATGAAAACGTACGTTATGTACGAAAATTACTGTTGGGCGCAAGATAAAACGTAAAATTTGTGAAATAAAAGTCCTACGAATGTAAAAACAATTTTCTTACGTACTAAATGACAAAAGAAAATTTTAGGAAAAAGCGGAATATTTTTTCGACTTTTAAATTAATTTCTACGATTTAAAAACGATTTAACACTAATTAATTGATTAAAAATACTAAACTAATCAAGAAAAATCTGAAATTTTACAGAAAACTACTTAAGGCAATACAGATTCTGGGAAAATTAAAAAACTTGGGTGTTGCTTTAGAAAATAAGCACGAAATAAGCTAACAAAGGGCTTATAAGCTAAACTGCCTAAGGTCCTTAAGAGATTAAAGATGCAAAATAATAATGAGACAAGTCCCAAGGGCAGTTGGTTGTGGTGTTGTGTGTTGAGGCTTTGGAAGGCTAGAGGTCACAGTTGAATCTCGGCCTCTACCCTTTTGCAAATTATTTTTTTTCAACTTTGCTTTTGAACATTAAAGGCACTAAACAAATAAGCAACTTTGCAAAACTTATCTTTAAAAACTTTCCAATAAGTTTGAATGGGCTTATTTCAACAGTAGCCAAAGCAACTTTTCCTTTGTTTCTCTTCTTTTAGACAGATTTCAAACCAAACACACCTCTTTTTTTTGTTGACTATCTTTTTGAAACTTGTAAACAAGACCAAGTTAACACTTTTTGTAAAGATGAAACTTTTGAAAAAAAGGCAATAAGCAGTTAGGACTGCTTTTTGCTCACTGTTTGGACAGAACACAATCAAAACACCTTTTTAAGCTAAAAAGCCAAACACTCCTTTAGGACATTATGAGCAAAAAGTATGCTAAATAAGTAGTTGGACTAGCAGAACAAGTGGCAAACAAGCAATTCAAACTTAGAATGAGCTACTGCAAATTAATCAATAAGCCACAAGGATTTGGAAAAACAGTTGGCAAGAAAAACTACTCTAAAGGAAATCCTAAGAAACATGAGTAAGCTTAAAAGGAATGCACTAAGTACTAAACAAGCTAAAGTAAGCTAATGGTAAACCTATCTTAATCCAATCAAGCTAAGAACACTTAAAAGATCTTAAATAAGCAAAACAAGAACCCGATAAGCCTTTGAAGCAAGATAAGTTGCAGATCTCTTTGGTGCATTGAGACGAAACATGCCAAGAGGCACTTTTGGAGCTTAATCTAAATAAGCTAGAGATTAAAACAACCCCGAGCTTCGGCCACCAAAGTCTACCCGCCAACTCCCTTTGCTCCCTTAGTGATCGATATAGGTGAGTACGATTAAAAATAAGCTGCAAGTTGGGTAAAAAAGCGTGATGTAACATCGCTAGCCCCCATTTTGACCCATAAGCAGACTCATCAAAACATTTTTGTGATTTTTTTTTCTTTTGACTAAAGTTGCATGACCTGCTAAACTACTGATTTCTATTTTTTTCAAATTTTTATCTCATCAAAAACTTTGCTTAATTTGCAAGGAAAAACTCATGGAACTCACTGTTTCTCTTTTTTTTTCATACCAGATAAGACTTAAATTTTTGAAAACTTGCAAAAACTCTTTTCCAACTTACTCTACTAGTTTCGAATACCCAAATACATTTGACTTTAATTGTCAAAGTGGGTAAGAAGTGATTTTTGACCAGTAAATGGCCTGACCCAAACACCCCTGTACCAAATTCATTTGACATCAATGACTCTCTTTTTCTTTTAAACTGACATTGGTTTGCTTTGATTAACTTTAACTAATAACTAAAACAAGAATTAAAGTACTAAAACAGATTTATCAAAAGGAATTCTTCATTAAACAAAAGCAGATTACAAAAGCAGATTACAAAATAAACTAAGACTGATTTTTAAATAAAAAACTAGGGGTGCCATTATACATTGGCTTACAATCCTATTTATACTACTCTTCTAAGGTCTTCTCTCTTTCTTCTCAGCTTCTCTCTCTTCACTCTTGTCTCTTCTGTTGTAAGGTTGCTGCTTCCAAAGCCCGACAATGATGGGACTAGTGTGTTGGGAGTAGGGAGAGATATGTTGATGCCGGGTTTGGTTTTGCGAAAAAGGAGAGCAAAAGAAAGAAGAAAGGAGGCGATGTCGGGGTGTGTTTTATTCTAAACCGGTCGGGTAAAAGGGTTGGATGGGTGGACCGGCTTGGGCTTAAAGGGTAAGTAACTTGGATTAAGGATTAGTTTTGGATAATTTTAACAACTTAGGGACCAAATGTGCAAATTCGTAAATCCGAGGTCCAATGTGTAAATTCAAAAGGTTATCCAAGGACTAGACTTGCCAATCTCAAATAATATAAGGACCATTTTTGCCATTTGTGAAATTCCAAGGACTAAACATGACAAATTTTAAAATCCAAGGATCAAACTCGAATTTCTCAAAACTTTTGGATTTTTCACCAAAGGACTAAATTTGACAAGTTATGATTTAAAAAGGACCTTTGGTGATTTTTCTTTGAAATTTTGGCTCGTGGACTATTTTTGACAATTTTATAAACTGGGGACCGAAACGCAATTTTGCAAACTTTGCTCATTTTTCATCGATTTTGATATTTTTGCATTTAAAACACATAAAACATCGATTTGTGATATTTTGATCATTTTGATGTGTTTCGAGTGTTTTCGATGATTTTGCGCTTTATTTTGTACAAAATGATGAGTATTTACACACTCATCAATCCCACATCGAGATATTGCTAGTCCCTAGCAATGATTTGAGAAAACATAATGGATTTTAATCTCTTTACCAAAAGCCATTACTTACGGAGTAGCCAAATGTTTCATTCAAGTAAGAACCATGGTACACCGATAACCATGTGATTTTGAGCAAACCACCGACTTTCAACGGATTTGATTTTGTCTTTACCGAAGCCGTACCCTTACGGACTAGCCAACTCTTAGATAAATTATCAATATTATCTTTGGTGAGTCGATTACCAATTATGGTTTTTCCATCGCTTTACCACAAGCCATAATCTTGCGGCTAGCCAACTCTTCACTTTTTAGGATATGGTGAATGAATACCATACAATTTGGGCAAATTGCAAGCCATATAAACGGATTTGAGAAATCTTTACCAAGAGCCGTTTGCTCTGGATTAGCCAATCCTTTTGTTTATCAAACATGGCGGATCGATAACTAAATGAGTAAGTGCAAACACTTACTCCAAAAAAATTTTGGCCAAAACGGGAATTGATATAATTATATGATAAAATTTGTGAGAATTCCCCACTTAGAAATGAATATTGCCCTCAATATTCAAAGTACCATGCAGTTATGCCAAACAAAGAACGTAAAAGGAAATACTACGCCATTATTTAGAAAGAAGATTTTTTTTTTTTTTTTTTTTTTTTTAGATATATATATATATAACATGTGGGCAACCCCCACACTAAGGTGGTACACGGGTGAAAACCCATGTTAAGCTACTGTTTTTGATTACCGAGTCGCTAGCTTGACTCGACCCAATTAATTTGTTCATGGGGAAGTAAGTGGAAGAGACAATCTCCATCGGACTTTCATTCAAAATGTTTGGACAAACATTTGAAGCACGTGAAAGTTCCACACCGATGAGATATACATAGAACCGGCTCAAGAATGATAAATGAAAATGCCGGGATCAAAGATAGTGTCTTCATTCCCGAAGGAGTGAAGATGAAGAGAAATCACCAGATATTTGAGGAAAGGAAGAAAGGTCTTGATAACAATCAAGATCCATTCTTCATCCTCAAATGCAGACGTATCGGGAGGAAGGGTGAAGGTAGTATCATCAATAAGAAAACTCGTATGATAGAGTACACCTTCCTCCGAGCTAATATCATCCTCAAGATCAAAATAGAAATGATCATGTTCCGGAGGAGATATGTCATGAGAGAGTTCACCGGAGAACTCTTTATGAAGAGAATCATTCACATGAAGTGAAGTTGTGAACTCTTGTTCCATTGTGGGCTCATCACTATCCTCGGTCTGAGTATCAAAAAGTGGATTCTCAAAAATTGAAGTGAATTCGTAATCGAATTCAAATAGAGGATTGGTGAAAGTAGCTTTGAATGTTTCGGGAACAAAGTGATCAACATTCTCATTTGGATTGTTGGGATAAGAAGTGAGTGAGCGATCATTATCAATGAGACTTCGGTCTCCCCCGGATCGGCTTGAAATCAAAGAGTGGGTTGATGTGAGTGAGTTCACCGAGAACTCCTCAAGAGGGATCGAGATCGATTGTGGAAGTGATGCCTCAACGTACTCGATGTCTCCATAGGAAGCACAATCGTCGCTAAGATCGAGAAAGTTTCAAAATGATCTTGAGAACACTCAAGAGGAAAGGGATATCACATGATGATCGAAATTCCTCGTGACTCTCCGGGATCGGGACAAGGTCCTCGACACTAGACTTTATTAATTCGTCCGATTCCTTTTCGTGAACAGTGTCAAGATGCTCGTCCCCATAATAAGAGAGTGAGTGTGAATCTCGGGTGTGATAGCGGTCATTTGAGATGAAATCTCATTCTTTGGGACATCATCGATGAACTTGATGAATATTTATAGAATTGAAGGATATCAAGTGTACCTCATCATCACCGCCATCGTGAATGAACGGAATCGAGAGCTAGATCCGGTGCTTTTTGTATTTTAATTAATTCCTAATAGAGTTTTCACCGGCAACTGGGAATCTAATTTAGCACTGTTCTTGACCAACAATTCTTCCATGGATTTTCATTTGGATTATCTTGGGGTGTTTAGATTCCTTCAAATCTTTCACTAAATCCAAAAGATTAAGGAGAAGATTTTGAGGAAGTGGGTCATTGGTCTTGTAGAGGTTGGTCATGATACGAAGAGTCGTAATTGTTACAAGGAAATGGGTTCCTGCTTGACAATCCGAGCTAGAGTGAGGACCTCCACAATACTACAACAAGAAACTGATGTGGTGTGAGTGGTATGTGTTGTAGTCATAATCGTTATCGGGAACCCGCTCATAGACAAGCGTGTTTCACGATTGACAATCGAATCGGAATGTGAACCACCACGAAGACTCACAATAAGAAACTGCCGAGTCTCACAAAGTGTGGTGGTGATGGAATAAATCGATCGTGTTATGGTAAGAATAGGGATCTTGGTTATAGATGGACCCGCTTCTGATTCCACCATGCTACAAGCGGGCAATTGCCACCATTATAAGGACCACCACACCATTGACAACCAAGAGGTGAGGATAAGACATAGAAAGAATCAAAGGTTTTCGGAGGGTAGGGATGAAGAATCAAAGATGTGAGAGGTAAAGATGAATATTTTGGTATTTTTGAAAACATTTTGTAAAACAAAGAATGAAAATCTTTTGGATTTTGATTTTAAAAGAAAATATAAATACATACAATGGTATAAACAAAGAGTGAATATCCAAATCACTAATCTGCTAGACGGAAGATAAGCCGACAATGACTCCACGTGCGCCTAAAATTTGATGCGCCAAGAAACCGTCAAGTTCTCTCACGCAAGCGTAAGAAAACTTAAAAAGACTTAAGCACGAAATCAATGAAGATCCGAGGAGTATAGAGTCTCCCGGTCGTTATGTCCCAATGTAGTGTGGTAATGGATCACCTCACGTATAGTGATCGCGAGATTTGAACGGAAAAGGATTTGAGATTATTATATCTACGGAAAAAGGACATAAACTACAAGGGCTAAAATGCAAATTAAAGAAAATTAAAAGATTAAATCTATTAAATAAACGCTATCACTATTTTCAAAATGATGTTTTTGTGATTTATAAAACAAAATAACTTAAATAAACTATTTTAATTAAAACGTAAACTTAAAATATCTAAAAGCGTGGCCTAAAATGAAAACGACGTTATGTATTTAAAATTATGTTGAGCGCAAGATAAAACGTAAAATTTGTGAAATAAAAGTCCTATTTATGTAAAAACAATTTTCTTACGTGCTAAATGACAAAAGAAAATTTTAGGAAAAAGCGGAATATTTTTCGACTTTTAAATTAATTTCTACGATTTAAAAACGATTTAACACTAATTAATTGATTAAAATACTAAACTAATCAAGAAAAATCAAATTTTACGAGAAAACTACTTAAGGCAATACTGATTACGGGAAAATTAAAAACTTGGGTGTTGCTTTAGAAAATAAGCACGAAATAAGCTAACAAAGGGCTTATAAGCTAAACCGCCTAAGGTCCCTAAGAGATTAAAGATGCAAAATAATAATGAGACAAGTCCCAAGGGCAGTTGGTTGTGGTGTTGTGTGTTGAGGCTTTGGAAGGCTAGAGGTCACAGGTTCGAATCCTGGCCTCTACCCTTTTTGCAAATTATTTTTTTTTCAACTTTTGCTTTTGAACATTAAAGGCACTAAACAAATAAGCAACTTTTGCAAAAACTTATCTTTTAAAAACTTTCCAATAAGCTGTTTGAATGGGCTTATTTCAACAGTAGCCAAAGCAACTTTTCCTTTGTTTCTCTTCTTTTAGACAGATTTCAAACCAAACACACCTCTTTTTTTGTTGACTATCTTTTTGAAACTTGTAAACAAGACCAAGTTAACACTTTTTGTAAAGATGAAACTTTTGAAAAAAAGGCAATAAGCAGTTAGGACTGCTTTTTGCTCACTGTTTGGACAGAACACAATCAAAACACCTTTTAAGCTAAAAAGCCAAACACTCCTTTAGGAAATTATGAGCAAAAAGTATGCTAAATAAGTAGTTGGACTAGCAGAACAAGTGGCAAACAAGCAATTCAAACTTAGAATGAGCTACTGCAAATTAATCAATAAGCCACAAGGATTTGGAAAAACAGTTGGCAAGAAAAACTACTCTAAAGGAAATCCTAAGGAAACATGAGTAAGCTTAAAAGGAATGCACTAAGTACTAAACAAGCTAAAGTAAGCTAATGGTAAACCTATCTTAATCCAATCAAGCTAAGAACACTTAAAAGATCTTAAATAAGCAAAAACAAGAACCTGATAAGCACTGAAACAGTATAAGTTGCAGATCTACTGCTGGTGCATTGAGACAGAACAGTGCCAAGAGGCACTTTTGGAGCTTAATCTAAATAAGCTAGAGATTAAAACAACCCCTGAGCTTCTGGCCACTCAAAGTCTACCTGGCCAACTCCCTTTTGCTCCCCTTAGCTGATCTGATATAGGCTGAGTACAGCTTAAAAATAAGCTGCAAGTTGGGTAAAAAAAGACTGTTGACAGAACATCAGTTAGCCCCCCCCCATTTTGACCCATAAGCAGACTCATCAAAACATTTTTGTGATTTTTTTTTCTTTTGACTAAAGTTGCATGACCTGCTAAACTACTGATTTCTATTTTTTTCAAATTTTTATCTCATCAAAAACTTTGCTTAATTTGCAAGGAAAAACTCATGGAACTCATTGCTTTCTCTTTTTTTTTCATACCAGATAAGACTTAAATTTTTGAAAACTTGCAAAAACTCTTTTCCAACTTACTCTACTAGTTTCGAATACCCAAATACATTTGACTTTAATTGTCAAAGTGGGTAAGAAGTGATTTTGACCAAGAAATGGCCGACCCAAACACCCCGTACCAAATTCATTTGACATCAATGACTCTCTTTTCTTTTAAACCGACATTGGTTTGCTTTGATTAACTTTAACTAATAACTAAAACAAGAATTAAAGTACTAAAACAGATTTATCAAAAGGAATTCTTCATTAAACAAAAGCAGACATACAAAGCAGACACAAAATAAACTAAGACCGATTTTTAAATAAAAACTAGGGGTGCCATTATACATTGGCTTACAATCCTATTTATACTACTCTTCTAAGGTCTTCTCTCTTTCTTCTCGCCTTCTCTCTTCACTCTTGTCTCTTCCATTGTAAGGTTGTCGCCCAAAGCCCGACAATGATGGGACTAGTGTGTTGGGAGTAGGGAGGAGATATGTTGATGGTGGTTTGGTTTTGCGAAAAGGGAGAGCAAAGAAAGAAGAAAGGAGGCGATGTCGGGGTGTGTTTTATTCTAAACCGGGTCGGGTAAAAGGGTTGGATGGGTGGACTGGGCTTGGGCTTAAAGGGTAAGTAACTTGGATTAAGGATTAGTTTTGGATAATTTTAACAACTTAGGGACCAAATGTGCAAATTCAGAAATCCAGGTCCAATGTGTAAATTCGAAAAGGTTATCCAAGGACTAGACTTGCCAATCTCAAATAATATAAGGACCATTTTGCCATTTGTGAAATTCCAAGGACTAAACATGACAAATTTTAAAATCCAAGGATCAAAGCCGAATTTCTCAAAACTTTTGGATTTTTCACCAAAGGACTAAATTTGACAAGTTATGATTTAAAAGGACCTTTGGTGATTTTTCTTTTGAAATTTTGGCTCGTGGACTATTTTTGACAATTTTATAAACTGGGGACTGAAACGCAATTTTGCAAACTTTGCTCATTTTCATCCGATTTTGATATTTTGCATTTAAAACACATAAAACACCGATTTGTGATATTTTGATCATTTTGATGTGTTTCGAGTGTTTTCGAGATGATTTTGCGCTTTATTTTGTACAAAATGATGAGTATTTACACACTCATCGAACCCTAACATATCTTGACTCATCCGTTGAACGTCCATGTGTAACCATAACATATCGACTCATCCGTTGAACGCCTAATGTAACCATAACATACCGACTCATTCGCTGAACGCCTAAATTGTAACCATAACATATCGACTCATCCGTTGAACGTCCAATGTGTAACCATAACATATCGACTCATCCGCTGAACGCTCAATGTGTAACCATAACATACCGACTCATTCGTTGAACGTCCAATGTGTAACCATAACATACCGACTTATCCGCTGAACGCCTAATGTGTAACCATAACATACCGACTCATCCGCTGAACGTCTAATGTGTAACCATAACATACCGACTCATCCGTTGAACGCCTAATGTGTAACCATAACATACCGACTCATCCGTTGAACGCCTAATGTGTACCCTAACATTCGACTCATCCGCTGAACGTCCAATGTGTAACCATAACATATCGACTCATCCGTTGAACGTCTAATGTAACCATAACATACCGACTCATTCGTTGAACGCCTAAATTGTAACCATAACATATCGACTCATCCGTTGAGCGTCCAATGTGTAACCATAACATATCGACTCATCCGTTGAACGCTCAATGTGTAACCATAACATACCGACTCATTCGCTGAACGTCCAATGTGTAACCATAACATACCGACTCATCCGCTGAACGCCTAATGTAACCATAACATACCGACTCATCCGTTGAACGCCTAATGTGTAACCATAACATACCGACTCATCCGTTGAACGCCTAATGTGTAACCATAACATACCGACTCATCCGTTGAACGCCTAATGTGTAACCATAACATACCGACTCATCCGTTGAACGCCTATTGTGTAACCATAACATACCGACTCATCCGTTAAACGCCTAATGTAACCATAACATACCGACTCATCCGCTGAACGCCTAATGTGTAACCATAACATACCGACTCGGATGTTGAACGCCTAATGTGTAACCCTAACATACGGACTCATCCGTTGAACGCCTAATGTAACCCAACATACGGACTCATCCGTTGAACGCCTAATGTGTAACCATAACATACCGACTCATCCGTTGAACGCCTAATGTGTAACCATAACATACCGACTCATTCGTTGAACGTCCAATGTAACCATAACATATCGACTCATCCGTTGAACGCCTAATGTGTAACCATAACATACCGACTCATTCGCTGAACGTCTAATGTGTAAGCATAACATACCGACTCATCCGCTGAACATCTAATGTGTAACCATAACATACCGACCCATCCGTTGAACGCCTAATGTGTAACCATAACATACCGACTCATCCGTTGAACGCCTAATGTGTAAGCATAACATACCGACTCATCCGTTGAACGCCTAATGTGTAACCATAACATACCGACTCGGATGTTGAACGCCTAATGTGTAACCCTAACATACGGACTCATCCGTTGAACGTCTAATGTAACCCCAACATACGGACTCATCCGTTGAACGCCTAATGTGTAACCATAACATACCGACTCATCCGTTGAACGCCTAATGTGTAATCATAACATACCGACTCATTCGTTGAACGCCTAATGTATAACCATAACATACCGACTCATCCGTTGAACGCCTAATGTGTAACCATAATTATTCTTCGTGAATCATAGATTTATAAAACACATTCAACTATGCATCGTTTGGCTTGATCCAATTAAATATTGCATGCAACATTTTGATGTAATATGTTCTTGTTCCTCTAGTCTGCTACTAGATTGTAAATCTAACTCTCATATAAGAATATAAAGATGCCGAATGGTAACTTTTGTTCGAGTTTATATTAAAAGAAAGGAAATATTTAGGATTACAATAAAAATAAAAGATAAAATCGTATTCTTTTGAAGTCGTTAACAACATAAAGTAATTAAATTTTACCCAAAAAAAAAAAAAAAAGCAGTTTTCCCGTGACGGTCATTTGGGATTATAATAAAAAAATTAATTAGTTTTCCCCGGCGACATGTCGCCGGGATACCTACCCACCAAAATATTCGTTATCGCGCCATTTACGCTAAACGACAAAAACTATATGTTTCCCCATCGACATGTCGCCGGGGATTGTCGCCGGGGAAAAGTTTGTAGATAAAGCGGATCCGTCAAGATTATCTCTTCACAAAACGAAATAAAACATATCTTCTTCTCCACAAGGCGATTTACGCAACAAAACGAAATTAACATCATCAACAATCATCAACCATCATCACCACCGCATCCACCATCACCACCACCGCATCCACCATCACCACCACCACACGTTACGGTTTGTTTTACAAATTTTAAATATTATTCAACTAAATTAGTTAATTATATTATGATTTTTGGAGATTATTATTGTTGTAAGTTGTTGTACATTAGATGATAAAGTAAAGTTTTATTTTATTATTTTTTTTTGGCAGTAGCCGACGAGGACCGACGAGGAGCAAGAGCGAGGTATGTTATAATTTTTGCAGATTATTATTGTTGTAAGTTGTTAATTAGAAAAGTTAAGTTTTTTTTTTTTTTTTTTTTTTTTTTTTTTTTTTGGCAAGAGGCGAGGAGCTAGCTAGACAAGGTATGTAATAATTTTTTTTTCTCCTTTTGGTATCCCGGGTGACATGTCGCTGGGGAATGTTTATTCATGTCGCTGGGGAATGTTTATTGTTTAAATTTTGTTAGTTTATAGTTATTATTAGTTCAATTGCCTTGAAATGTGCTCGATTATAATTATAATAATTAGTTGTTTAAATTTTGTTAGTTTATAGTTATTATTTGGTGAAAAAAGTGAAATGGTATGTATGTTAAAATAATGGTATGTATGTTAAAAAAGTGAAATGATATGTATGTTAAAAAAGTGAAATGGTATGTATGTTAAAAAGTGAAATGGTATGTATGTTAAAGCCCTTATCAATGTTGAAGCCCTCATCAATGTTGATGATGATGGTGTTGAAGCCCTCATGATTTAGCAGATTCTGATGTTGAAGCCCTCATCAATGTTGATGATGATGGTGTTGAGAAAGTTTATTCTAGTGAAGAAGAAGATTGATCTTGAGTTGCAACTTGCAAAATACACTTATATATTTGAATGAATGAATGAAATTGTTGTGGATTGTTTAAATGTGTATATTTATTTGGATGTGTATGTATTTGGATGTGTGCATGCTTATATTATTTTGTTCATGAATTTCTATATCTTATGCTAATTGTACTTGTACGATGTCGACAGATGTTGCACGGTCCCACCGGCGGTGACGGTGGCGGGAGGATCGTCCCTCCGCATCAGCGTACCCACCGGTTCTCGGGCAAGCTTCATTAACAAAGGTAAGAATTTCCGGATTATTGTAATACAAGCATAAATTTGATACATATTTATGACTTTTATCACTAACTTGATTTTGCGGGCAAAGGTAAACGAAAGCCCAATTTGGGCGGCAGGCGTGAGGCAGGCCGAATACCATGACAAGACCCGGAACCTTTCGTCAAGGCAATCGCAGACGAAAAAGGTCCCGTGTCGATCACTTTTGAGGTGGGTGACAAACAAACCTTAAACCCTCTCGGCCCCATGCGGCGCATTGGTCTAACTACATCGGGAGGTCGTTAGAAGGTGCTGCTTTACTACCCTTCTTCGGGAGAAGGTCCCGGCGAGAAGAAGGCGGGAATCATTTCGTATATTGGGGTCGCTTATCCTTTTATGTTTATTTCATTATCGTGTTCATTTATTTAATTGTGTATATTTATCTAAATTCGCTTATTTATTTATATCATATAAATAAATAAACAAATTTAAATAAATATATAAATTATATCTCTAACTCGCTTTCGCTTTTGTTGTATATGATTGCAGACCCTATTTGACCTAAGGCCGCACATGAACTCCCCGCTGGCCCCGGATCTCGAAGGCATAAACTCGCACCGCAAAAGCCTACAATACTAACAAGGCTTCTTTCAAGGCCAAACATTGGAAGGTAGACCCACCACCGGGATTACGATGCGGAGGCGATTAGGCGGCACGCCCCGAGGAAATTACAATGGTGATTGGGATGAGTACATTAAGTTTTGGAATGATCCCAAGAACATTTCTCGAGCCGCTACAA
Source organism: Chrysanthemum lavandulifolium (assembly GCA_022545495.1). Taxonomy (NCBI): domain Eukaryota; kingdom Viridiplantae; phylum Streptophyta; class Magnoliopsida; order Asterales; family Asteraceae; genus Chrysanthemum; species Chrysanthemum lavandulifolium. The sequence continues at coordinate 42,068,242 of CM040238.1, read as the reverse complement.
ATCGGCTTAACCGCAAAAAGAGCAAGGTCATATCTAGATGGGATCCCGGTCCGCCTCGCCTTCGAGATAATATGGTAATAAACATTATAATTATTTTACATGCATATATATATATATATATATATATATATATATATATATATATATATATATATATATATATATATATATATATATATATATATATATATATATATATATATATATATATATATGATTATACGCTTTAATGTGTTGTGATTTGTCGCTTTTAAAATTATTCATCTTATATGCGTGTATGTACAGATGCAGCATCGAGACTCATGAATACCCGTCACCATCTAAGACTTTTTGGCGAACACATACATTGATGGGTATTCCTAACGATGAGGACAATAGGATATATGTAAGTTTTGTTTCAAAACACACTTTAATGAATTATCGAGAAATAATGTAGCAACCCGACTAATATATTTACTATCTTGTGTTTTGTCACTACATAGGACGAGATGAAAAGCTTGAGGCCACGGGTCAATACACGGAGGATCTAATCAATGCGTTGGCAAGAGGGGTAAGCTTCAGGGCATATTCCCGTGTGGGTCGCAGATTGCCATCACGGCCACATCCAGTTAAGTATGCCCGCCCCATGTGAGTCGGTCACCAAAGATGTAGGCTTTATCATGAGTCTCCTCGAGCGGCACAGATCTGCCAGATATGTTTAGGGAGTATGACTCGGTGGTGCTAGCGGGAGTGGTGGGTGTGGTGATGACGAGGAGAATGGCGGTGATGAGGATAACAACGGCGAGAGGTAGTTGTGTATATATTATTAGTATGTTACATTGGTACTAGCTTTAGGTAGTTGTGTTATATATTATTAGTATGCTACATTGGTACTTTAGGTAGTTGTGTTACATATTATTAGGTTCATCTTGGCGCCATTTAAACACTTGTTTCTATCTATCAATGCACATATTGACTTTTGAGTCGTGTTTATGTAAAAGTTGTGATCTATTTGTATTATGTTGATCCGTTATATGGTATTTGTGTTTTGGTACAAGTTGTGGCGAGTCTATATGGTGTTTTGTACAGGTTTATTTGGTAGATTTTTCCGGAAAATTCCGGAAAAATCTGAAATCGCCGCACCGCAGTCGCATTAAAAAAAGCAGACCTTTCGCCGGCGTCGCCGATAACACACAAAACGCTGACAAGTCAACGAGAAAACTAGGTTTCCCAAATGACATGTCGCCGGGATAGTAGGCTAACTCGTTGACTTGTCAACAGTAATTATAGTATCCCCAACGACATGTCGCCGGGATACTTAATCACTATAATTAGTGTCTTAATCATTTTGCTTAATTCGATTATTCCCAATGACATGTCGCTGGGATAATGTGCCACAGTGGCACCGCTTCTTTGACTTAAATTTGAGTGGGACCCACGTCGCGCCGGGATTGTCGCCGGGGATACAATCCTCACGAGACTTCCCCAGCTTAGATTCCCAATGACATGTCGCTGATATTTTCCCAAATGACATGTCATTGAGGAATCCCCATATATGTCATTGGGGTAGCCGGTGAATGTTGTAGTGATATTTGTTGTTAAACAACCATTGTAGTTGTTAATAAAGGGTTGCAAATCCAGTCTGCCCATAAGAGCTGAAAGTGTTATAGACCAGTGAGTAATCCAAGTAACTGAAAATGTATAGCTTTTTGGCACATGGAAAGGTGGCGTTAGTAGCAGGAGGAGATTCAGGTATTGGAAGGTCAGTTTGTTACCACTATGCTAAAGAGAGTGTGACTATAGCATTTACTTATGTGAAGGGCGATGAGGACATAGATGCAAAAGACACACTGGATATTATAAATGAGTCAAAAATGGAAGGCTCGGTTGATCCTATTGCCATACCTACGGATCTTAGGTATGATAAAAATTGCAAGAATGTTGTTGATGAGGTCATTGCTAAATATGGAGGCATTGATGTCCTAGTGAACCTTCCAGTCGAGCAAAACTATACGTATTCGTATTCGTTGGAAGAGATCACAGAGGAGAGGCTTGAAAAGGTGTTTCGGACGACCAATATTTTCTCATATTTCTTCTTGACAAAGTATGTATCGTTTCTTAACATGTTAATGATATCTTTTCTAGGATGCATTATAATCTTATAAGTATTTGAAATAGTAAATAATTTATAAGTCATTTTTTTATACATTGATGTTACCATTTTAACACAGGCTTTTTTAAATTCTTATAACTAGACATAGGGCGATCACTTAGATAGGAACCAGTTAAAAGCTGTTATTTATCTCCAGCCTTTTTATTTAAAAATATATATATATGTAGATGGGTTGTAACGACTTATTTTTTATGTAGGCATGCTTTGATGCACATGAAAGAAGAAAGCAGCATCATAAACACAACATCAGTGTTAGCATACAATCCCGACCCACCAAGTTGGCTTGACTACACTTCAACAAAGGGGGCCATCGTATCCTTCACAAGCGGTCTAGCATTGCATTTGGCCGAAAAGAAGATTCGTGTAAATGGTGTGGCCCCTGGTCCTATTTGGACACCACTGCAAGCTTCAGTACTCAATGACAAGGACATAGCAAGGTTTGGGTCAACGGTGCCCATGAATCGGGCAGGTCAACCTTACGAGGTTGCTCCATCATAGGTGTTCAGGACTCTTCCTATATGACTGGTCAAGTTCTTCATCCTAATGGTAAACACTTACATTTTGCTTATGATAACACACGCATTAGTGCCACTAGTACAACACTATACATGTCATGTGCATACAAATATTTATACAGTTTTCTTTATCAAGTTGGTCACCCTTGTTACTGCATAAAAGATATTTGCATTATAACTTAGAAGTACGTACAAAGTATCATTCGTGAAAACCTTTTTTACAACCACTGTAAGAGAAAAAAATGGTTCAATAATTTATTCTTTTCCATGCGCTTATAACTTAAACACATTTACATGTTTTTGAATATGAATAACTTAGCAAAAGTTTACGTATTTTACTACGCCACTTTAACAGTGTTCGCGAATCACATATTTGCTGCCGTTAGTTTTTCTATAATAAACTTGGAGGTTCTAAAGTTTGTGATGTTGCAATCTCTTTTTGCAGGCGGGGTGATGGTTAATGGTTAGTCCTATAGAACTAGATTGAATTTGAGGTAAATATTTTTTTGGTAAAAGGTCAAAGACCCAGTAAATATATTACTCCAAAAAACGTTTAAGTACAAAAGATATGGGTGAATCTCATATCTCAGCCCGTTAGATAGGCGAAAAACTTACATAACAAGATACTTCATATTCTCTACATAAGAAAATAAACCACTACTCAAAATATAACATTAGACTCCTATGGAGATAAAATTACTTCCTACCAAGGCCGTGGAGCTTGATACCATACGTGTCATAATAGGCATCCAAATTTTCTGGAAGATCGTAAACCTGATCCACATAGTTATCATAATCATATTCATCATAGTCATCTTCGCGATCATGACCACCACCAAATAGATTACTCGTCTCATCAAAGGTGTTCACAAGCTCCTCATCATCACTATCAGAATCCACAATCTCTCCCACCTTAGTGAATGGGTTATCCCTCTTAGTAAACGAAGTAGCCGGGAAATCCTTATTATAACCCTGATAATCAACCTTTTTAATAGGATTACTATTATCATCAACAAGAGTAGCTTTCCCATCAATAAGAATCCTTTCAAATTCCCCAATTTTCTCAACAATAGGGGTAGGACCAACCGCGTTAGCTACCATTGAATCACTCACAAGCGGATCTTGTGATACATTACGTGTCTCGAGAGACCCAACCTCCTTTGCTTCCATTGTATTATCAGAAACCTCTACATCAGTAGGATTGCCACATTCATCAGAAACGATCGTATTTAGTGCAGCAAAAGGATTAGATGTAGCAATCTTCGTCCCACTCGTACTAGCCACATCCGTGGCTGTCTTCTTCGCACTATCCAACTTCTTCGGTTCAGGAGGAGGCGCTTTAGGTTGATACTTAATTTAGGACCCACTTTAGTGAAACCTCCCTTATCTGGAATACTTGGACCACCATTCCTACCCTTATTCTTGTTAGTGACAGTTTGATAACCATCATTAACAGTCTGTTTAGGCTGAGTAGGAAGTGGAACATATTTAGAATAATCAATCAGCGTATGACCAAACAATTTACATGTATCACACCGGGGCGGTTTCTATTCGTATTCCACCCGAATCTTTTCAATAGTAGATCCTGTCCCATCAAGTAATGGTATCTCAACAGTGATGCTCTCCCTAAGAACCTGATATGTCTTAACTTCAATCAAGCACCTAGCAAAACTACTTCGACCCCATGATTCCAAGCACATTTTACTAGTATAAGAATCTAACATTTTTGGCGTACCAATCAGTGTAGCTAGGAGACTGAGACCATCATAAGAAAACATAGCAAGGGGCACATCATTGAATTTAACCTTACCGGAATATTAGTCAAATCCTCTTTAAGCAGATTAGTATTCAATGTCTAAGTTTTAAGAATAATTGGCACATTCCTAAATATCCACGGTCCATTTTCTAGAACATCATCAACACCTTTTCGAGTGGAAAACTTAAAGAAGAAGAACCCCTTACCATTCATCATAACATTTTGAATACCATACTTGGCCCACGTATTACGAACATAATAATCAACGACCGGAAAAGCAATACATTTACCAAGAAAATAACCATAAAAGGTATTCTCAAATTTAGAGCTTACATCCTCCACGACTTTCATAGGAACGGAGAGATTGATAACGCTCAAATTGTGCATGTTTTTAGTAGCGTTATCTGTGCTTTTATGTGTGTTATTTGGTTATAATCATATGCTTTTAATGCTTACTCGTACAAAAGTGCGTTTGCTAGTTCATTTGTAGCCAAGTACAGGAAAGTGGAGAAAAAGACGGAAAAAGAAGTAAAATACGAAGGTTTCTCCATATACGAAGAGTTCCTGTCAAAAGAAAGACTTGTGGGTATATTCAAGAAGATAAAGTCATCAAGTTAGTGGTCCAAAGACTTAAGAATAAAGTTCAAGAAGGAAAACGAGAAAGAAATGTAGAAAAGAAGCTTAAACGAAGACATATTGGAAGACTCGTTGTTTCCGACACACCTTCACCATTTTGGCCATAACTTTTGCATACGGACTCCGTTTGACCCCCGGTTCGCGGCCACGGAAAGCTAAGAGAAAGATCTACAACTTTGTTGTTTATGACTTTTGTGATTTTGCTCCAACCGATCGGTCGAGACCCGCAACCGGATCCGGTTGGAGACTAGTCAGCAAGACCAACCGATTCGGTTGGAGCTTAACCGATTCGGTTGGGAGGTCCTGGACAGCCATTTCTGCATTACTAAGACTCCAAACTTGTTCCAAATGATTCTAGTCCCTTCCTACATGTCTTCTAGTCCCTTCCAAGCTCCTTGGTGACCAAGAAATGCATTTATAACCCCTAGCCTTGGAAGTAGTATAAATAGAGGCTTTGCATCCTCATTTCACACACCACAACTTGAGAGATCTTCTCTCACACCTATCTTACCACCACTACTACTCTCTCAAAGCTTAAATTGTTCATAAAGTTCCAGGAAACATTGGAGGTCCAAGAAGTCATCATTTGGAGGTCAAACCATCAAGAAGTCATCACCAATACTTGAGGCATCATTACTACATCATTTGTAATCTCATTTCAATCATTGTAAGACCTTTAATCATGTTTTCTAATATTCAAAGTTATGAGTTTATGTTCATGTTTGCTATGAGTGGCTAGTTTCTTTATACACTTGCTTAAATGATGTTGATTATCATATGATTAGTTAGTGGTTGTGTTAACATGTTTTAATTCAATTTCAAGTTGATTCTAAGATCCAATTGTGCTAAAGTTTCATAGTGACATTTGTTAATCAAGTTTGGCTAATTGATAATAATCGTTGGGGTCGAAAGAACTTCGTGTTATTCAAATAGTCATAATCATTTTGTCTATGGATGATTGTTTTTACCCATTATTCTTGATTATACAAAGGAACTAAGGTGTGGTTGTAATAGAAACGCTTTTTGATTATCAAATTGGATTGGTTGGAAACATCTAAATGGTCGTAAGATTAGTTGTTGAGAATCAATTGTAGCCTTTTGTCTATGATCGGTTACCTTTGTATTGACCATTTCTTAAGCAATTTGATGAACAAGTGGATGTTTTGTGTTTAAGTTTATGTATGTAAACTTATGAAACTTGAATTGATCTTGAATTGATTGGTTAAACTTAATGCTTGTTTTTATAAACTAAACTTTTGATCAAAGTTTGACTTGTAAGAACAATAGATTAGTTTTCAACTAATTATCACAACCAACATGTTAAGAGTTAACACAATCACATTAATCTATGATATGAAACTAGTTTAAGCAAGTGTAGTTTTTAATCATCCGAATTTCATTATACCTATTTGCTTTGTTATATGTTTTGATAGACTCCGTTAATTCAAACTTGTGTTTAGATTCACTCAAATCCTCGCGAACGATCCCGACTTACCTTCATAATCTTGCTATAACGGACGAGTATACTTGCTCGTATGTGTTATTGGTAATATTGGTAATTCACCTTTATAAATTTTAAACTTGTACACACCGAACGCATCAAGTTTTTGCACACGCCGGATTTGATTGTGTTTCAACAAGTTTTTGAATTTCCTAAGTCGATTCAACCAAAAAAAAAAAAAAAAAAAACCTCGAAACCTTAACCGATTCGGTTTCCCTCAACCGAATCGGTTACAATTTGTCCCATAACTCACTGGTCTAACCGATCGGTCGCATCCCGCAACCGATCCGGTTACCCACTCTGTCCCATAAAAACTGTTGTTTGTCCGTGTGTTTTGATATTGCCCGGATTCTCTAGGACATTGTATGAACACTCGAGCAGCGGGAATAGAACCAATTACACCTCTTACCAACCCGAACGTTTGATTCAAGAAGAATGTCACACCCCAAATTACTGCTTTTGCGCCGAATGGAATTCACGGGATTGATCGTCATAGCATCACAATCACAGTTATATTGAACGACCTAAAGTGTCGCTTTGGAAAACACATCGCTTGATTTAATAAAACAATCGAGTTTACAAAGTGTAGGTCCCAAATGAAAATCATCTTGTGCGGAAATAAGTTTGTTACAATTCAAACGATGTTTTAAAGTACGTAAAACCCAAGTGAGACGCGTCGTCACCACGACTCTAAGATGTGTCCACATGCATGCCATGAAGTGTATGCCCTAGATACCGAGATAAAACATGCTTAAAAGGTCAACACAAAGGTTGAGTGAAATCCATAGGTTTAATTAATTGTTTGAACACAATAATCGTTTATGTGAGTTAAATTGTTTCACACTCATCGTTGAAAACAAAACTTGCATTTATTTCACTAAGTTCATGACACCAAAGCGTAAACATCGCACCAATAAAAATTGGTAATCATCGTTTCATCATCACCTAATAGGTAAACTTGCCAATTTACCTTAATGATTCAATATAGTGCGCTCGATTTCCCTAACGGGTCAATAAGAGCAGTGTTAATCCAATAGGCCTATTCACAATATTCGCTCACCGCAAGTGACTAATGGTGCATAATGTAGGGACTTGAACATGGCAAATACTTAGTGACAATAAAACATTCGGATATAGCATACAGTTCAAAGCATTTATGTTCGATTAAAAATGTAGCATGTATCTCCCCAAGAGTTTGTAAAAAGTTAAAAGGGTAAAAGTGGGGCTATGAACTCACTTGGACAATAATGCGATGGCAAAAGTGGATACCGAGGTAAATGTAGCGTGAATCTCGAAAATGACCTATTATGAATGATATGATACGTAATGAGTTATGATGTAATGTTATGCATGCACTTCGTATGTTATTTATACCACTTATGAATTTTGAAAATAATACTCTTCGTCGAAAATACTCCTTTTGACGCCTTGACCATTCTTAAATTACTTTGCAAGTATTTACGCCAAAATGTCATCCTACAATAGTTTCTTAATGATTTATTGTGAAATTATAACTTTCGTCGCAAAATAATGTCGTTGGAAATTTCATGAAAATGACAAAATGGCCTCGAAAAGCTTGTCGTAAAATGGTGTACGTCGATCGTTAGGAAACGAACTCAACGGTTTTGGAAAGCTTGTATCAAAATCTCGAAGTTTTGGCATTTAAGTTTTTATCCTAGAGGTCTCGTTCATAAAGAAAAACATAGGTTAAGTAGGGTGATTTTGTCCAAATGTTGTTTAAAAGTGAATTTCGGCAAAGTTTAAGCAACCGTAAATAATTTATTATAACTCCGCTATACAAACGGTTGGTCATTTTGGAAAATATGCTTGATAACCTCACTTTTATTAGAAGACATCTCGTTACAAAAAGTTCTACGTCAACGTTAAAAATAGCCTTCAATATGGTCACTTTGTTTATCCGTAACACTTGTCAAATAAAAATAAAATAGTTTTTCTTAACTAATAGGTTACGGCAATTTTGTGAAAACGTGCATATTTTAGTCGTTACAAATCCGTTTTCTACGTATTATACGTCCTTAGCTTCGTATCAAAGTATACTAATATATTTTTGATAAGTCGAAATAATTTATACAACTTAAGACTCGTTTTTGACTCGTACAAAACAAAAATAGTGTGCTGAAATTTTCAGGACATATATATTTCGTCGTCAAACTTGAAAAATTCATAACTTCTTCGTTATAGCTCCGCTTTAATCCGCTCAAGCGGCCACGGATTCGTTTTAAAGTATATTTTCTAAATATCTAGGCCAAAATTCGTGTCATCAGTCGGATTTTCCAGAATTACAAAACAAGATCAGACCCTTAATTTGACTTGTCGAAAAGAGTTTTTCTCGTACTAAACTTATTCCAATCCCTTCAAAACAACTCCAAAGCTATTCTAATCCTACCATACACCTTCTTAGGGTGTCATGGGTTCCTAAACATCATCAAGACTAATATATAACAAGGGATAAATTATAGGATGACTTATATATGTATAACTCTAAAAACAATGTAAAAATGGTATAAACATCCATAAGTCTTGCATGCTTTGCTCAAAAATGATGAGATGAGTATGAAATAAATATGAAAGATGATGATGTATATGAAATGCTTACAATGGTGGAAGTGTTCGAGTGATGAACAAGGAAACAAGAACCAAATGTCGAATAACTTTACAAACCAAAACCCGATAGCTTCCTCAATGCTAACCCCAATTTCCTCTAAAATGTACCCCGTAGCTTATATAACCCAAGCAACCTTTTTATCTTAGTTTAAAACCCAAAACTCTTTCTTTCTTTCTTTCTTGGCTCGACAGTGGAACAAATGAGTGAGTTGAGAGTGTTTGTAAGTTTTGAGAATAATGAGGTGTGTGTGAATGTTCGGTTATATAAAAAAAAAGGTTTGCTTGCTTTGCTTTCCATGCATTAAATGCAAGAGAATTGTAAATCAAGAAAGTGAGATTGTGTGAAGTGCATTGTATACACGTTTTTCAAAAGTGAGTCATGGTTTATAGTACTTTTGTCTCACCAAGATTATAAGGTTTTGTTGTTTTGTGTGTTGACAACCGTCAAGAATTGGGTGGTGAGGGTATTGGGTAAGTATTGCACGCGCAATGTAAATATTAGAATGTAATAATAGTGTTTATATAAAATTTAAAAAATAAAAAGTGTAAACTTAGAAAATGTTATTGAAATAGTCATAAAATTATTAAAATACATTTCTCGCAAGATTTGAGTGAAATAATAATTGTCGTGTAGTTTTTAAGAAAAGTGTCGTAATAATATAAATTTAACGATTTATATACAAAATAAATTTAAAACACTAGGTAAACTCAAAATATTATTTTTATAAACTAAATGTAAGTATAAAATATGTCGGGATCATTTTTGGAAGTATCGGATTAAATGATCAAAATAATAACTTACGCGATAAATATTATAATATGAAATTTACGCGTTTAAGGTGAAATGAAAAATCATGAATGAACTAACATGATGAAAATGATGTTAATGAAATGTAGACTAAACTTAGTCTATATGAAATGTCCGGGATGATATGATCATGAATTCGCCGCTAAACCCTTAAGGTTACGCGAATTTGGAACACGTAAACCTAGTTTACGATAAATGATGAAATGGTGAAGCATGAATTGTTTTGAGAAATGACTTGAAAGTACGAGTTGTCACATTCGCCCATCCAAAAAGGAATTCAGTCCCTGAATTCAGTTCGTGTTAGTCTATCGAATTTTTGAGTTTATGATGAATAACGAGGAGAGAAGACATGGAGAAGTGTCGTTATGGTTATCGATGATCAAGAAGCGCATGAAAGCAACGTAGTAGAAAAATATTGGATGAGTATCTCAAACAAGATGAGCATCACTTTGATTTTTAAATATGTGATAATTTTGCTTGCACTAAGATTTATAATAATCGCCCAACATAACATGATCCTCCGAATTAGACATAGTTAGCTAGGCTATGTATAATTAAGGAAACGATAATGTGACGTTCGACTTAGTTGTTATAACTCTCAATGTTTACATGGATTTAAACCGTGTCGTTAAAATGGTAGTTAAAGTAAAAAAATTAAAATTCTCGGAGTAATAACAAATCGGAAAGAAAATAAAGTACGATAGATGAGAATATTTTACAACGAGTGGTTTATCAAAAGTAGTACATCTTAAGTTATAAAGATTCGAATACGATGAAAGACATAAACTTAGTACGACATAGTACATAAGGAGAAATAAGACCGTTAGTTTCGAACTTCTTTAGTCTTCCGTCGTTGATACCTTGACGAGCTTCTCCTCCTAACATGTATGCATTCCCATGAGCACCTTCAACTTGTTGACCTTGGTTTTGAGGACATTGATTCCGATAGTGTCCTTGTTCCCACATCCGAAGCATGTGACTACGGCTTTACCTTTACAATCCTTAGCTAGATGTCCCGGTTTTGGCACTTGTGGCACTTAAGGTGGGCAAGGACCAGTGGTGAAAATTACATCGATTACATAGTGGGTGTGTTCCAAGATATCCTCTTCTCCCATTGGTGCAATGACATAAACCATTCCACTTCTTGCCTTCTATTTTGTTGTTGATGATGGTTAGTGTTATGGTTTTGGTTGTTGTTGTTATAACCTCCTTGGTCGTTTTCCCATTTCCTTTGTTGTTGTTGATTTGGTTATCGTTGTTGTTGTTGTTGTGGTTTCGTAGTTGGTGTTGGTGATGTTGCCTTACTCTTTACTACTTGTGCCATGAGCTTTTGAGACACTCGAATAGATTCCTCAATCGTTTGTGGTCAAAAGAAGTCACATCACCTTGGATAATCTCGGAAGTCCTTCAATGAAAGCCTCTAGTAGTTTCTCATTATCGAAACCATAGATGGGCATAACACGCCAATTCTTGAAACCTTCGAATGTAAGTATCAATGTCATACCCAATGGTTACCAACTCATAGAATTCGGTCTCCAACTTCTTCACCTCCGTGCGAGGACAAAACTTCTTTGTTACCAAACCTTTGAATTGCTCCCAGTGAGCTTGAAAGCATTTTCCATTCCCATCGGTTGAGCATAAGAGTTCCACCACGACAATGCTCCATCAAGTAGTGTACTCGTAGCAAACTTGACCTTACTATCATCCGGCAATTACATAGCAAAACACGGACTCCAATTTTTCGAACCATCGAACCATGGCGGTGGCTCCTTCGGTACTCTAAACTTAGTGGGTTCTCCACTTTGAAATCCTTATACGAACATTTTTTAACTCCGGACCCTCCTCAAGATTTCTGCAGTAGCAAGCCTTGAAGAAGCCTAGCGGCTTCAAAGACCACCGCTTCCTTTCAATCCTTAATGCCTTAGCTATACTATCCCTTACCAACTTTTGAATAGCCGCTTGTCAATTCGGTGCGCTTTCTTGCGCCATATCTTCTTCAAAATAAGAGGAAAAAATGAGACGTAGCAAAGTCCTATAATAAAAAAAATAACGCTCTAAGGAGATGTAATAGGAGGTGATAAGTTTGAGGTTATTTTTCAAATGATCGACGGTTTCCTAAGAAATGGGTTATGAGATATCGTAAGTGCTTCAAATGTATAATGGTTTAGTGGCTTAATGTGTGAATAACGTGTAACTCAACATGTTAGTGGTGAAACAAAGGAGTGAGAGTGACTTCGCCCTACTTAAAGGTTTATCTCGGCATTCGACGTTATCGGTGATGAGTCAATGATATTAAAATTGCGATAGGGAATGACAAAGCATTCACCACATTAGAGTATGAGGAAAGGATAATGGGATGGGTATTTAAGGGCATCCATGTGACAATCGATTTGAAATGGAAGTAAATAACTCGAAGAAATGTACGTATAAATCGCATGCAAAGTGAACATGCACTTACGATGAAATGATGAGATGCTATGATGATGTAGTTATAGTCTAGGGTCAATGATGCAACCTAGTTCTCTATAATCAAGCTCGATGCCAATCTGTCACACCCCAAATTACATTTTGCGTGGAATGGAATTCTCGGGATCAATCGTCATAGCATCACAATCACAGTTATATTGAACGACCTAAAGTGTCGCTTTGGAAAACACATCGCTTGATTTAATAAAACAATCAGAGTTTACAAAGTGTAGGTCCCAAATGAAAATCATCTTGTGCGGAAATAAGTTTGTTACAATTCAAACGATGTTTTAAAGTACGTAAAACCCAAGTGAGACGCGTCGTCACCGCGACTCTAAGATGTGTCCACATGCATGCCATGAAGTGTATGCCTTAGATACCTGAGATAAAACATGCTTAAAACTGTCAACACAAAGGTTGAGTGAAATCCATAGGTTTAATTAATTCGCCTGAACACAATAATCGTAGTGTGAGTTAAATTGTTTCACACTCATCGCTTACAAAACAAAACAACCCGTTATTTCACTAAGTTCATGACACCAAAGCGTAAACATCGCACCAATAAAAATTGGTAATCATCGTTTCATCGCCGCCTCTAATAGGTAAACTTGCCAATTTACCTTAATGATTCAATATAGTGCGCTCGATTTCCCTAATCGGGTCAATAAGATGGGAGTGTTAATTCCAATAGGCCTATTCACAATATTCAAGGCCACTCAAGTGACTAATGGTGCATAATGTAGGGACTTGAACATGGCAAATACTTAGTGACAATAAAACATTCGGATATAGCATAACCTTTGATTTGGAAGCATTTATGTTCGATTAAAAATGTAGCATGTATCTCCCCAAGAGTTTGTAAAAGCTTAAAAAGGGTAAAAGTGGGGCTATGAACTCACTTGGACAATAATGCGATGGAAAAGTGGATACACCGAAATGTAGCGTGAATCTAAAATGACCTATTATGAATGATATGATACGTAATGAGTTATGATGTAATGTTATGCATGCAATTCAGATGTTATTTATACCACTTACTGAATTTTGAAAATAATACTCTTCATTTAAAAATACTCCTTTTGACGCCTTGACCATTCTTAAATTACTTTGCAAGTATTTACGCCAAAATGTCATCCTACAATAGTTTCTTAATGATTTATTGTGAAATTATAACTTTCGTCAGAAAATAATGTCGTTGGAAATTTCATGAAAATGACAAAATGGCCTCAAAAGCTTGTCGAAATGGTGTACGCCAAACGTTAGGAAACGAACTCAACGGTTTTGGAAAGCTTGTATCAAAATCTCAAGTTTTGGCATTTAAGTTTTATCCTAGAGGTCTCGATCATAAAGAAAACATAGGTTAAGTAGGGTGATTTTGTCCAAATGTTGTTTAAAAGTGAATTTCGCAAAGTTTAAGCAACCGTAATTAATTTATTATAACTCCGCTTGACAAACGGTTGGTCATTTTGGAAAATATGCTTGATAACCTCACTTTTATTAGAAGACATCTCGTTACAAAAAGTTCTACGTCAACGTTAAAAATAGCCTTCAATATGGTCACTTTGTTTATCCGTAACACTTGTCAAATAAAAATAAAATAGTTTTCTTAACTAATAGGTTACGGCAATTTTGTGAAAACGCATATATTTAGTCGTTACAAATCCGCTTTCACGTATTATACGTCCTTAGCTTCGTATCAAAGTATACTAATATATTTTTGATAAGTCGAAATAATTTATACAACTTAAGACTCGTTTTGACTCGTAAAAACAAAATAGTGTGCTGAAATTTTCGAAACATATATATTTCGTCGTCAAACTTGAAAAATTCATAACTTCTTCAATAGCTCCGCTTTAATCCGCTCAAGCGGCCACGGATTCGCTTTTAAAGTATATTTTCTAAATATCTAGGCCAAAATGTCGTGTCATCAGTCGGATTTTCCAGAATTACAAAACAAGATCAGACCACTTAATTTGACTTGTCGAAAAGAGTTTTTCTCAGACTAAACTTATTCCAATCCCTTCAAAACAACTCCAAAGCTATTCTAATCCTACCATACACCTTCTTAGGGTGTCATGGGTTCCTAAACATCATCAAGACTAATATATAACAAGGGATAAATTATAGGATGACTTATATATGTATAACTCTAAAACAATGTAAAATGGTATAAACATCCATAAGTCTTGCATGCTTTGCTCAAAAATGATGAGATGAGTATGAAATAAATATGAAAGATGATGATGTATATGAAATGCTTACAATGGTGGAAGTGTTCGAGTGATGAACAAGGAAACAAGAACCAAATGTCGAATAACTTTACAAACCAAAACCCGATAGCTTCCTCAATGCTAACCCCATTTCCTCTAAATGTACCCGTAGCTTATATAACCCAAGCAACCTTTTATCTTAGTTTAAAACCCAAAACTCTTTCTTTTTTCTTTCTTGGCTCGACAGCCCCAACAAATGAGTGAGTTGAGAGTGTTTGTAAGTTTTGAGAATAATGAGGTGTGTGTGAATGTTCGGTTATATAAAAAAAAAGGTTTGCTTGCTTTGCTTTCCATGCATTAAATGCAAGAGAATTGTAAATCAAGAAAGTGAGATTGTGTGAAGTGCATTGTATACACGTTTTTCAAAAGTGAGTCATGGTTTATAGTACTTTTTGTCTCACCAAGATTATAAGGCTGTTGTTGTTTTGTGTGTTGACAACCGGTCAAGAATTGGGTGGTGAGGGTATTGGGTAAGTATTGCACGCGTGTAAATATTAGAACGCGTAATAATAGTGTTTATATAAAATTTAAAAAAATAAAAAGTGTAAACTTAGAAAATGTTATTGAAATAGTCATAAAAATTATTAAAATACATTTCTCGCAAGATTTGAGTGAAATAATAATTGTCGTGTAGTTTTTAAGAAAAGTGTCGTAATAATATAAATTTAACGATTTATATACAAAATAAATTTAAAACACTAGGTAAACTCAAAATATTATTTTTATAAACTAAATGTAAGTATAAAAATATGTCGGGATCATTTTTGGAAGTATCGGATTAAATGATCAAAATAATAACTTACGCGATAGCGTTTACGTAATATGAAATTTACGCGTTTAAGGTGAAATGAAAAATCATGAATGAACTAACATGATGAAAATGATGTTAATGAAATGTAGACTAAACTTAGTCTATATGAAATGTCCGGGATGATATGATCATGAATTCGCCGCTAAACCCTTAAGGTTACGCGAATTTGGAACACGTAAACCTAGTTTACGATAAATGATGAAATGGTGAAGCATGAATTGTTTTGAGAAATGACTTGAAAGTACGAGTTGTCACAAATAAGAAGAACACTTTTCATACCATTGGAAAAGCGTGTACCAAGAGTACCGAACCCACCATTTGATAACCTCATTGAAGCCAAAGTTGTTTACAACCCTTTCACCAATTTACCTTTTTCCATGGCGGACGATCAACCCATGTGGGGAACCAACCGAACCGTAGCACCAACACCGAAAGTGCTATTGTTATATTAATCTTGGTGACAACTTCACCATGAAGGGACATCACCTTTCTATGATCAAAGACCAACAATTCGATGGCGTGCGCTGGCCGATCCGCGATAAGCACATTGCCGAATTCATCGAAATTTGCGGCATGTTTCGTTATGGCGACACCGATGTCAATGCCATCAAACTCAAACTTTTCCCATCATCACTCGGAGATGCTAAAGTATGGTATAATGAATTAACCCTAGGAATCATCAATACTTGGGAGGAGATGAGGCAAGCTTTGTGAGCCGATTCTTTCCACCGCCATGTTTGATCGATTAATGGGAGAAATTCGTGCTTTTAACCAAAACCCAAACGAATCACTTGTCGAAGCTTGGCTTCGAATGAAAGATTTGCTTCGTAGTTGTCATGGACATGGGCTATCAAAAGGAACCATTATCCAAATCTTTTACCATGGACTAGATGAAATCTCTCAAGGCATCCTTGATGCTGGAGGAATTTTTCTCTATAAAACTCCCAACGATGCACATCAATTGCTCGAAGATCGAGTACTTCTCAAACTTGATTGGTCCAAAGATTCCAAAACCAAACCTCTCCGAAAAACTGTTGCTTTTGTCGAAAACACCGTTACCTCAAAACTCATGGAGAAGATGGAAGTGTTAACCTCAAAAATCGACTCGCATTACAAAGATATCAAAGATGAAATGAAGGAAATGCGAGACGGATGCTACAATTGTGGAGGAAATCATCCATCGTCCGAGTGCGACGATAAACCTATGGGTGGACCAAAGGAAGGAGAAGCAAGTTACACTCAAGGAGGAGACCGTGGAGGAGGATATCGTAGTAATTATTACGGTCGAAATTCTGGAAATTGGCAAGATCGCCGACCAAGGGATGACAACCGTGATTCTCAACCACGAACCGACGATCCACCACCACAAAATCCCGACAAAAGATGGAAGAAATCGAATTCGAGAAAACCATGAGAGAATTCGTGGTCGCTCAAAAATCAGCAAATGATTTTATCAAAATCAATTTTTCAATCTCAAAGCCAAAGTTGAGCAAGGACAGAAAAATCATCAAGCATCTATCCAAGATCTTGAAAACAAGTTTGGCAGATTTTCTGACCAACATTCCTCTAGACCATCTGGTTCATTGCCAAGTAATACACAATCCAACCCAAAACCATCAAATGATAAGACGTACCGTCCACCACAAACGAGACAGGATTATGTCAACGCTATCTTCACAAGTAGTGGTTTCTCGAACGATTCCAATCCGAATATCGTTGTTTCCGCCGGTGGAAGCAACATCAATACCGATCATGCCTCATTGATCGAGAAATTGGAAGCTCTCTCAACAAACATCGATAACCAATTCATAAGCATACGGAGGGAGATGATGGAACTGCGAAAAAATCACCAAGCTTCAAACCACGATGCTGAGGATGACACGCCGATGTGTGATCCCATGGAAGCGAACCACGCCCAAAATGAAGGATATCACCCAGGATATCACGGCAAATATCACCACCAAAATTCCAGAAATTCGTATTCATATCCATATCACAACCCAACCCATACATATCCTCGATATCAGTCATGGAATACAATACCTCATCCATCACAACATTTCAATACACCTAAAACCTCACCGGAGGAGATGATGAGAGAGTGGATAGCCAATCAAACAAAAGCCAATGAGAATATGACGAACCTGTTGGTTGAATTGGAACATAAAGTCGATCAAGGAAGAAGGAACCAACAAGCGATAAGCCAAGACTTGGAGAGGAGGATAGAAAGATTAAGTAAGGAACAGGAAGTCCATCATGTTGAATCTCTTCCTTACACCACAGATTCCAACTCTAGACATGAGTTTGTCTACAAACCACCCTCAATTCAATACGAGAACGATAAGGGAGAGGATGAATTTATCGAAGAGGACGAGACCGAGCATATTCCAACCACGCCAAATCTAAATCAAATCATGTCTAACTCACCAACCGTGTCACCTTTTCTTGAGGATTGCACCATGCATATCCCAATGACGCAATTAAAAGTTCCCGCAATTTATTTCCAAATCATGTTGATGATGAGAAGTTCAACAAAATCAGTGACAACTGGAACGGAGAACTGGAAAGAAAGATAGACAAATGGTCTGAACCACAAAATCCAGTTTCTTTAAATCAAAACGGTAGGACTAAGCCACCTCCTTTAACTCACCTTGAGAATGTGGATGCAATATTCATCGGGAGTGGAAAGTTCGATGATCCTCCGAAAAATCATAAAGATCCGCCACCGTCCTCATTTCTAATGAAATCGACCAAATGTTCGAGATAACAAAGAGGACTTTCACTTGGTCAAACCAAAAGAATCAAATGTATTCCCATCCATTGTGGAGTACAAACCAAAGATTCCATACCTCAACGCTTAAGAGTGAAATTCCCCATTTGAACCGTATGGTCAAAGTATCCTAATCCGGGAAGATTCGAGTCAGGTGATGAATCGGTAATAAAACAAGCGCTTCTCGGGAGGCAACCCGTGTGTTTTTTGATTTTCTATGCTCACTCCCCAAAGTTTAAACCTTTGGTTGAACTTAAGTGTGGGGTGTCATCCTTTAATAAAACTTTTGTTTGTTTATAAGATTATGTGCGGTGATGATTTCTCCAGTGGACGCTTAGAATGAAGAAAGAATTTTAAGTCGATAAACTCGTTGACATATCTGGTTTCATCTCTATTTTCCTATTTCTATACTTTAAAGTTCGCTTTTCATTGAGGACAATGTCTAACTTAAGTGTGGGGGGTGAATAGGAAAATTAGAGTTTTCATGCTTAAATTTAAAATTTTGTTTGCCCTTGTGATCTAGTTGTTTTCACACTTTTAGGATTATCTATTAGAATAATGGATCATTCCATCGGTAAACCGGTAATATTTGAAACTTCGAGATGTGTTCCGATTACTATTGCAATCCATTTTGGGATCGATGACATTTGCTAGCACATATTATACCCTTTCTACTAAATTGTGAGGATTTGAGCCTATTTCTTATTAGCATACATCTTTTATGCTTATATCTTTTGCTATGAATGTGCCGGTGATTTTATTTATTCTAGAACTTGTGCTTGTAAATCATTACCAGACCGCAGTGAGATTGCATTCGTGCGATATAAGTGAATTCGTGTGATAAAGAGGCACCTTAGGATTTTACCCAAATGGCCTTCCATTTTACATTTAATGATATATTAGCTAGCCACTTTGGTTAGTTAACCACCCACATGGACCCATTTGTAGTGCTCATTTTAGCACTAGATACCCCTAGTTACACCTTCTCGAGCCATCCCTTTCATTTTGCTTCACCCGAAAATACAAAAGATTTTACACTTTAAACCTTAGCCTATCCCATATCAATGTCTAAACGGTTGGTTGCTAGTCGCCGGAAAGTGAAGATTGTTCAAATGATTATGAGTACCACATCCTATGTGATTGATTGAGCCATGCGTTATGTTATGTTAAAAAAAAAAAATTGTGTTGAAAGTATGGAAATAATAGCCAATGTGCTATGATCGAAGAACAATTGTCATGGCAAAGCGAAAAGCAGTGAAAAGTGGAAAAGAAGAAAGCAAAGCTATAATCATTTATTTGGTTCGTGGAATGTTTGATAGCTAGCAACATGGGTATTAGACTTGATTTCATTTTTTTTATTTTAACACCAATTTCATAAACATTCTCATGCCTTATCCATACCCTTAACCCGAAGCCTATCATTATAACCCGAATAAAAGTCATCTTTAGATGTTTTTACTTGGTGCTCACGCCACGTCGGTGGAGTTTTGTTTCTTGTACAAGCCTATGGTAATATTTAGATCATGACTGAGCAATATGAGTGTACTATTCCTTAATACTATCCATCACTAAATAAAATGAGTGTTGAGTGAATTATACATCCGTTCTTTTTCATGAGGTGCTTAGCCATGTTATCAAGCGAGAGAATCCATGGGGTATTGTCAAACATCTCGATTTTTCACCTCTAAAAACATAATTGATGAATCCTCTCTCGTATTTATACTTGGTTGATTTGCATCACATTTTTCATAATCACGATCTTGTACCAAAGTGGATGTTTTTCCTAGATTTGCTTGAGGCAAAGCAAAGTTTAAGTGTGGGGAATTTGATAACGCTCAAATTGTGCATGTTTTAGTAGCGTTATCTGTGCTTTTATGTGTGTTATTTGGTTATAATCATATGCTTTTAATGCTTAATCGAATCTAAGTGCGTTTACTAGTTCATTTGTAGCCAAGTGCGTGAAAGTGGAGAAAAGACGGAAAATGTAAAAATATGGTTTCTCCATATCTGAAGAGTTCCCGCAAAAGAAAGACTTGTGGAGTATATTCAAGAAGATAAAGTTATCAAGTTAGTGGTCCAAAGACTTAAGAATAAAGTTCAAGAAGGAAAGTGAAAAGAAATGTAGAAAGAAGCTTAAACGAAGACATATTGGAAGACTCGTTGTTTCCGAGACACCTTCACCATTTGGCCATAACTTTTGCATACGGACTCCGTTTGACCCCGGTTCATGACCACGGAAAGCTAAGAGAAAGATCTACAACTTTGTTGTTTATGACGTTTGTGATTTTGCTCCAACCGATCGGTCGAGACCCGCAACCGGATCCGGTTGGAGACTAGTCGGCAAGACCAACCGATTCGGTTGGAGCTTAACCGATCCGGTTGGGAGGTCCTGGACAGTCATTTCTGCATTACTAAGACTCCAAACTTGTTCCAAATGATTCTAGTCCCTTCCTATATGTCTTCTAGTCCCTTCCAAGCTCCTTGGTGACCAAGAAATGCATTTATAACCCCTAGCCTTGGAAGTAGTATAAATAGAGGGCTTTGCATCCTCATTTCACACACCACAACTTGAGAGATCTTCTCTCACACCTATCTTACCACCACTACTACTCTCTCAAAGCTTAAATTCGTTCATAAAGTTCCAGGAAACATTGGAGGTCCAAGAAGTCATCATTTGGAGGTCAAACCATCAAGAAGTCATCACCAATACTTGAGGCATCATTACTACATCATTTGTAATCTCATTTCAATCATTGTAAGACCTTTAATCATGTTTTCTAATGTTCAAAGTTATGAGTTTATGTTCATGTTTGCTATGAGTGGCTAGTTTCTTTATACACTTGCTTAAATGATGTTGATTATTATATGATTAGTTAGTGGTTGTGTTAACATGTTTTAATTCAATTTCAAGTTGATTCTAAGATCCAATTGTGCTAAAGTTTCATAGTGACATTTGTTAATCAAGTTTGGCTAATTGATAATAATCGTTGGGGTCGAAAGAACTTCGTGTTATTCAAATAGTCATAATCATTTTGTCTATGGATGATTGTTTTACCCATTATTCTTGATTATACAAAGGAACTAAGGTGTGGTTGTAATAGAAACGCTTTTGATTATCAAATTGGATTGGTTGGAAACATCTAAATGGTCGTAAGATTAGTTGTTGAGAATCAATTGTAGCCTTTTGTCTATGATCGGTTACCTTTTGTATTGACCATTTCTTAAGCAATTTGATGAACAAGTGGATGTTTTTGTGTTTAAGTTTATGTATGTAAACTTATGAAACTTGAATTGATCTTGAATTGATTGGTTAAACTTAATGCTTGTTTTTATAAACTAAACTTTTGATCAAAGTTTGACTTGTAAGAACAATAGATTAGTTTTCAACTAATTATCACAACCAACATGTTAAGAGGTTAACACAATCACATTAATCTATGATATGAAACTAGTTTAAGCAAGTGTAGTTTTTAATCATCTGAATTTCATTATACCTATTTGCTTTGTTATATGTTTTGGATAGACTCAGTTAATTCAAACTTGTGTTTAGATTCACTCAAATCCTCGCGAATCCATCCCGACTTACCTTCATAATCTTGCTATAACGGATGAGTATACTTGCTCGTATGTGTTATTGGTAATATTGGTAATTCACCTTTTATAAATTTAAAACTTGCACCAACCGGGCACATCAGAGATCAACCCCATTAGACTTGTTACTACATTCCAACCTACGAAAATTAGACTTGCGCTTCGTAGAATCAATGGACGTAGCACCCGCATATGAAACCGGCTTCACACTCGGGACACCCGTTGGATGGGGCTGAATATGAACTTTGGGAGATGAATTAGAAGCAACATTAGTGTCATTGTCCACATTCTCCGCATTAGTTACTTCAACACCTTGCATAGCCTCTTCAAAAGTCTTACAGGCCTCCAAAACAACCGGATCACGACCATAATTCGGCTCAGCCTTATTCCCACTGTTAGGGTTCATTGTCAATTGTATAAACGACTCACCAAGACTAATAGTAGGGTACGGAACAGTTGTAAACCCATGAGCTCCGTTCACATCCTTTGTAGTCCCAACAGAATGAGTAGAGGGCTGCTCCACAACACACGAAGTACTCATATTCAAATCTGCCTGTTTCGAATCTTCACTCGTTAAACTTGTTTGATCGGCCAAACAAGATGTGGGGCTCTTACTCGTAACACCACTACCAACCGGCAAATTACCAACAGTTTTCGTCCCCTTACTTGCACTATTGTTAATCAAGAAACCCTTCTCCATCTCTCAAAACCCACAAACAAATACCACGAACAATCTAACACACCAAGAAAAGAAGCCAGCATGCAGCAAAACACGATAAAATAAAAGAAAACCCTAACTTAAAAGTTAGGGTTTTAAGCACTAAAGACCAAACACTAACCCCCCATCATACGCTCATAACCATGCAAGAATATATATGAAAGATTGATCCCAATAAAGCTATGGTTTGTATAATAATATATACGGTTTACATGCAGGTTATAAAATCAACATGCAAATGAAATAGAATAAAGGAATTATTAGTGGCTAGCGACAAAGTATAGAACCCCTACAACCTACCTACAATTGGAGGTGGATCAATTTGAGGTAAATATTGTTAATATGTAGCTTGATCATCAAGGCGTCGAACATGAAGTTCTTGAGACCATTAGCTAGAGAACTGTTGCAATAAAGTACTAATGATTGATTGCATTACTTGCTTCTGGTCGATCTTATCATAATTATGAATGCATCCATAACTATACGAAAGTATCAGCAACAATAGATTCACAACAATACTTTATTCAAACCAAAGCCTCAATAGTCGGCTTAGATTAAACCAAGAGTAGTATCCAAAGTGTTACAAGGTTAGGTTAATGTCAATGAGACAATAATCAGACAAATAAAAAGAAGAAGAAATAAGATCAGTACAATGATCTGAAAGAGAGATTGTAAGACAATGACTGCACACTTAGTTGTGTCTAACCCTAGATTTGGGGAGGATTAAATAGAGGAAAAATATACACAATGACCCCCTCAACGGTGATAAATAAGCATCAGCAGAAATGAGCAATCATCAGCAGAAATGGGCAATCATCAGCAGAAATGAGAACTTAAACTCTTTATACTTTGTCCAAGAATAACCCCTGTAATAAGCATGCAATAAACATAACTTGAAAACCATTAGCAATTGATAGAATGACATGTTTGCCACAGATTATGACCACAAATTCTAACATTCCCCCTTAATCTGTTGGGCAAACATATCAAATAATATCAATTTTTCACACAAGAATTTATCTTTGATAAACAGAAGGTTTTTGTAAGGATGTCTGCAGTTTGATTTGAAGAGCCAATCTTTTGGCATTTATAACACCTCTTGCAATTTTTCCATGATGAAGTGAACATCAATTTCAAAGTGTTTTGATCTTTCATGGAAAAGCAGGATTGACAACAAGTTGTAAAGCGATTTGTTATCACAAAAGAGATTAACAGGAGATTGATATCAACTTTTAGATCTTTTAAGATTTTTGAATCCAAATAATTTCACAGCAGCAGAGACATTGATCTATACTGCGCTTCGTGGAAGATTTTGAAAGGGTGTTTTGTTTTTACTTTTCCATGAGATCGGACAATCATTAAAGAAAACACAATAACCTATGATAGATTTCATGGTTTTCTTCCATTTAGCCCACTCTGCATCACTATACCCTTCAAGATGATTTTCAGAGTTACTGAAATTGTACCTTAGACCTTTTCCTGGAGCTCCTTTCAGATATCTCAGAACATTGAGGGCACATTCTAGATGAGATTTCAGAGGAGAATGCATATATTGTGCCAGACAATGAACTGAGTATGAGATGTCAGGTCTGGTATGGGTGAGATAAATAAGTTTCCCAAGTAACTTCTGATAGCCAGTAATGTTAACAAGAAAGGGATCATCAGTAGTGGGTATGTATGGAAGAACAGAGTTGGGTTCCATGGGAGTGGACACAGGTTTGCACCCAAGAAGTCCAAATTCTTTGAGAAGTTCAAGGCAATATTTTCTTTGGGTGAGACATATGTCATTACCAGTTTTTAAAACCTCAATGCCAAGAAAATATTTTAAGTTTCCCAAGTCTTTGATATGAAATTTAGATTTTAGAAATTCTTTGAATAGGTTTATCTCATCAATGCAGTTTCCAGTAAGCACAATGTCATCCACATAGACAAGCAAATCAATAAACTTGTTATTCTCTTTTGGTGAACAAAGAATGATCATTGATGATTGAACAAAGTTATTTTCTTTTAATACACTAACAAGTTTTTCATTCCATTTCACGGGAGCTTGTTTAAGGCCATACGAGACTTGACAAGTTTACGACTTGATTCTTATTGTTTTCATTACAGAACCCTTAGGGATGCTCATATAGACATCCTCATCAAGGTCTCCATACGTAAAGGCATTGTTAACATCAAGTTGGAAAAGAGGCCATTTGTTTTCACAACTAAGGCAATAAGACATCTAACAATGAGACATTTTACAACAGAGAAAAGTTTCATCATAGTTTATTCCTTCCTTTGGTTATAACCTTTAGAAACTAATCTAGCCTTGTATCTATCAACTTCACCATTAGCTTTATATTTGATTTTGAAGATCCATTTGTAACCAATGGGAGTTCTATTAGGTGGAAGATCAGTTATATTCCAAGCATGATTTTCATTTAAGGCCTCAATTTCAGAGTTCATAGCATCAACCCAATTACTGTCAAGAATAGTTTCTTCATAACATGTAGGTTCAATACTTTTATTTAGACTAGAGGCAAAGCAATAGTTATCTTTGTTAAGATTAGAGTAATTAACGACCTTTTCAACACCATATTTAACTTTCCCTTCAACAATAAAGTCATTAAGATTACTGGGCAGTTTGGAAACTCTAGTTGACCTTCTAGCAGTAGTGGCAAGCCTTCTTCTTGTTCAGAGTTCTGATTTAAATCAGAGGATGTATCAGCAGAATCAGAAGATGAATCAGCAGAATGTGATTCATGTGACATGGTGCCCTCAGGGTGTGTATTTTCATCTATGGATG
Organism: Chrysanthemum lavandulifolium; assembly: GCA_022545495.1. Taxonomy (NCBI): domain Eukaryota; kingdom Viridiplantae; phylum Streptophyta; class Magnoliopsida; order Asterales; family Asteraceae; genus Chrysanthemum; species Chrysanthemum lavandulifolium. The sequence goes on along the minus strand of CM040238.1, from coordinate 42,042,835 downwards.
TTGTAACAGTTCATCATCCCGGTGGGATGACCCAACACCGTGCCATCATCATAGGATGTCACTCTCCTTCATCATTGGGACTTGTTTGTGAGTCAAAGAAATTTTTGTGATTTAAATCTTTAGGCACATAAGTTTCAACAAAAGGTTTTGACAAAGCATTTTTCATTTTGAAAGGAAAAATAGTTTCATAAAATTTGACATCTCTGGAGTAAAAGATATTTTTTGTTTCTAAACTTAAAAGTTTATAACCTTTTTTCCCATTTGAATACCCAATAAAAACACTCTTTTCAGACCTACTACTAAATTTATCAGAGATGTTGAGAATGGTGGCATAGCATAAACATCCAAAGACTCTAAGGAGGGAGAGTGAAGGGTCATGCCCATACACAAGAGAGAAGGGAGACTTGCCAGACAACACTGAAGAGGGTAACCTGTTTATGACATAGGCAGCAGTTAGAACACATTCAAGTCAAAGATATAGAGGTAATTCCCCCTGAAACATAAGGGATCTAGCCACATTAAGAAGATGCCTATGTTTCCTTTCTACAATACCATTTTGTTGTGGTGTATAAACACAAGAGGTTTGATGTAAAATTCCTTTTTCATGAAAGAAGTGTTGGAGTTTGTTATTGACAAATTCTGTCCCATTATCACTTCTGAATATCTTAACATTGTGTTCAAATTGATTTGATAGCATATGAGTAAAGTTGACAATGGAAACATAAACACCATCCTTTCCCTTAAGCATATAAACCCAAACAGCCCTAGAGTAATCATCAACAATGGTTAGAAAATATTTGTAACCATCTTTGCTAGTGACTTTATATGGTCCCCATACATCTAGATGAACAAGTTGACCAATTTTAGTTGATTTATGTTCACTTAGAGGGAATGGTTCCCTAGTTTGTTTAGCTTTATTGCAAGTATCACAAAGATGGTCAGATTCAGATGTACTATCAAGTTTAAGAGTGGGTTTAAGTATATGTAGGACTTGGTCAGAGGGATGACCAAGTCTTTGATGCCAGAGATTTCTAGAAACATGATAAACAGATATGCAGTTATTAGAAGTAATCTTACATGTAGAATCAATATCAAACATATATAACCCATTGCATTGTTTACCAATCCCACAATCCTTTTTTGATGTAAATCAGATATAGCAATTAGATTCATTAAATCCAACAAACATCTTATTGTCTCTAGCAATCTTATGAATGACAAAAGACCGACATTGTACTCGGGAACAACGAAAATCAAAAGAGTTAGGTCATTATTGACTCTTAAATCACCAATTTTAGTAATTAAGGCACGAGTACCATTGGGACGACCAGCAGTTAGACCAAGATTTGAAATGTCAACAACATTGATTAAAAATTTGCGAGATCTGATCATGTGTTTGATTTGCACGAGTCAACAATCCAACCAAGACCGATGTTTCGGATAAAGTTTTGTGTTGTTATTAAAAATTTATTGAAGTTTATGTTAAACTTGACACTACCATTAAAGAAAGTTCACGAAAATTTTTACCGCCATGTTGGCATTAGCGAGAAGACACATTGTTGTCATTAAGAAGACTCATAAGTCCGGAGAGTCATTCATTAGACAAAGAGACAGGAGAGTTGCTAGTTCTATTATCGGTGACATGATTAGCATCGGTGGAAACATTGTTACTTCTTTGAAAGGTTTAGCATTAAAGTTCCTTTTGACATATCCAAAGAAGATAACCAACAAGATCATAACATCTATCAACAATGTGACCAGTTTTTTGCAGTTAGTACATTTGAGATTCATGTTTGGTCCTCTGTTGTTTGAGTTGTTACCGACATTAAAACCGTAACCTTTATTGAAATTGTTGTTGTTAAATCCTTTTTGTTATCAAAATTTTTCCACCATCAAAGGTTTTTGCGAAGAAAAGTCGTAGCATTGGGTTTAGCGAGCTATTCCCGGATGAAACATTTCGTGGGATTCTTCTCCGAGACAACAGAGAAAGCGGTTTGACATTAGGCAAAGGGTCTCTAGTTAAAATATTACTTGATGGGAACATAGGAGTCATCAAGACCCATAAGAAATTGCATTAATTTGATTAGATGATTGTGTTTTTCAAAATGTTTTGCGACCTCACAAGTACAAGGAGGTAAGCTAATCATACAATCAAATTGTTTCCACAAAGAATTAAGGTTGTTGTAATAATCGAAAGAAGACCCATTTTGACTAAGAGAGTTTATATTTTTATGCAAATTAAAAATAGTTGAACCATCAACCTTATCATAAGTATCTTTAAGGTCATTCCACATTTCATAAGCAGTTTTGGCATAGATAGCTCCAGCAAATAATTCAGGACTGAGAGAGTTAAGAATCCAGGTGACAACAATAGAGTTACAGGTATCCCATTGAGTAGCAATAATAGGATTCGAGTCATCTCTTAAGCAAGTACCATCAATAAATCCTAACTTATTATGATTCCTTAAGGCAAAGGTCATGGCCATTTTCCATATTTTATAATTTTTGTTCCAAATGAGTTTGATGGAAATAATAGGAGTACCATTAGTGTTGTTAGGGTGTAAATATAAAGCATCACCAAAAGATAAGTTTTTTCGGTGGAGGAACCACCACCAAGATTATCATCACCAACAACCATAAGAAAGACATAAAATAACAACTAATGCGGATGAGCAGATAAGAGACAAGAAGAATAAGAACATGAAATTAAGAAACAACAAGAACCAAGCACGTGAACTGGGTAAACCAGAGCATGTATTCATACCACTCGAGGTGGCGGATCAAGATGTTAGTCTACCCGTTTGCACCCACAAAGACTTAAGTCTTGTTGTTGAAGATGAGTAGACTTACGAGTAATATGCGTGAAGTAACAAATCACAATTACCCTAGATTCACTTAGTCTAGGGCTAATTGAGAATAAGAGATAACCAGCGATTACGCCAATAGTAATAACCCCAAACCACCTTTTGAAACCCAGAATAGCTTTTGATTGTTGCTGTGATTATGAGCTTGATTCTCTGATACCATGTACGAAAGTATCAGGAACAATAGATTCACAACAATACTCTATTCAAACCAAAGCCTCAATAGTCGGCTTAGATTAAACCAACAGTAGTATCCAAAGTGTTACAAGGTTAGGTTAATGTCAATGAGACAATAACCAGACAAATACAAAGAAGAAGAAATAAGATCAGTACAATGATCTGAAAGAGAGATTGTAAGACAATGATTGCACACTTAGTTGTGTCTAACCCTAGATTAGGGGGAGGATTAAATAGAGGAAAAAGATACACAATGACCACCTCAACGGTCATAAATAAGCATCAGCAGAAATGGGCAATCATCAGTAGAAATGGGTAATCATCAGCAGAAATGAGAACTTAAACTATTTATGCTTTGTCCAAGAATAATCCCTAAACATAACTTGAAAATCATTAGTTGAATAAGCCCAGATTATGACCAATAAACATAACTTGAAAACCATTAGCAATTGATAGAATGACATGTTTAGATTACAAACAACCAAGTTAAATTTATCACCAAACAATATTCTAACAATAACTATATATATATATATATATATATATATATATATATATATATATATATATATATATATATATATATATATATAGAGTGAGGATCATGTGCGGATTTTAATTTAGTGCGGACGCACGGATAGATCAACCACCCATTTCGGATCCGATCTTTACTTTTTGTATGCGCTAACTTCACGTATTGAATTTTTTCCTTTTGAGCGAACCTTACTATTGTTATCTTCTTTCATTTTTTATTTTTTTGATTTTTCCGAGCACTTTTTGTTTTCTTGATTATGAGTTCTACATATTACGATATTATGAGTATTAGTGTGATATTATCATATTATAAAATGATGATATTATAAAACCAACTATATATTTAAGTTTTTACATGTAAAGATGAACCTTGATATTAAGAAACATATGATAGTTACTATGATATTAACAATTTTATTAAAAAGCATATGATAGTTACGGTGATATTAACAATTATATTAAAAAGAAAAAAGTTCTGTGATAGTAAAAGAACCGTTATATTAACATTTTTATTAAAAAGAATGATATTAATAATATTAGTAAAAAACAAAAAGTAGTGTGATATCAAAAAAGTTAGTGTGATATTAACAATTTGTATTAAAAAGTGAATGTGATATTAAGATCGATATTGACTTTTTACAAAAGTCAAAATCGACCTTAATATCACAATACCTTTAATCATGAAAACGATTTTTTTTTTGAAATTTTTTCACGATTCTTAATAATTTATCATCCTCTTTATTTTTTAATTTTTTGGATTTTTGAATTTTTTTTTAAAAGCTACTTGTGATATTTACGCACCATCCCTACTTAAAAGCTTGAAACCCACCGATCCTTCCTATATATATATATATATATATATATATATATATATATATATATATATATATATATATATATATATATATATATATATATATATATATATATATATATATATATATGATTTCATAGTCCTTGCAACGCAATCTGTACAACAATATGTCATTTGCTTATTTTATACACCTTCTGAAGAAGTGTAAACTATTTTGTAAAGACCAAGGAGACAGTAGTCGGTAGATGTGGGCGAATCATGTAATAAAAGTGAATTGAAGATTAACCCCAACCTAACTATATTTAGAAAACTAGTTTGATACCCGCAAAAAACGGTGGCGATAAGTATAGTTATATGTGTTTGCTTACCGTTTAGTGAATTTGTTTCACAACACTTCAAGTATATGTGTTAGTTGTATGTGTTTGTTTGGGTTACCCGTAGCTTTCTCGTAGCTTTCCCTTGACATCATTATTCCCGAATATAGAAATACTCTCGCAATTTCTTACCCGTTAAACCCTCCCCCAAAAGTATATGATTTTGACGAATCAAGATTATATTAATTTAAATAAAGGTTAAAGTTGTAAAAATATGAATTAAAATAAAATAAACCCACTAAAAATATAAAAACTAAAAACTTATAAAAATATATCAAAATGGATGTTGAATTAAAAAGCATAAAATTTTAGAAAATTTGGTGAAATTAGATTATAAAAAAAAATTAGTAGATAAAAAGATATTTCAGTTTAAAAATAAAGATGAATTTTTAGTTGAGAAGTGACATATGTCACTTTATAATTTGAGTTTCATATCTTAATTTTTAGTGGTTAGGAGTTAGGCTTGAAGTTTGTTAAAAAGTGAAACATGTCATCTCATGATTGGAGTTCCTTATCTTAATTTTTGTTAGGAGTTAGGCTTGGAATGAGGTTTGACTTTTACATCCATTATAATATAGTACAGATATTTATAGCTAACATGTACGCTTAATGTAAATATGACACATCATTTCGCTCTCACTCCACAATATCGTCGCCTTAAACTGTCGTCATAAACCAGAAAGTCAATAAGGAAGGAAGGAAGGAAAAAAAAAAAAAAACTTTGAAGTATTCTTGCTGTTGATGTGTGCAACTCCTATGCTAGTTATCAATAAACAAGACCCAATAGAAACTTTTAAGGGAGACCTCGTGTTTGTAGAGTTGGCTTGACAGACTAAACCACAAAATATTGGTGATATAATGGGTGGGCGGGCGGGCACGGGCCACGATTCAAACGAGCGCGGGCTAAACGGGCATTGGCAAAACGAAAACGGGTCAAACGGGCGCATGTTATACGAATCGCTTTAGCAATGACCCAAAACGATTTAAATAAATCCTCAAACATAACACCTCATTTATATTTAAAAATTTGAATGTATCATATTTAAAGTTTTTCTTAAAAGCAATTATAATGTTCTTCAATTGGGGAAAATATGTGTCGTTTCTTCCCATTTAACTTTTAAATAGGCAATAAATGCCCATTTTAAAAAAAGAATAGGCTAAATGTGCTCAAATCTTTTATAAATTTGCTTAAATTAGCCAATATTTTGAATTTGGGCACTGATGTGCTATTTCATCCTGCTTTTAATGTTTATAAAATTTGAATAACTTATGATAGACACATACTAACGGGCAGAGTACCCGATCAGATGTAGTAAAGCCTTAGGTAAATCCGAGTATCGTCCCAAGAGAGCGGTGACCTTGAAAGAACTAAGATGAGTAGATAAAACATAAGTAATATATGGGTAGACAAAACTGATATAATCCTTAGGTGTGCAATTATTCTACTTACAAAGACACCAGAAATTTAGGTAAAAGAGAAAGATAAACAAAGCTTAATAAAGAAAACAAATATGAATTGAATCCCTATACTAAGATTCAATATAGTGGTTAATTATCACCAGACTCCTTTGGTCGATTCGTCATGGCCTATGTTCTTAGATTCCTCACCAAGATGAGCAGGTCACCAGGGATCATTTGGCAACCTAATAGCAGTCATTAAGCACCATATCTACTAGATCTAGACGGTGGGAACCCGGCCGTTAGGAACTTAGATTCCCCCTAACCTCTTAAGTACCTCCGCTTGATAAGTGATCCTTTGGTCGATTCGCACACGAAGAGTGGTCGTACTATGGCCAATTCCTCCCATACTTCGCTATCTATCAGACTGGTGTCAGTTGGTCATATCTCCCAGCCCTTTAGATACTACCAAGCTTATAACACTACCTAGGCTAGCGATCTATGAAAAGACTAGCAAATGTCTATAAAGAATTATAGAGAATAACAATAACATAAATGCAAATTTTAATTAATATCATGAATTCATAATATAAGATCTAGAAAATATAAAAGAATCCAAACTCGAGTACAAAGAAAATCGTGGCGAGAACTTCGTTATTCATGCTCCTAAACCATGCTTCTTCTTACGTGTTTGATCTCCCAAACCCTAGAAGGTTTGGGAAAGGAGAGATATCTATCTTGATAAATCATCGACTATTTATAGGCTTCAAAATAGTTACGGCGTAACCTAATTAGGTAGTTACGCCGTAACTTTCTTCAATCTTCAGTGCTTATCCATTTGCTACGGCGTAACTTTGTTCGGTGTTACGCCGTAGCTGCTAAATTTCAGTGTAAATCATAGTTACGGCGTAGCTTAAGCTGAGAACTACGCCGTAGTCTTAGTTATCAGTCGTTACCGCGTAACTTTGATCGATGGATTACGCCGTAGTCATCGAAATCTTTAGTTGCGTCAGAATCGCATCACTTGGTTACGCCGTAATTAAGAGAATATGTCTTGAAAACGTCCAATTGCGCCTTCCTTGCTTCCAAGTCGTCCCGAAATGAAATAACAAGGAATAAGGATGTTTTAACTAATAATATATTCAAAATGCGATGATAAAGGGGGAAATTAACGCTTAGAAACTCAGGACTATTTGATGTTATCAAATATCCCTCCACTTAAACTCTACTTGCCCTCAAGTAGACTAATTTAGACTGCAAAAGATACATTCATGATGAATGCCCAGTTATGAATTCTATGCTAGAATATTAATAAAAAACCGAACACCTCACGAAATGGGAACGAAAACACTCTCACTCATCCTATTCTAAGTGTTAATTTCGGGGTGATCACTCAATTGCACGGACATAGTAAGTATTCTATCATAAGCTTGGCAATTACACAAAACTCCACCACTAGATCTAAGGTTAAGACAATTTTTAGAAAGCAATGTTGGGTAGAGTTTCAAAGGCTTAAGGGGTGGTGTCATTACTAACGTGTCACGGTGAAGTGGACAAAATCAATGATACATGACCAAATCCATGGCCAAGACATCAAGGATTGCTCGCTGCATCACCTAGACACGCTTCACGACAAAAAGGGTAAGGATAGGCATGGGATATTTAATGGGTAAAAAGAAAAGAAAACAAATAGTTTTAGCTTAAAACCTAGTTGCCATCATCCAACCAATAATTCAAGGTTCGCCTTCATATGGTCAAGGCATGCCTCCGAATCCTCCAAAATTATTCTTGAACTTATTCTTCCAACCTTTGAATGTGATCGAGAGATTATTCTCAATCCCAATTCACGTAGTGCTTATACTTTTTGCACTATAATTTTTTTGAATGTACTACGATATGCTTGAGATACAATGATATATAATTCCCCCCACTTGAACTGAGCATAAGGTGATTACTTGGGGTCTTCAGAGATCTTTAGCAAGATGTAAATGTTATATGCTTCTTTATTTGAAACTCAAACTAGGGTGAACAATGGCTTCTAGTTAAAAAGGTAAAACTACACGGTAGGCTAAGGTGTAAGGTTGTAACGAAAATAAGGGTTATGAAATGAAAGGATAGGCTCAAAAGGGTGTAACTAGGGGAATCTTGCACTAAATATGAGTGCAATAAATAGGCTTAACACGGGGATCGAAAAGCCAATGCGACTAATCGATAAACACACACAAGTGAACACATATAGGCTATTTGGTGTGAAATCCTAAAACATTTACTTTCTTCAAATAGCCTTTTCCAAATGTACCAAGCTAACTTGATACACTACTCGTCTATGGTCTCGAAGTGATGTAAAAGCCAAGTTCTAAAGTTTACAATACTATCGGCACACTCAATTTATGTAAGATTTGGGTAAAATGGGGGAAACGAAAGGCTAAATCTCACCAATGGAAATAAGGGTTAAAGTGTGCTCGGCTTTTATGCGATTCTAGTTTGGTAAAAATCATGACAATGTTTTTTTAAATAAGCTTAAAATTATTAAAACCAACTAGAAAATTAGGGCAAGTAAGCTAAGTAAGCATACACTTCATTTCTATTTCTATCCCCCCACTTGAAGTGTACAAAGTCCCATTTGTATGAAGAAAAGGAAAAATAAGATAGAAATAAAAATAATCAAGAAAGAAATAAACTCCCCTCTCGAATGGTTGCTCAAGATGTCTCACTAAAGGTTGAAGGTGGGTCATGGGGTGGCTAATGTGTGTTGAATCTGGGATTGGCCTTAACTAGTTGTGTTGCTTCCAAAATCCCCTACTCCAGCAGGGGTTACGGCGTAACTAAATCATAAGGTTACGTCATAACTGTGTCACATAATAAAAACCTGCACAGCATACCAGGAAAATTCTGTACCCGACGGGTACAATTAACGATAGAACAAGCAAACATCCATATAGTTAAGTTATTACAGACTTGAGTTTCAAATAGTTTTAAAATTGTTTCAAATTGTTTCATCAAATGGGGAAATCACTCGACCCCGGGGAGATCATGATCCATGGAGTGGAATTGAGATGGATCAAATGGAGTGCTTGCGGTGCTTCCAGGAGTGGCGCCGGGATGCATGAAGGCCACTCCTCCTTGGACTCCGACATCGGGAATGTTGGGCTGGTACACGTACTCCGGACCTTCCCACCTAGGGTGGCTCAAATGCATATGCTGAAGCATCTGACTAGTCCGATCTGCACTCCAATGAAAGAAGTCCTGCTGGAGCTGCTGCACCTGATCCAATGCACCTGAAAAACCCTCAAACTGGTTACTAAGACCAAATAGACCCACTCCAAGGCTTTCAATTTCCTCGTTGAAGTGGGATGACATTCCCTCGAGCATCTCATCAATAATCTGCAACCTCTCCCCAATATTCACATGTGCCCTTCTATGTCCCATGGGCACCTGATCCTCGGCTTCTCCACCGGCTTCACCGCCTGCACCACTAGCTTCCCCTTCTTCCCTTCTAGGGGCAGTCCCAGCTAGGTGAATCGCACCATAAACATCCTGGACGCAAATCCCTAACTCCACTAGTTTAGGCAGACCAATCAAATTAGTATCCCTACCAATGGTCACTCGGGCCAAAGCTTCATCGGTCATAAGATCAAAACTCCTAGCCAATCTCCCGATGAAATGTGCCCCCTGAAAAGGACTCCTACCAGAAAACCCCTTAGCACCTACATCCATAAACCTAGCCAAATAATAAGGAACATCAATGTTGTTCCCTCCTTCCATTCCCTGCATCAAATAAAGGTCTTTCATAGTTATCTTCTCTTTGGCTGAGTGCCTTGCTCGAATCGAGCAAGCAAGAAGGTGGTGCACAAGTCGACGAATGGGGCTCCTCACCATGGTATACGATGGAGGGCTACTCGGATTATACCCCCTTGTGATAGCTATCTGGTCAAAATAAGCAGCAAGGTCTTGATTCTCATCCCCTTCTTCTCCAACATGTGTTATAGAACCGCTTAAAAGCCTCAGTCTCCATTTCCTCCTCAGTGTACAAACCCATTCGCATAGTAAACTCCCTTAGAGTCAATCTCCTCCAGATGCCCCAAGCTGGAAAAACATAGAATCCTCTTCATCATCATCAACCTCAGTTTTAAACTCCACACTAGCAAGGAACTCACGAACGTATTTCGGAATGACCGGTTCCATGATCCTAAACAACCTCAACCAAGCAGTACAAGTGAAATCCCCATCAGTACATGTGAACTTGATCTTGCAAAACTTCCTCAATCTCCTACTAGCTCTTCCATTTGCCAAAGTACCGAATGCCTCAAAGTTAAGAGCCTCGGGTTGACTGATATCCTTCGCCATTAATTTCTCATATTCCTCTACGCACAGTTGCCTAATACCAGCATTGGGGTGTGCTAAAAATCTAGGCCAATCTGCGGGATTGTTTGCACCTGAAAAGCAAGACAAGAAACAATAAGTGCAGACCTTACTGATGTCAAGTTACAGCGTAACCATCATAAGAGTTACGCCGTAATTAGAAAATTTCAATGGTTACGGCGTAGCTATGACATACTGCTACGCCGTAATAACAGTAATATAGGTTACGACGTAACTTAATACTTAGTTACGTAGTAACTTCCCCAGAAAATCAGCACCACAGATAGTTTGATTACGCTATAGATTACGCCAGAACCATCAATTTTTATCAAGGGTTAAAAGTTTCGATATATTTTTAACCTATTAGTGCTGAGGGACCGAACCTAACCCACTAAGTTTGTGTTTGACCTAAAACCCTATTCTAATAAAGCCAAAACACCCAAATCAACTCGTAGTAATAGGATACGAATCAAAATAACATGGGGAAATTATCAAAACTATCAATTAATCATTCCAACATCAATAATTAATTTGAATGGGCAAGATCCCTAAAATATTAAAATAAAACCCTAATTGAAATAATCAAAAGAAATAAATCAAAAAGAGTAAAGATAGGTCTTACCAGCCATGAAGATGGATAAGATGAAGTGATATCGATGAAAAAATTTTCGAGAGAAAATTTTCTTTGTTTATAATGGTGGTGAAATTGTGTGTAAAACCTAATTTTTATTCATAAAGGTTTTATACCGCTACAATAGTTACTGGCGTAATTAGATGTATTGTTACGCCGTAACTAGCACTATTATAGATCCCATAGGTTGTGAAATGGTTACGTCGTAAACCAATTAAGGGTTACGCCATAATTAATTTTAGTCAAAGGTCGATTTTTAACTTCTAAGTGGTTAGGTTAACGTCTAAGTTAACTAGATAGTCAAAACGATTTCATTAAAAATATTGATAAATTGCAATAAGGTGTTGGGAATAATCCGTTACCACGGATAGTAGTGGTTTACACTGCTTGATTTAACACTAGCAGTGGAAACGTATTCCCACTGCAAGTTCTTCATTACCACTGCTATCAGTTTATGATAAGGTTAAACGCGTCTTGATAAGTATAGAATAGATTGTGTGTATATTCTATAATGTTAGCTTTATACTTATCTTGTAAAGGACTCCTTGTTGTATAAAAGGAGATCCTAGGTCATTGTCTTAGGTACATATGTTTACACATTAGTTTTACCTACGAAAGATTCAAGGTGTAACCTTAGTGATAAGTTAAGATCACTCGTATTACTTCATTAACAATATTGGAGCTTGAGTTTTGTGTTAACTTGTGTTCATTCTCATTACATCATATAATTCGTCTTCTAAGTATTACTTAAGTAAATTCCGCTTGCTTGATAATATTATACAAAATATCATTGACACAAGGAGAGTGTCCAGATCCATCAAGTGGTATCAGATCGAAGGTTCTGATATTTTGTTTTAGAAGATCCAAAGAATAAGCTTGACTCACTCACTCAATTCAATGGAGATGGAAAACAATCAATCAAACTCTTCTTCTACACCCAGACTCCCTAAGCTGAAGCTTAATGAGTTTGAGATGTGGAGGATACTGATTGAGCAATACTTCCTCATACAGGACTATGCTCTATGGGAGATCATTCAACTTGGTGATTCCTTCAAATATGTGACCACTACTTCAAAAGTTGGTGACACATATGTTGTGAAAGTTTCAAAATGTTTGAAAAAGCTCAAAAGAAGAATGATCTTAAAGCTAGAAGTCTCATTGTCGATGACTCTTCCTAGAGACCAGTTATTGCATTCAAAAAGTGCAAGACGCTAAAGAACTGCTTTGTTGGGTTTTAGGTTCCTTGGATCAAGAATTACTCTAAGTCTTTGGAATCTGGGACAAGGTTGATATAACCACGGACGTAAGGATGTAACCACGGATGAAGACTAACCGCGGCTAGTAGAAGAATGTAACCACGGATAATGATATGTAATCACTGCTAGTCTTGTAATAGTCGGTTTAGTTTATTGTATTAGATAAATATGGAAAAGATATTTAACTTGTAGGTTACGTATTGTATAGTGTATAGGACTCCTTAGTCTATAAAAGGAGGTTCTAGGTTAGGTTAGATATACGTATGTTCTATATCTAAGGTCGATACACTTCAAGGTTGCAAAACCCTAATACTGTAAGAGTATTCGTATTAATAAATAATATTGAGGTGTTGAGTGTTTATCGTTCTTCTTCTTAAGATTAAGTGTTTAATTCGCGTAATACTTAATAAGCTTTTATTCTAAGTCGGTTTCTATATTAGATCGCTTGCTCAACTGGGATCAACAAGTGGTATCGAGCTTGTGATCTAGAAACGTAATCAAGAAGAAGTTATGTTAAGCTTTATTCAAGTAAGTAAAGATGTCGTGAAACTCACATGGTGATCGCTTCAAAGGTACACATGCTCAAGCATGGTGAGTATCAAATCTGGAGAATGCGAATGAGGCAATACATTCGTATGATTGATTATGCTCTCTGGGATGTTGTTGAAAAATGAGACACTCTTCCTAAGAAGGGTGAGGATGGTCTAGAGATAGCTATTGTTAGTGAAATTGATAAAGAAAAAGGAAGATGGAGATCAAAGCTCACAATATTCTCTCCATGGGAATACCCAATGACTATGCTTTGGACTTTGAACAATATGAGTCTGCTAAAGATTTATTGGATGCTCTTGAAACAAGGTTTGCTGGTAATGAAGCTACTAAGAAGTCAAGGATGAATATGCTCAAGCATCAATTTGAAACCTTCAACGCTCTTAGTGGAGAAAAGATTGATGGCACATACAATAGACTTCAAAACTTATCGACCCAATCAAGTCGTGAGATTATAAGGTCCTTCAAGAAGATATTAATTTGAAGTTCATTAGGAGTTTATCATATGAATGGGCTATTCATACAATTGTGTGGAGAAATAAGGTGGACTTTGATAAGATGACTGGATAATCTCTTCAACAACGAAGGTTTATGAGTCCGAGAATAACTTTGCTAATGCATCTTACGCTAATCAAAACATTGCTTTTGTATCCACTAATCACAAGAACTCACAAGATGTATCCATCACGCCTATGGTATAACCACGACTATTGCAAACAATACCATTGTTAGTGATATTGTTAGTGATGGTGCAATTTGTGCTTTTCATCGATTTAACTACCAAGTGTTAATGTTTTGAATCAAGATCTAGATCAAATTGATCCCGATGATCTTGATGAGATTAATCTTCAATGGCAAATGGCAATGTTAACTCTCCAAGCAAGGAAGTTTCGAGGAGGACTAGAAGACAAGTTAAGTATGATGGTCAAAGGAGATTTGGGTTCGACAAAAGCAAGATGGAGTGCTTTAATCAAGAAGAAAGGGCACTTTGCTTAGGGAATGTCGAGCTCCTAAAAGAATTGAAGGCATAAAGAAGACTACGAAGAGCTGCCGCTTCTTCACTTTAGTTGCTCGGGATGGGATTGGTGATTATGATTGGGTGATCAGTTGAAGAAGGTCCCAATGCGCCTTTTCTTGCTAGTGAAGCTTCAAAAGAGCATAACTTTGCTCTCATGGCCTATGCTTCATCTTACGGTTCAGATTACGAGGTATCTAATGATTCTACTTGTTCATTTAAATCATGTCATGATAACTTAGAGTCTCAAAAAGCTATCACTGAGAGTATGAGGAAAGAAGTAGACAGACTGACTATGGACAACTTAGGTTATAGAGTTGGTCTAGAGAGTGTGGAAGAGAAGCTTAAATATTGTATTAAATGTGAGTTTGAGTATGTAGATAAGATCAATATACTAGGTGGTGAAATTGATCTTAAGAATAGAGATTAAAATGCTTAAAGAGAAACTTGAACTCAGGCAGAGTGTAAAACAAAAGGCCCTAGATGAAAAAGAAAAACATGTTGTTAGGGTAGCTAAAACACAATTTGCTTCGATATGGTTCATAAATCTATAGAGAGTCATTTAATGAAAAAGGGTTCGGATAGGATACAATAATATGCCACCACCCACTCTTATGCAACATGCACCACCGCTAAAGAACTGCTATTTAGTAGTGAATTCGGTTTTAACAAACCCAGTAAAAGGATTAAGTAAGATCGAAACACCTAAGATAAGTTCGATAAGTCATCTGATGCTCCCATAATTGAAGATTGGGAATCAGATTCTGAGGAAGATAGAACTGAATCAACTAAGTCTGAAGAGATAGAAAAAGTTAAGAAAGTTGATTCTCAACAAGTCAACCTTGTACCTAGATTTGGAGCTCAAATAGCTAAGAGAGTAGTTGAGTACAAGGAAGTGCCTAGGAAACAAATGAAAAGATACATACCTAGGGGTAACCAGAGAAACTTTAATGGCCTAATTTCTAACAGGTTAGGAGATGAGTTTCAATGTGTTAAAAAGGCTTGTTTTGTATGTGGTAGTTTTGAACACTTACAGAGAAATTGTAATAAAAAGACCACAAGTTTGGAATCATTGGAGGAGGGTAAATCATCAAAACTTTTCAAAGAATACAAACCCTCATCCAAACAAAAACATGATTCTAAGAGCAAGTGTTGATGAGGAATGGGAATACAAAATCTATAGTCATCACGCACCTAAATGGGTTCCAACCATCGCTAAGCAAAATGTAAACACGGCTAAGTAGATTCAAACCATCATACAAAATATCACCACCGATTCAAAAGAAGTTTTAAAATTCCAAAGGTGATAATTGACATAGTGGTTGGAAATCATTTTATGTCATAAGGCCTCGACTAGTTGGCAATGGAAGCCTAAGACCAAGGTTTTACCACATGTCAACTGTGCATCAATGGACCTAAAGAAATTTGAATATTTTGATGCATGTGGCGCACCCAAGTCGAGATTGGCTTGGGTCCACAAAAGAACTAACTGCTTAATTTCATGTGCGTGGCAATTTACAAACCGAGCTAAAAGACAAAGGAGTTTTTGATAGTGGTTTCTCGGGCACATGACTTGGGATGGGAGCAACCTGGAAGATTTTGAAGCTTTTGATGGAGGATATGTGGCATTTGGCAATGATCAAAATGGGAAGGATTGATTGATGAAAATGAAGATGATGAAGATGAATACAGTAGATGAAGCACAAAGGACATAGTCATATCATACTTTCATCTGCTGGTTTCACCAAAAAGCATCACTCCATCTTTCTTTTTCCCTTCCCCCTTACGATGTGTGAAGAAGCACCACAACTTGGCGCTGGAAGACCAAGAACCACCTCTATGTCCTTAGGGAGTGGTGGATTTCTTGCTCGTGGTGTTGGTTGGGATTTGGATGATGAGGAGGATGTTTGATTAACTACCTCTGGTTTATTCCAACTAGGATTCCACATTGTGATTGCAGTTGATTGGGGACTTTGGAGCAATTAGGGTTTTGATTTTGATTGGTGTGTGTTATGTGAGATAGGGTTCTTTTATAAGCAAAGATATGGGTTATGTAAGTAAATGAGGGCGGGTTAAAAATGGTTGAGGAGTTAATGAGATTCTTGGACTTTGACCGATATTAATCTTTGAAGTTGACAATATTGACTTACCTGTTTTAACCACGGATAGGTCATTTGGAACCACTTCTGGCTCTTTCTAACCACTGACAACTATAACCTTTGCTACTGTGACACAGATTTGCTTACTGTCTCTCTTGTGAGATCTCCCTTATTTTGACACAGATTTTCTTATTGTCTCTCTTGGATATTTGGAAGAGGTGATATAATGTATCCACTGATGGTATGTGTCAACCCGTGGATAGCTGTTCTGAAACTGTGGATAGCATGATGCTGTGTTTTGGATACTACAGGGGCTGTTTGGTAACTTTGGCAAACATATATTATCTCCTCAAATCACGGATGGATCAATTCATTGATCTTCAAACCACTTCTAATTGGCGCTCATCTTAACCCTAATCACTTTCATTTTCATAATTCACAAAACCCACATCATATCAATCCTCAATCATAATGGCGGAAAATTATTCCACTACACATAACCTTGTTGCTATTCTCACCAAGAACGATCGATCTGAAGGGTTTCATCAAATGATTGATTTTCTTGTTCACAGTCCTATTCACTATGCCTTAACTGTCACACCAACTATCTTTAAAGCCTACATACATCAGTTCTGGAGGAATGCTAAGCTTGAAGAGATTGAAGGAGTTGAAGTTTTAGCATTGTTGTGGATGAGAATGCTATTTACATTTCGAGGAGATCATAAGGGATGTTTTAAAGTTTGATGATGCTTGATGGTATTGATAATCTCTCGATGTTGAGATTGTAGGTTGGTTTAGACAAAGTTAGGATATACACACGGGGTGATAAGGTACAACTTTTAAGAGTTTGTTTTCACCACAATGGAAGTTTCTTATTCATACCTTGTTGATGTGTATGAGTAATAAGACCACTGGGTTTAATGACTTTCCTTCCAAAATTGCTCTTCTTTGTTATTTGTTTATCCGATGGAAGAAAGTTCAATTGGTCTAAGATGATTTATGAGGGGTTAGTACAAAACATTAGGAAGAAGGGTAAATACTACTTGTATCCTAGGTTCGCTCAACTTATTGTAGAAAGCCAAATTGATGAACCTGTTGAGCATTCTAGAGTATGAAGTACATCATATGCTTCCTAAGGTTTTGCACATATGAGGAATCGAAGCCAAATGTGCGATAAGAGATGTTCCTTTGTTTCCATATGCTTATTTTGCCCATCGATCCCGAGTTTGATGAAGGTCTTGCATCCCTACCTATAGTCACCGAACCTCATCATTAGTACCTTTGAACCCATCGATAGTACACCTCAAACCACCGTTAGTGACACTCAACCTACTTCTAGTCATACTCAAACCATCGTTACACCAATTGTATGGACTAGAGAGAAAAGGGCACTAAGCTTCCTCAAAGCTAGTGTTAGTGGTGTTGTTAATGAGGTCATGCATGGAGTGGAGGTGACATGATTGGAAGGGCTTCCACCATCGATTCATGCTTAGATGTCGGTCGATAGTGGAAACATAAATAAGACCCAACCATTGGCAACTCCTAATGTGGAGAGTTCCTTGAACTTAACACGGTGGAGGAATCCCTAGCCAACCGGGTCGCTACAGGTGCATAGATGATTAGGCAAGGTCCGATGCTATGTTTACTATATCCAAGGATTCACCTCTCAAGCAGCTAACACACTTGAAGTGATGAGGATAGTTTGGAACATGAACATGAATTGACGGATCCTAAGATGGTACATAATGACTTTTCAATGAACCACCTCTCGGACCGCTTAACACAGTCGAAGTGGGAGGATATTCTTGAACGCTTTAATGAATTGACGGTTAAATGTGCTAAAATGGAGGCTACAATTTCGAGTCTATAGGAGTTGGTGTGTTTCGGGAAAGGATATTAGGAGATTGAAGCACGTAGTGTTGGTTTTGGAAAAGTAAGAAGACACAGGGTTCTTTGCTTTGAAAGCTATGAGAAGACAGAAAAAAGGTGCACTTCTCTCCTGCTCGAATGTGAAAGATGTATCCAAGCAGGGAGGAGTGAAGGCATGGATTCGGGGAGGTCGGTGATATATCATTGATGTACCTATGGATGAAGATGTTGATAGTGGAGATAATGAATTTTTGGTATCGATAAAGATGGGAATAAAGCAGCCTTGAAAATTTGAAGAATGTTGTAGAAGATGAAGTAGTGCGAGATACAACCATCGATAGTAGGTCTCGCAACCACGGTTAGTACTTTGTAATCCTCGCTGCAGCTTAGGACTTAGTAATTATACCCACTACTATCATACCCACCGCTATCATAACCACTTCCATCGTTGTCACAACTTTCTCTCGTATCACCACCCAAAACTAAAGAAGTTGAGAATGAAGTCGCAAGTACATTGATAAATCTAAGTAAAACCTCATCTATTTCTACACCCATCATTACACTTGTTTTATCTGTTAGGATCTTATATTTATTGTGTTGATGATTTGGGTGGTCTTGGATGATCAAAATACATGTTTGCCATATTTAGAGAGAGAAAGATAGAGAGGTGTTCTTGCTAGAGACTTGGTTCTCAAATGTAAAAGGTTAGATTGAATGAAGCACCACCCTTCCATGGATGGAAGGGGTATTTATAATTCTGAGACACAACGACCTCCTATCGGCATGTGGATCGTGTATACTGATGGGTAAAGACCCGTCCTTCCTCCACAGTGTTACTCTAAACTATTCTACGCCATCGACTAACTAAATAACTATTAAATAACGTAAACAACGACAAATCTATGAGCTAACATATGCTAGACCATTATTGGGGTGACCGACACTTTAACATGGAATTTCCAATTCCTAACAATCTCCCCCTAAGGGAGGTCACCCCATGAAATACATTTTGCTTCCTAGCATCCTATCTTTGACTTCGTTCTTGAGCTCGTAGACTTGAATTCTTCATTTCCACAATCTTTGTGCTTAAGTAGCGATTCTTTAAAGTCCGCGTTGATTTGTACTTTAAGTGGAGGCCATAAAACTGATCCACATCTTTGATGATCTTCGAGCTTTCATTGAGATCATCAGCCACAGTAAATCTCTCTGGATCATCCATAGTTGTGTTGCCATCATGTGATGTTGTGACTTTTGGACCGACATGCTCACACTTTTGAATCATGACATCTTTCCATCAGAGTAGCGGAAGCTTTACTGGTTCATGATATTTGCAGCAGCGTAGTAGAAGCATAGTATAAAATATCGAACCGTGTTATGTAGATATGCACCACCATGATTTCTTCAATTAAGTGTGAATGTTGTGAGCATGCGCTTTGGATTGATGCTCAATTCGATCAACTGCAACCGTCCAAATGTACCGCAAACAACAGTTAGCAATAAAACACACGAAAGTGTCTTTGATCACTTTCGTTGAATTGAGGTACACGCCCACGGTTCCCCGTTGATCAATACAAGCACGCCTGTGATCGTGTAGGATTCCGAGGAATCTCCTTGACGTGGTTTCGCGTTGCTCTAATGTTCTCAAACCGAACGCCTCAAAGAAGACAACACGGAGTGAGTGAACCGGTAATTGAGATTCACCGATTGATGAAAAATTGATTTGAAAAACAATCGCGTATTGCTTAGAAGAACGAGTTTTACAATACACGAAGGTTTTATGAGAAAGATCAATTTTCAATCAAAATACTTTTGTATATGAAGAGAGTACACATTCGATGTGCTAGAGAAAAGAAGATATTCACACATCGAACGGTTTTTCCAAAAGTATTTTTCAATCGGATATACTTTTGTGTTTGAAAACATGAATACACATTCGATGCGCTAGAGAAAGAAGATTTGCACATCGAACGGTTTTCAAAAGTATTCGTCAATTCCATTCTCGACCAAGGTTGATTCACAAGTGAATCGCCCATTGTTTCTATCCAGCTTGTCACAAGCTTGATCTTTTGCAAGATCTCACATGTCACCCACCAAGAGCTTGTATGATGTTGGCTCTGAAGGATTTCCATCTTCATTGTGAATATTTTACATATCACTTGATGTTCGCAATACCACAAGGATAATGTGTAGGACTCTTAATATATTCTTACTTTCCACAATGTGAAACAACAAGTCTTCATTAATTTAGTGTCCTAATGAGATATTGTGGATGATCTCTTGGCTCTAGACTCAAAAGTGCACATTTGTTTCCTATGTCGGAGACTGAAAACCTAAAAAAAAAAATTTTCCAAAAAAACCAAAAAAAAAAATTTTGGGGTTTTTACCCCCCCAAAATTGGAACCCCCAATTTTCCCCAATTTCCCCGGGGGGGAAAAAAGGAAATTTGGGGGGAAAAAAAATTTTTTAAAAAAATTAAAAATTTTTTAAAAATTTTTTTTAAAAAATTTTAAAAAAAATTTAAAATTAAATTTTTTTTAAAAAAAGGGATTTGGCAAAAAAACCCCCAAAAAAAATTCCGGAGGAAAAGGAAAAAATTTCAAAAAAATAAAATTTTTGGAAAAAAAACCCCATTTTCCAAAAAAAAATTTTTTTTTAAAAAATTTTCCCCGGGGGAAAAAAAAAAAAAAATAAAAAAAGGAAAAAAAGAAGGGGTTTAAAAAAAAAAGGGGGTTTTAAAAAAAAAAAAAAAAACCAAATTTTTTTTAAAAAAAAAAAAATTTTTTTTTTTGGGGGGTTTGGGAAAAACCCCCCCCAAAAATTTTTTAAAAAAATTTTTTTTAAAAGGGAAAATTTTTCCCCCAAAAATTCCAAACCCAAAAAAACCCTTTTTTTTTAAAGGAAAAGAAAAGGGGAAAAATTTTTTATTTTTTTTAAAGGAAATTTTTTTTTAAAAAAAAAAACCCCCCAAGGAAAGGAAAAAGTTTTTTTTTTTAATTTAAAATTTTGGGGGAAAAAATTAAATTTAAACCAAAAAAAAAATTTTTTTTAAATTTGGGTTTAAAGGGTTTTTTCCTTTTTAAAAAAAAAATTTTTTTTTAAAAAATTTTAAGAAAATTTTTAAAATTTTAAAAAAATTTCCAAAGGGGCCCCAAAAAATTTTTTTTTTTAAAAAAAAAGGGCCCTTATTAAAAAAAAATTTTTTTTAAAAAAAATTAAAAAAAAAATTTTAAATTTAAATTTTTAAAAATTTTAAAAAATTTTAATTTTTTAAATTCCCAAAAGGGTTTTAAAAAAAAATTTCAAAATTTTTAAAATTTTAAAAGGTTTAACCAAAATTAAAAAAAAAAAAT
This sequence comes from Chrysanthemum lavandulifolium, assembly GCA_022545495.1. NCBI lineage: Eukaryota > Viridiplantae > Streptophyta > Magnoliopsida > Asterales > Asteraceae > Chrysanthemum > Chrysanthemum lavandulifolium. The sequence continues at coordinate 42,021,543 of CM040238.1, read as the reverse complement.
TTTTGGTTTTTTAAAAACCTTAAAAAAAATTAAAAAAAAATTTTTGAAAAAAAAAAAATTAAAAAAAAATTTTTAAAAATTTTAAAAAAAGGAACCAAATTTTTTAAAAAAAAAAAAAAAAAAAAAGGTTAATTTAAAAAAAAAAATTAAAAATTTTTCCCAAAAAAAAATTTGGGGAATTTTTAAAATTTCCCCCAAATGGAATTTCCTTTTTAAAAGGGGAAAAAAAAAAAAAAAATTTTTTCCTTAAAATTTTTTAAATTTTTTAAAATTTTGTTTAAATTTTGGGGTTTTTTAAAAAGGGGTTTCCCCCTTTCCTTTAAATTTTTCAAGGGCCCCTTTTAAAACCCCCCTTTTGGAAAAAATTTTTTTTAAAACCTTAAAAATTTTGGGAAAAAATTTTTTTTGGTTTTTAAAAAAATTTAAAACCAAAAAAAAAATTTTTTTAAAATTTTTTTAAAAAAAAAAAAAAAAAAAAAAAAAAAAAAAAAAAAAAAAACCCTTGGGAATTTTAAAAAAATTTTTTTCCAACTTTTTAAACCCCCAAAGGGGGAAAAAAAAAAATTTTTTTTTTTAAAAAAAAAATTTTAAAATTTCCCAAAAAAAAAATTGGTTTTTAAAAAAATTTAATTTGGTTTTTTAAAAAAAAAAAAATTTTAAAAAAATTAAAATTTTAAAAAAAGCAAAAAAAGGGGTTTTTTTTTAAAAGGAAAAAAAAAAAACCCAAAAAAAAATTTTTTCCAAAAGTTCAAAATTTTTTTCCCCCCGGGAATTTTTTTTTTTCCCTTTTTCCCCAAAACCCCAAAAAAAAAAAAAAGGTTGTTTTAAAAAAAATTTTTAATTTTAAAAAATTAACCCAAAAAAATTTTTTTTTAAAATTGAAAAAGGAAAATTTTTTTTGAAATTTTTTTTTTTTAAAAAATTTTTTAAAAAAAAAAAGGGGGGAAAAAAAAAAAAAAAAAATTTTAAAAATTTTTTAAAAAAAAATTTAAAAAAAAAATTTTTTTAAGCAAAAAAATTTTTTTTTTTCCTTTAAAAAATTTTTGGTTTGGGAATTCCCAAACCCAAAAAAAAAATTAACATTTTAAAAAAAAAATTTTTAAATTTTTTAAAAAAAAAAAAAGGTTAAAAAAAGGGGGGGGGTTAAAAAAAAAATTTTTTTAAAAAAATTTCCCAATTTTTTTAAAAAAAGGAAAAAAAGGGGGTTTTAAAATTTTTTGGGTTTTTTCCCGTTTAAAATTTTTTTAAAAATTTTTTTTTTTTTAAAAAAAAAAAAATTTTTAAAAATTTTAAAAAATAAAAGGGAAAAAAAATTTTTTAAAAGTTTTTTAAAAATTTTTTTTTCCCCTTTTTAAAAAAAAACCAAATTTTTTTTTTTTTAAAACCCCTTTTTCCCTTTTTAAAAAAAAAAAAAAAAACCCTTTTTTTAAAAATTTTTTCCCTTTTTAAAATTTCCCCCCAAAAAAAATTTAAAAGTGGTATGAGCCCAATTCCAAGTGGTAAAAAGAAAAGGTAAAGACACCCAACAATAACTAGATTTCCAAGTCATTGTTTTTGATAATAAGCTCGAACAAGGATCTTGAAGAATCTTCATCCAACCATCCCCGATACCTTCAGACACTAAGTACATTCGCCGTGATATTTCACTTCAACCTCAAATAAATAATATGAATTAACCCCGTTGTCACATCTTCTCGTTAATCTGCTCAAATCTAGCCTACTTTGAAGTTTTATGAACTATGATAATGGTTTTCATCCCGACCATGGTTAGAAGCACATAACCCCGTGAAACCATGTAATAACCAAACCGCCATGAGGACAATCCAAACACACCTAACTTATGAAGTACAACCTTTATCCTTCTTTGAAATAGAAACCGTAGAACCAAAGATCAAATAAGATCCCAAATACACTTTCCATTTCTCCGAATGGTTCCATTAGTACGGATTTTACAACTCTATGGTTTAAACCGAAAATAGTTTTTTTCACGGATTTTACAAGACCAAGAGAAACCGTAAGATAGATCCTAAATGCACTTTACTATTACTGTGATATTTCCATTGTCACGGATTTTACAAGTCTATGATTTAAACCGAGAAATAGATTCTTCGCTGGATTTTACAAAATCAAGAAAAACCGTAACCAATGTCGCCTTGAATGTGTTGTGACAATTTTGGTTTCGATGAATATCTGCTTTAAGGGAATGTGCGGTTCATCAACGCTCATTATCCAACATCATCCATATCATCAACCATCCAAGAACACTTTGGTAAACACATCATTCATGAATTTTGCCGGCAATTGTAGTGACCCTCGGTGAAGTAAACCCGATATGCCAAACTTGATCATGAAGTAAAATTCCTAGATTTGTTACTTAAAACTTGTACTAATCCTCGTGAAAAGAAACGTGTAACCCAATGTACAAACCTCTTGACATTCTCAATCGAGTGAGACACCAAGCGAGAAGTTACGCTTGTGGTTAAACGAAAGAATCACAACCGTAATTAAATAGCCAAGTCTTTATCACACTCAATAAACGCCTAAACAAGTCATCTTCATGAAGGGTAGAAAGAAGGACGTAAATAAGTAAACGCGCCCGAAGATCTCACAACATATCCAAATATCAACAACCCAAGTCAACTTTGTTCAACCATCAAATCAAGTCAGAACATAATATTTTTCGTGAAAATGCATAAACCAAAGTATTGCCCGCACAACACAACAACTCTCAACAACAACTCAAACATCAAATCTCATGTTTCAAATCTCATTATCAAAATAAGCATTCGATCCAATAATCCATTAAGCCCCATTCCAATCCAATCCAAGTCAACTCCGCTCATCATTAAAATTTCGGACTATAAAGAAGGTTCAACATTTTCGATAATCGAACGTGTCCCCGAGAAAGCGTAATCCAACCATCCGAGAAATTTAGCTCAAAGCCATGAATTGTGTATCCTTCGTGAAATTATCATGACCAAATATATCACTCGCTACCAAATACTATTAAATTGTGCATCCAAAACTAAATTTCGATAGCAACTCTTATTAGTTCATTCAAGCACAATATTAACATTCCATCATTTTAGCTCAATGATCAAGTATATCGACACCAATTAGAATAGATATCCCAAGATCCATATAAGCCCAAATCACATGAAAAGCTCACAAGCAAGCCACGACCCAAACAAAAGCAAATCCACCACATCAATTTGGTCGTACCCATATTACTAGTCCCATGTGAAAATGAACCCAACTCGATCCAATAACCACACAACCCTAATTAAATGGTATTTAAGAGCACATATATCCCACTTAACCTAAAATTACTCTCAACATAACGCCTCTTTCATCTCAAAGAAGAATTAAAAACCCTAATCAAAACAAAACAACCGCTTCTCATTCTTGCACACAGAGAATCAAAATCCAAAAATTCCTTGTGTTCATCTCGACTTCGCCATTGTGGATGGCATTGAGTAGGTTTCAATAAGCTCGAGAGGATTCGTAGGTTTAAACTTTCATCTTGTTTGAGTCTCGTTTAACCGAGAAAATGATATAACATAATTGTTTTAATCATTTCTTGAATTCGTATATTATCACAAAAGTTTTGATCTATGATGATTACTTTGGGTTTGTTTGTTAATCAAGAAATAACATAATTGTTATATTCTTTTGCTTTTGGCACGTATATTTGACAAAAACCCTTTAGATCAATGAGGATGAGTTCTTGTCGTACATAGATCCTTTTCAATGTACTCCACGAAAAGACCCAATCTGAGATCATAGTTTTGTTTCATTAAGCAGATTTGTGATGATGGACATCTCGTATTGAGCCTTGAAAGGTTGATAATGATATTTTTAAATATGCCCGAGATGAAGTCGTAGATCCATTTGCTAACATTTAAATGAGTCCGTGACATGAATGAGAAGCTTAGGTATGTGATGATATAGTTTGTTGAGGATCGATGATGGTTTTAGAGTTCAACATAATCTTTCAAATATTTGGAATGATATTGAATCGAACTGAGATCACATTATATAATTTTTCTGAGTCTTGATTTATTATTTTCTGAGATGTAGAAAGATGGTTAATGATGTATATAATGATGTTAGTGAAAGATTGTTGATCTTGGGTGTGATGTTGTGGTAGATAGATGTATGATAGTATGATGATATATTCAGTTGCATGATGTTTGAAATGGTTTAGATGAATGTGAGTATGGTCTTGAGTCAACTGTATTGAATATGTTTGAATATGTTGTTTGTGTTATGAATGTTGATGCCTTCTTCTACACTAAATCTACTTCATCTTCTTATCAAGTCGCTACTTCCATTTGACAAGTCGCTATATATGATATTGTAAACACAACTCGCTACGACTTGTAAAAACAAGTCGCCATTGACCCATTGACTCCTCAGACAAGTCGCTACCCATTTTTCAAACCAAGTCGCTACCCATTTTCCAAACCAAGTCGCCACCCAATTTTTCAAACCAAGTCGCTACATAGATTCAATGCATCCGGACATAGTGACCACTCACATTCCAAGAAAACAAAACACTCAAAAGTGTTTTGACCCAACTCGCTTAAAACCGAGGACAAGTCGCTATAGACCATATACATAGAACTGGACAACTTGTAAATACAAGTCGCCTTTGACCTTTTTGAGAAAGTCAACAAACCTCTACGAAGAACATCATAACACCAGCAGCAAATTAGATGCTTAAAAACATGCTTAGAACCAAGTTTACAAACTGTTTTAGAAACCATTTCATCAACCAGTTTTTTAAAACTTGTGACCATTAACCATTTAATAAAAACAGTTTATGAACTTGACACATGCAATAGAAACTATTAAGAAGACTTTATGACGATTAAGAAATTATACCAGAAAACATCTTAGACCCAAACTGCTAACACATATCAAAAAAACAGTTTTAAGAAACAGCAGGAATGACAAACCACATTCAGCAAAACCATAACAAAAACGTACTCAAACATTTTCAACAACCATAACAGACGACAATAAGGAATCACATGAAAAACCGCTTAAACCATGAAAATAGACCACGAGAATCAACCCAAACAACAAAAAACCTGGCTCTAAAACCAATTGTTAGGATCCTATATTTATTGTGTTGATGATTCGGGTGGTCTTGGATGATCAAAATACATGTTTGCCATATTTAGAGAGAGAAAGATAGAGAGGATGTTCTTGCTAGAGACTTGGTTCTCAAATGTAAAAGGTTAGATTGAATGAAGCACCACCATTTTCATGGATGGAAGGGGTATTTATAGTTACAGACACAACGACCTCCTATCGGCCTCGCGGATCGTGTATACAGTGGGTAAAGACCCGTCCTTCCTCCACGGTGTTACTCTAAACTATTCTACGCCATCGACTAACTAAATAACTATTAAATAACGTAAACAATGAAAAATCTACGAGCTAACATATGCTAGACCATTATTGGGGCGACCGACACTTTAACATGGAATTTCCAATTCCTAACATTATCTGCTCCATCTATCGCAAATAAACCCAAATCAAAAGTTTAGTTATTGGTGAACCTTTGAAGAAGAAAGTGGTTCAACTGATATTGGAAAAGGAAAAGGGTTGCAGATCAGAGTCAAGTTTAAAATAAAGCGTAACAAGAAGCTTATGATGCGTAGTATGCAAAAGTATTGTAGCCGATGATCAAGCGACTTTAGAGAAAAGAAATCAAGATGAAGAGGAAGCTAGTCAGAGATGGTTAGCTACATGGTATGAATCACAAAACTATCTTGAAGCTTCTGAATTAATAAGTGATGAGTATACTGCACAAGAATGGGTTTTGTTGGATGATGAGGAAAAAGCTAGACTTTTGGGTGAATGGGCAAGGAAGGTTAGTAAAGAAAAGAAGCAAGTTGTAAGAAAGAAACCTCCTTCAATTGCTCAGATGAGGAATGAATTGATGAAGATTATTAAGAATTGTGCATACATGTTTCGATAATCTTAGTAGGTGTTCATTTGAAAGAATTTTGAGATTTATGAGAGATGTATGAGAATTAATAATGATGATTATCATCCAATGAATTCTAAAAAGGAAGAAGAGTGGATTAAAAAGGATGAAGAGTGGATTCAAAGTAAAAGAAAGAGAAAACTGAGGTCTGTGGAGACATCCGATTCTAAAAGACCGACAAGAGTTGCAGATGGTAATCAAATTATTTCTTATGAGTTTGAGCTTAATGAAAGTGAAGGAGTTTGGAAAATTCAAAGACTCAACAATGAAGTTTATGAGTATAATAAATTTTCACAGATGCTTCAGTATTTTGATAGAGATTATTTGATGAATCTTTGGATACTTTACAAGAATAAGTTTGGTGAAGTACATCCAAATGATTATCATGAGAAACTGGTTTACCATTATTTGAAGATTTTATTTGAACCTACTCATGATGAACTCGAATGGAAAGGACTCTACAATGGTCAAGTTACTAGATGGTTTTATATCAAACTTGTGGAGTTCATGTTTTGACTGCTTCGGAGAAGTTATTCATATGCTTGTAGAAGGTGATTATCCTCAATCAATAAGTATCCAAGCAGCTTATTGCTCGATGTTGAAGCCCCGGTTGTATCAAGATGTTAGTGCCCTATGATGGTCAAGCTTACAATTTGTTGTCAAGTATGAGAACATTCTTAAGGCTAGTAAGTGTTTGGCTACATCCTCCAATTCGTATGTTTTGAGTTTAAAGGAAACTTGAGAATTTCGCTGGAATGTATCAAGTTTGGGGAGGATTGTTGGGTTTTAGGTTCCTTGGATCAAGAATACTCTAAGTGCTGGAACTGCGGACAAGGTTGATATAACCACGGACAGAAGGATGTAACCACGGATGAAGACTAACCGCGGCTAGTAGAAGAATGTAACCACGGATAATGATATGTAATCACTGCTAGTCTTGTAATAGTCGGTTTAGTTTATTGTATTAGATAAATATGGAAAAGATATTTATCTTTTAGGTTACGTATTGTATAATGTATAGGACTCCTTAGTCTATAAAAGGAGGTTCTAGGTTAGGTTAGATATACGTATGTTCTATATCTAAGGTCGATACACTTCAAGGTTGCAAAACCCTAATACTGTAAGAGTATTCGTATTAATAAATAATATTGAGGTGTTGAGTGTTTACTGTTCTTCTTCTTAAGATTAAGTGTTAAATTCCGCGTAATACTTAATAAGCTTTTATTCTAAGTCAGTTTCTATATTAGATCGTTTGCTCAACTGGGATCAACATGTTTGAAGAGATTTGCTCAGTGTTTGGTGGTAATGATGCTACAAAGAAGACTCAGAAGACATTGTTAAAGAAAAGTTATGAAAACTTTTCTGCTTCAAGCAATGACTCTCTTGATAGTATTTTCACCAAACTTCGTAAGATTGTTACACAACTAATCGTGTTTGGCATCGAGGTAGAAAAGAAGACCTCAATTTGAAGTTTCTAAGAAGTTTGCCTTCGAATTTCAAACCAATGTTACCGTTCTGGGAAAACAAGTCGACATTGAAACAATGAAGCTCAATGATCTTTACAACAACTTCAAACTTATTGAGAAAAGGTTGAAGGCGTGGAAACTTGGTACAAGCTCTAGTAGCTTGGCATTGTTGTCAAATTCGCTGATGTGATAATTCAAGATGAAAGTGATGATGATATTGCCACGCGGGTTCTAAAGTTTCCACCGGCAATGTAAATATTGCCACCGCAGGATCAAAGAAGAAGGTTGCTAGTATTGGAGATCCTACCTTTTATGCTTTTATCTCCACACAAGTTGATGGCTCTCTTAACTCATGAAGCATAGAGCAAATTTATGAAGATGACTGGAGGAGATGGATATAAAATGGCAGATAGCTCTTCTTAGCATGAGGGCTAAGAAATTTACAAGAAGATCGGCAAGCCTATCCATATAAATGGTGATGATATCATGTGTTTTGATAAGAAGAAAGTGGAGTGCTTTAACTCGCCACAAGTTTGGACATTTTTGCCGAGAATGTAGAAGACCAAAGACAAAGGACAACAGATCTACATGGTACAAGCAAAGAAGGGACCAACTGTGGAAGAACCAAAGGCAATGTTGGCTATTGATGGTGTAAGCTATGATTGAGTTTCATGGTCGATGATCTTGAAGAAGAACACACCGATGTCGCTCTTGTTTCACCAAGTTGCTCTTATGGCTTTCTCCGACTGAGGTACAAAACTCGAATGTTGCTCTAAAACATGTAGGGTGCTAGAGAAGTTGAAAGACTTAATGATTTATATTCTAAAGAAAGACAAGAGTTATACATCGCTAATTATACTGTGGCTAATCTTAGAGAGCCATGGAGTTTTAGAAAACAAATAGAGCACTATCGTGCAAATGAGTCAAATTATAATGATGATATGATTCTTCTTAGGAGAGGTAGAACATACAATCACGTGAATGAAGCATACCAAAAGGAGCTTGAAAACTTCAAAAGAAAATTGAAAATGTCAATTTAACTATAGACAAATGTTATCATCGGGCCCGAGTCAATTGATAAAATTTGGAATGCTCAAATATATAATAAAGCTAAGTCTGGTATGGGTTATAATATCGCGCCCACCACTAAGGGGTGTTCATTCACCTCCAGGTATAGATTTAGCTCATACATGTATAGAGGATTTTAAGGATCTTGAAAGAGAATATGGTCCTTTAAAAGACACAGCTAGAAGAGTGAGGAAGAGAGTAAGCTTGATAATGATGTTTTGAGAGTGCTAGTGACTCATCCGTTGTAGATGAGAGTGTTAAAAGAATGTAGAGACTACTATCCCAAAAGTTGTTAATATCACATGTAGGAACCTAGGAAACCCGTTAATAAACCTAGACCAACTTTAAGGTATGCCGAGATGTATAGGAACAAGCCTCACAGCCTCCTAGGGGTAACCAGAGGAGTTGTAATCATGTTAAATCTCAACAACTAGGTAGTGATTTTGTTATGAACAATAAGGCATGCTATATCTGTGGTAGTTTTGATCATTTACATGCTTATTGTGACTATCATGTCGGGAGAAGAGAAGTCTATGGGTATAAAAGGGTGGAGACTAACAAGTATCAACATAATGTACACCCTAATTCTCATTGCAAATGGTCCCAAGAGCGCTCAACTTAGAAGTGGCCTCAAAACACTTGCCACCGCAAAAACTCTAACATCGCCACCCTAAGTCACCGTTAAAAGTGCAAACACCAAAACAAGTTTTAATAAATCTGCACAAACAGAAAAAGAACCTTTCAAGCTAAAAGGTTAATAATAATCAACAAGGGTACCTAAAATCAACCAAGAAGCTACCATCGCTCATTCAAAAGTTACCACCGCAAGGGTTTTAATAAGAAAAGGGGGACATGGGCAATGTCGTGAAGGCCTCAACACGCTGGGAATGGAAACCTAAAGGAAATACCTCTACAACCAATCCCAATGGTGTATCAATGACCTTTGATAGATTTAATTATATTGATACACGAGGCGATCCAAGTCAATCATGGCTTGGGTCCCCAAAAGAAACTAACTCTTTAATCATATGTGCAGGAACATCCAAGGACAAAAAGGTCGATCAAGGATATACATATTATGGGTGTTCAAGGCACATGACCGGCAACAAGTCCTATCTTTTGATATTGAGCATTATGATGGACAAGATGTCGCTTTGATAATGAAGTTAGTGGCTTAAGATGTGTGATGCAGAACACTAAAGATAAAGGAAAACATGGATTATTATTATTATTACAAAATCGCACCGAAAGTGTAGTAAACTACATCCATGAATTACGAGTACAAACATCACTACATCAACTAAAAACAACTACCAACAACCTACCCCAAACACATGTTTCCTAAACCATCCTCTTCCTACCCATCATTCATCCTTTATGGCTTCGGAAAAGCCCCACTGGCATCACCTTAGAGCTCCACGCATGTTAATCCAAATACACCCTAGGGCATGCTAAACCCATCACCACTATACTAGTAGGTGGTGAGGATGATGAAGGAACCGCGATGGTGGTGATGGTAGAAATGGTAGAGAAGGTGATGATTGCAGCCTTCGTAAGGAGCTATCTTTGCAAGAGGAGGAACACTTAGGACTCTTCCAGAGGTCTCATCATCTCGTGACATATGGAGACACATAGGAGCCGATCTCGAGCTATCCTCTTTGATCGCTGCATCCCGAGGCTCGTTGTAGTGATGAAGGTCCAAAGTAAAAGGTTTTGAAATAGCAAGTGATCGCTTTCTTCTTGGATACAACCTTCTCATACTCCTCTTTTTCAACTCTCCTGTGGTTTTTCAAAACAAAATCATCCTGTGAACTATCGATGAACCGCTTGAAGAAAGATTGATTGGACTTGATTGACTCATGGTGTTGCTTTGAGAGTCAAAGTTATGGAGTATGTGATTTGAGTGATTTGTGTTGAATGATCGCTTTAATATATATTAAGTTGAATTCAAGAAGTTAATGAGGGAAGGTGCAAGTAGTTGAGGAGTAAATTGAACTCAGATTCTTGGAAAATGTATCAATGCTTAAGTGTTGACTTTATTGAGTATAGCCATCGCTATGCTTAATTCTTTCAATATATTAACCATTGCCAATGAAATTATGATTCCGTGTTTGGTTTATGTTCGTAAATTGCGCCTAAAGGATTTTTGTTTTCAATTGTTACTCGTGAATCGATGCTCTAGGTTTATTAGACCTTATCTAAGTTGTTCACCGATGATTCGCTTTACGCTGGGAACTATATTGAAACCATTGGTAACATACTTTCAAAGGAAAAGGAAAACAAAGAAACTTCATTACTACCACATCATTCATTACAACCATAAATACTCCTTGTCAAAACACAAAACTCAAACCTAACACATTGTATACCTATCTTCACTATTCCATTGGCCTCTTACCCTTGCCCACATAGTCATGTTTATTCTTCCGGCTCTCTTTCTTGTTCTCAAATGTGGTTGCATTCTTGGACATGGAAGCCCAAGAATCTGTGGAGGAGGTCTTGGTAGCATTGCATGCCTTGTTGGAATTGATATCCGCTTCATATTGGAGATAGATGTTTTCGCTATTGAAAGAGCTTTTGGAAACTTTTTGCCATGGAATAGGTTTCATCATTTGCATCATCATCATCTCGATAAATCGGAGTAGAACTCAAGAGATTTTGCAGCTTAGTCAGAGGCTTTCGCTAGCGCTTTTTGGTATATCATTTTGATGAAGAGCCACCGTGGAAGTATCCAAACCATCCCGATGCTTCAAGATGATTCGATTCAATTACATACTCTTCTTCCGAATCAAGAGATGTTGATAGTGTTGGAGGGATTGCTCATGCTTATGGTTTTAGGATATTGTGTTTGAATGCAAATTGATGAAGTTTATCTTAAACCAAACCTCATTATATAGACAAAGTCGGTTGAAGGGTTATTTAATGAAGATATTTACCTTTTTCTTATTTTGGTAGGTTAAGGAGTAAATATAGATATTATTGAGTTGACTTTGGAAGATATTTTGCTTGGGTAATGGTTTAGTTAAAGGCAACTTTGGTTAATATCCAGTTGGTTATTCTCATCTTTTACTAATTTGTATATCAAGTTTTGATGAGAAGTTGGAGTTAAAAGGTGTATATCTGAGATACACAATAAATGGTTATTGATTCACCATGTCTAATACACATAAGAATCAACTAGTCCAGAGCAAACGCCATCGGTAAAGACTTGACAAATCCGCTTATGGTTGATAGTTTACCAAAACTATATGGTTATCAACTCACCATATTCTTTATGATTAAGAGTTGGCTAGTCCATAGCAAACGGCTCATGGTAAAGACATATCAAACCGTTGATAGTGGTAGTTTGCTAAAACTATGATAAGAGCAGCTTAGTTTTAAATGATTATCTTTACCATCGCTTTTGAAATTTTTGTGAAAAATTACCACCGCTAGTTCACGCTTCCACCGACAAAGGTTATTTTACCACCGTTGTTCTAGCCGTTATAACCGATTATGTCAAGAATTAATTTTTACTAGCCGCTGAAAGTAACCATCGATAGTCATATATATAGGGTTAATATTTTAAGTAAATTATCTTCTTTCTATATTATAACTACTTTCTAAAGATAATTTTACTTATGCATCAATTCTAAACCCTAACCCTATATATCTTTTTCTCTCAATTGGATAGTCATTACTTCAATTCTTACCGACATAATCATATTTTTCATCAAAAGTTTCTATGGCTTTTTGAAATTTGCAGATGAGCACAACCTTGTGGCCTACTTACACAAGAATAACGAGAAGAGTGGCCTGCTTTTCATGAGATTGTGGACTTTCTTCATACCACTCATATAAGGTATGCTTTGCTTTTAAAACCCACAATTTATATCTCTCAAATCAATCGCTTTGGACTTCGTCACCCATAACACTTGAGAATAGAGATACACATGAAACAATGGATGCTCTTAGAGCCATCGTAGATGGGGTAACTATTGATGTTACCGAGGCATCCCCGAGGAGAGTACTTCACTTGGATGATCTCAATGGTCTCATCACATTACCTATGTCTGACATTCATGATACTTTATCATCCATGGGGTATGATACTACTTACAAAAAGGCTACTTTCAAAAAGAGTGGTTTCTGTCCTCACTGGAGATTTTTGATTCATACTTTGTTACATTGCCTTAGTCCTAAGAAAACATCTTATGAGCAATTTAGTTCAACCATGGCTTATCCTTTGGTTTGTCTAGTCACTGATAAGATTTTCAACTGGTCCAATTATATTTTTACAAGTATGAAAGGCAATGTACAAAGTAAAACCAAATTTTTAATGTATCCTGTGTTCAGGCAAGCTATGCTTAATGAATTTCAACCGCAACCTCACACTCACTGCTTATCAAATCACTTGCCTAAAGCCTAAAGTTTTTCAAAATTTGAATAAAGATGGCAATATGATTTTTACACCCTCCTACCCCAAATGCTTGCTAAAATTTCATCCGAACAAACTACACCTATAATTGATGTACCCAACATTGATTATACACCACCGCCAAAGAACCTATGAGAGAAGGTCAAAACAATAACTCTCTCATGACAACACAAAGAAGTTTCGAACCTTTGGTCTAGGAACAAGTAGTGGTGGTTCTAGACTTCCACCTAGTCCTACTATGGAGGAATCGGACCTTTGCCCCATGATTCACCTCTCCCAACAGTAACACAATTGGAAGTGTTGAGGCAGTGGCAACCAAATGGAATTGATGGTTTTGTGTACCAAATTAGCAAAGCAGTTGAGTTTCTACAAAAGACTTGGCTATCATTAAGAAGAACCATGCCAAGGATGTTCAATTATTAAAGACAGAGATTCGAGACCTTAAAGGAAGAGATGCAGAGGTTGAAAAGCACAGAAAACCAAAGATGGTGATTTCATCTTCATCCTCACCTTCTAATGGTGATTCAATGATCAAGATTTGGGAAATTCCTCCAAACAGGGAGGAAAACAGTTCGACACCGAGGGAGGACAATTGATTTTGAAGATGAAGGAGATACAAGTAAAGGAGCAAAAGAAGTCAAACTCATGGAGAGCAACTTGAAGATCAAGACATTTTCCAAACCGCAACCGATTTTACCATCGATTTTATTTCCACCGCAGAGCCAACTTTTGCCACCGCAAGTGAAGAATTTGATAAATTGAAGACAAACAAGGGTAAAGCGGTTATGGAAGATGTACAAGAACTTGAAAGTAGGATTTCAAAGAAAAGACATGTTCGATTGATCTTGATAGAGAAATTGCTAAGAAGATAGCGTAAGATCAAATTATCGAGAAAGTTGTCAAAAGAAAAGATTGCAAGAGATGGAAGTTGTAAGCTTTTGGAAGCTAAAAGATTGGATAGAATGGAAGATACCGATTCAATTTCCACCGCTCAACCTACTATTATGAAAGAAAAGCTCCGAGTTTAGCTATGTTCCCATCAAGAAGATATTCAATTCTTGATAGCTAATAATCCGAAATCAAGAAAAGGCAATTGACCTTGTTGTCGATGCATCCTTAATCGAGGAACAAAGAACCGCCGCTTAAAGGATTTTATTATGATGAAGAACAATCAAGCACTTGATGATGTGATTATTTCAGTCAAAAGGGTCGAAGAAACCAAGACAACCAACCAAGGCTCAAATACATGCATACATGAAGACTTATTGTTGTCATGTTGGTAATCGGAAAATGCATCAATTTAAAGGAATGTCCGATGATCAAATTGAAAGGGCTTACTACGTAATCAGAAAACAAGATAAATCTTTTATTCCAATGGGTTCTCAAGAAGAAGAAAGAATAATTCCTAGATTGAAGCGAAGGCCAAAGTAAGTGATTCTCACACTATTAAGAAGACTAAGGTTGATGAAGATCATACAAAGTCTCATCGGAAGGAGATTCCTACCGAGAAGTTCACTAAAGAACAAATGACTGAAATGATTGTGATTGAAGACAGAGATTTTTATCCGAACCACCGCAAATTCGACATCCTATCATTGATTGGGAAGTTTACTCGCTAGCAATCTTGCTTCAACATGGAAGATTACAAGGTCGGGAGGAGAAACTTCATCATTCATTACATTTGAAGATCTCATTAAAGTTTTTGACAGAGATGACCTTAATACACTATGGAAATTAGTTCAAGAAAGGTTTAATGCTCAAGATCTCAAAGATACAAAAGAGATGCGCTTATGGGTAAATCTTAGAAGGCTTTTTGAACCAAATGTCGATGATGACTATCGGAAAACCTTGTTCACATGTTTTGGTACTAAATGGTTTTACTATGATTCATGTGAAGTTCATCATGTCTCTACAACTAATGGAGAAGACTTTTCATGCTTGTCGAGAAAGAATATCCACTTAGAGTCGGAGCTCTTACAAGAATGTTAAGCTTACATATAAGAGTCAATGAAGACAATGAGAAGGTCGAAGCATTATTACAAAGGCTTCAAGATCGTGTTCAAGAGCTATACAAAAGTTAAGAGAAAGAAGTGAAGTGTTTGATTGAATTCCCCAAATCCTTGAAGTTAATGCATATTGAAGAAACTTATTGATTTGCAGAGAAATCATAAGTTTAGGGAGGATTGTTGGGAATAATCCGTTACCACGGATAGTAGTGGTTTACATCGCTGGTTTAACACTAGCAGTGGAAACGATTCCCACCGCAAGTTCTTTATTACCACCGATATCGCTTTATGATAAGGTTAAACGCGCCTTGATAAGTATAGAATAGATTGTGTGTATATTCTATAATGTTAGCTTTATGCTTATCTTGTAAAGGACTCCTTGTTGTATAAAAGGAGATCCTAGGTCATTGTCTTAGGTACATATGTTTACACATTAGTTTTACCTACGAAAGCTTCAAGGTGTAACCCTAGTGATAAGTTAAGATCACTCGTATTATTTCATTAATAATATTGGAGCTTGAGTTTTGTGTTAACTTGTGTTCATTATCATTACATCATATAATTCTTCTTCTAAGTATTACTTAAGTAAATTCCGCTTGCTTGATAATATTATACAAAATATCATTGACACAAGGAGAGTGTCCAAGATCCATCATAAGGTTACGTCAGAATTAGATGAAATAGTTCGCCAGAACTAATAGCGTCCGAATACTAATTATATAGTATTGTAATAGAGAGATTAAAACGCATTACCTTGTGGGAATGCTCAAATCATAATGAGGTGAATATGAAATACCTTAGATCTTTCATTAAGCGATCCCTAGAGGTGCCAAAAAGTCGATGTGCTATTTCATCCCGCTTTTAATATTTATAAAACTTGAATAACTTAGGATAAACACATACTAACGGGCAGAAACCCGATCGATGTAGTAAAACCTTAGGTAATCCGAGTATCGTCCCAAGAGAGTGTGACCTTGAAAGAACAAAGATGATTAGATAAAACATAAGTAATATATGGGTAGACAAACCGATATAATCCTTAGGTGTGCAATTATTCTACTTACACGATACCGTAAATTTAGGTAAAGAGAAAGATAAACGAAGCTTAATAAAGAAAATAAATATGAATTGAATCCTATACTAAGATTCAATATAGTGGTTAATTATCACCGACTCCTTTGGTCGATTCGTCATGGCCTATGGTTCTTAGATTCCTCACCAAGATGAGCAGGTCACCCGGATCATTCGGCAACCTAATAGCAACATTAAGCACCATATCTACTAGATCTAGACTGGGAACCCTACCGTTAGGAACTTAGATTCCCCAACCTCTTAAGTACCTCCGCTTGATAAGTGATCCTTTGGTGGATTCGCACATGAAGAGTGGTCGTACACGCCAATTCCTCCCATACTCCATTCTATCGACTGGTCGCTTGGTCACATCTCCCACCCTTTAGATACTACCAAGCTTATAACACTACCAAGGCTAGCGATCTATGAAAAGACTAGCAAATGTTTATAAAGAATTATAGAGAATAACAATAACATAAATGAAAACTTTAATTAATATCATGAATTCATAATATAAGATCTAGAAAAATATAAAAGAATCCAAACTCGAGTACAAAGAAAATCGTGGCGAGAACTTCGTTATTCATGCTCCTAAACCATGCTTCTTCTTCAGTTTTGATCTCCCAAACCCTAGAAGGTTTGGGAAAGGAGAGATATCTAACATCGATAAAATCATCGACTATTTATAGGCTTCAAAATAGTTGCGGCGAATCTAATTAGGTGTAGTTACGCCTGTAACTCTTCAATCTTCGCTTTATCCATTTGCTACGGCATAACTTTGTTTGGTGTTACCGTAGTGCTAAATTTCGCATGTAAATCATAGTTACGGATAGCTTAAGTCGAGAACTACGCCATAGTCTTAGTTATCGATCGTTATAGCGTAACCTCGATCGCAGGATTACGCCAGTAGTCATCGAAATCTTTAGTTGCGTGAATCGCATCACTTGGTTACGCCGTAATTAAGAGAATATGTCTTGAAAACGTCCAATTACGCTTCCTTGCTTCCAAAGGCATCCCGAAATGAAATAACAAGGAATAAGGATGTTTTACTAATAATATATTCAAAATACGATGATAAAGGGGAAATTAACGCTAGAAACTCGTGGACTATTTGATGTTATCGTGCACAAATTGACACCTCTAGTGATAAACATTTTGTAAGAATACATTTGAGATATCTAATTTTTAACTATCATGGTTTAGATTTAGGAATATTTGCACGGAGCGGTGGAGCTTTTGAAGCGATGAGCAATGAGCATTTTGATTTTTATTAGTCGTTTGACAAAAGAGCGGTGAGCTTTGCTAGTTTTTTAAGACAACTCATTTTTTCAATGCTTCTTTAAGAAGCTGTGATCGGTGAGCAGTGAGATGTGGCTACCGCACACACCATACCATCGCCCACCCACATCGCTCACTACTACTTTTACTAAACACACCCTTCTGTTTCCAAGTTTTTTAAAAGAAAGAAAAGAAGAGAAGAGTTAAAAATGGGCAGAAAAGAAGAGGAGATAAGAAGAGGAGATGAATGAAATTAATTTTTTATATCATGTTCTCGAGTTAGGAGAGAAAAGAAAAGATAACAGATGATTTTACAATTATACCCTTGGTTATATAAAAACGTTATGTTTTATATTAGGTCATTTAAGTAACTTTATTTATTTAAAGCTTCCTAATATAACTTCTCTCCAAATCATCCCACTTTTGGAGAGAAAGTTTTGGAGAGAAGTTTCGCCAAAATTACTCTCCTCTTCTTTTCTCTTCTATCCTAAAAAAACTCAGAAACACGAATTTATTTTGTTTTCTACCCACTTCTTTTCTCTTCTTTCAAAAATAAAACTCGAGAACGCATTAGAAGTCTCAAATCCCAACTATACCCTTAACTCTTATATTCTCGTCGCAACTTTCCCATCAATAAATATATTAAATCGAGACGTTTACAAATAACTTGACTATTTATTTATTTTAGCAGAACTTGACTATGTAATTTGAAGTGACAACTTAGAACATTTTGTCACAAAATTTGTTAGTTTATGTCATTTTCACTTTGTAGACAAATTATAGAACTGGCTTTAGACAAGCCTGTTTTTGCGGGTAAAACAAGAATGAGACTTTTAGTCTAGATTGGAAAACCTAACATGTCACCAACAGTGAAGATTTGATCGAGCAATGAGAAATAACTTGGACTTGATACATCAAAATTCTTGACAACAACTCTATCCTCCTAATTTCATATAGATTCAACACCTCCCAACTTCATGTTGGATACATTATGAGTCTTAAAGTAAAAGAGTCTAAGGAAGTGAACAGAGCAGCCTCAATTTGGAATGTACATATGGATATTAAGATCTGATAGGGCAATGTAACAGTAATCGCCTTATAGTTGAAATATTGGGGTGTTTGGATCTCAATAATGGATAGGAGAATGCTAGTATCTAGAGACATTCCCTCCTGATCAATCTCTTCTTATTCGTTGAATATGGAATGTAGCTATGTTACGGAATGGTTGAGTATTGGGATGTTTGAGTATGCTCTCTTAAAGTAGTTTCGCCCACGGGTTACATCCCTTAATGATCGGCAAAATAATGGTTTTAATGATCTGCAAATTACAAATGGTTTTAGCCATTTCCTCAACCTCTGCAACACTAAAGCATATTGAGGATACATCACCTCATTCAAATAAATGGCCTTGTATCTTGATATTTTGTTTCTTTTTTTTAATGATGTTTTTTGCTCAGTATTTGTCCTTGGAAGGAAGTACTTGAGTTGAATGTGCATCATTTTGAAAATAGTGAACAATTATATCATAAAGTAGGTTTCCTATTTAGAAGGGTAAATGAGCTAGGCGGATAATGCATGTTATATAGAATATAGATGTATAAAAGATGAACCTTCTTGGTCTATATCATTGTCATGAAGGATAGGTTGGATTCCCACAGTTGTGATCTATCTGTTTGATGATGCCTGATATGTACTTAGGTTCTTGTTATGCTAGTGAGGGTGATGTAACTGGCTTAATGAGATCTAGGTATGTGATCATGGAAATGTAATCAATACAGCAGTGTCTATACTGTGGTGAGGAATGGACGCTATAGCCCATATGAGGAAGCCTAGCTTGTGATGTTGTAGATTATTGTAGATGTGAATTGAGTGATCTATGGTCATCCCTTATATAGAAAATGTAGTCATGAGGCTATGGTTGTGATAAAGGTGAACTTTGATTGATTGTTATGGCTTGAATTTTCATCGTGGAATGCGATGTTGTTTTCCAAGTTGTCCGAGATATGGACGAGTTGTATCCGATATTTGTTACCGTGTTAGTTCTTTTGTTGTATTACGCTTTGATGAGTGGTATGGTGGTATGGGCATGTCCAACCACCCTTTATTTATAAGTTTATTGTAAATGTTTGATTAATATGAGTTCACCTTTTCACCGAAAAAACTTCATGTTGGACAATTTTAACATTAGTTCATCACTTTAAATCATCTTTCTATAGAGATCCTACAAAGTCATATATTAAAACTTCTTATACACATTCACAAGCTCATTTGTATTTTTATAAAGTTTTCCCGGTAAAATTATTACTCCAAAAAACAATTAAGTACAACGAATGTGGGTGAATCCCACATCTCAGCCAAAACTAGGCGAAAACAAACACACCAACATTGCTTCAAACCTAAACTATTATAAGAATGACATGCCACACTTATGAGACCAAATACAAATGCTATGTAAGTTGACTACGAAGACTAATATAAAAGACATTAGCAAACTCTATTTGAGCATCAGTCAAAACCAGGATCAACAAAATCATCATCATTGTACTGGTATTCATCATAAGTTTTCTTCTATTGTTGATACAAGCTTTTATTTCCTACTCCACTGCCACTTTTAGAAGCTTTATTAAACTTGGAGGTCGTGAAGCCATAAAATAGACATTTTCGTTGTATACCTCGAAAACTTCAATATCACTATCTTTATTAATCGGATCATCAACCTTTTTAGAAGCCACGACAAAAGAACTAGGAAGTTGATAGCGGCTCGGGGTCGAAAGACTTCCTTTTCCGTGAGCAAGCTTTACAACCCTTTAGGCAGTGTTCCTAATCGTTGAAGTGTAGTATGGGTAAGCCCAGGGGTTGATCGTTATCTAGGGAAATAGAGATGCTAGGTAGAGATGTATGACGAGAAGGTGAGGTTGAGGAGATTCTTTTTAGTCTTTTTAAGTTTTTTTAGAAAGCAAGTAAATATCTCGGGTATAAGACCTGGGTGTGGTACTTCTACCCATTTTAACTACTAATTAATTAAACTAATGACTAATGAAAAGAAAAGATAAGATATGTATTGTAAGGTGTGTTCTTATGATGATTAAAAGTGTGTTTACTTAAATTTTCTTACTCCCTAGTTATCTCTTATTGGTCGGTTGAATTGTCACATCCTCATCTTAATTGGTGCGTTGTATTTCGTGCGGTCATATGGGGTGCCTAATTCCCTAGTTCTATGAATTGTAACTCTCCTCTAGACTATCTGGGATCGCCAAATACCGTAGTATCTCCCCCAAATACTCTGTTATCCTAAAGCTATAACTTATGCAATAAACACAACGATGGCTCAAGTACACTCTCAAGCTTTATGCTATTTAGGACATGCAAGCTCGCAACAATTAAAGAAGAAGCCAGTTTTCCTTATTCTAGCGTCTACCAATTAAAACGAGAGACAACCTAACAATAATTAACAACTAGGTTTCATATATCTAAGCAAACACAATAGTAATTTAGCTACTCATGATAGATAAGCATGCATACACACAAACAATTAAACATAGGATAAAAATTACTAAGTGTGAAAAAAAACCCCAAACCGATTCTCCGTCGACGATAATAAGAAAAGCGGCAATAAATGGTGATTGTTTATTAAATCTTACACTAACTGTGATCAATTTCATCATCTCTGTCCCTATTGGTCCACCTCTTTAGTGAGTCGATGGTATACACATATTAGTTGTCGCTATATTATTAATATTGAATTGTTGTGACTTATTATCATTAATTCTTAATACAATTCGTTTCTTGGGTATTCACATGTTAGTATTGACATGCTATGATCATTTTGATGGGTCAGTGTTTCGTTCTTTTAGTGTTTAAAACCCTAACTTTGAGTTTTAGATTGGTTGCTGTTGCATGCATTTTTTTTACCTGTTCTATTAGTGTAAGTGGGTTTTTATGATGGAGAAGGGTTTTATGATTAATAAAAGTGCGTCTAAAGCTTTGAATACTGATGGTAAATCGTTGGGTGGGAGTGAAGGTGCTAGATCTTCTAGTGTGGTCAAGGGTCCTATGATTGATGTGGGTTCAAGTACAAGTGATGCGAGTGTGCCAAATTTGGTGCCTCAATCAGGTTCTACTCCTATATCTTTTGCGGATATGTTTAAGGATAAAACACCCAAGAAGACCGTTAAGATTTCGTAGATGAGAAACAAAAATTGTGTGCCTGGTGCTAATGTCACCATTCCTTTGGAAGCTATCAATGAGGTAAGCTCTAGATTCGCTAATACTTTGTATGGTTATTTCATTGGTAAAAGACTCACTTTCCCGATAGTTGAAAATTACGTTAGAAATACATGGGCGAATTTTGGTTTACAAAGGGTTATGCTTAATAATGGTTTTTTTTTGTTCCAATTTGAAACCAAAAAGGGTTTGGATAGAGTGTTGGAAGGAGGTCCATGGTTGATACGATTAGTGCCTATCTTTTTGAATATTTGGACTCCGAACACTAAACTTACAAAAGCAGATATAACTTTAGCTCATATTTGGGTTAAACTCCATAATATTCCGGTTGTTACGTATTCTGAGGTTGGTCTTAGTTTGATTACAACGCAAATTGGTCGTCCTATCTTGCTTGATTCCTACACAGTGCGAAGGGCCTTAAGTCGTGGGTCGTAATTCCTATGCTAGGGCGCTTGTGAAGTGTCGTCAAGGAAGCCTTACTTGACTCTCTTGTGGTTGCGATCCCTTACCCTAATGGCTCAAGTCTTTCATTGGAAAAGTTTTATATTGAATATGAGTGGAAGCCGCCAAGATGTGAGACTTGTAAAGTATTTGATCACAATGATGATGGATGTCCTAAGAGAGTGAAACCGGGTGTGAAAGATACATCATTGGTTGATGAAGAGGGTTTCGTTGAAGCTTATAAGATGAAAGGAAAAGGTAAGCTTCAGGGTACTAATCATAAGGTTGATGGGATTCGCTTTCATAAGCCTAAAGTTTCGTATCACTATAGGCCAGTTACTAAGCCAAAGAATGGAGGAGCATCGACGTCTAAGCCTTCTGCGAATACAGGTTCTCCAACGGTTAATGTAGGTTCTACTTCTTGTAACGAACCTACTACTGATCCTATTAGTAGTACGACTCCATCACGGGATGACCAAGGTAAGAATAATAATTGGGTGGATGATATCAACCTTGTTGATTTGAAGAACAGTTTTGATGTGCTTATGGAACATGATTCGGTTTTGGAACCTGTGATTGGCACCACGTGTACTCCTGAAGTTATCTCTAGTTCTTCCAAAACTACCCCTTCATCGCCTAAGGAGGATACTCCTATTGCTGACAAAATTGGAAAGCTTGAAAAGCTTATTATTGATGGGAAAGCTACACTTGTGGATGATAATGGTAAACCTATTCCGGTGGCTGATGGTGAAAGGAAGGGCAACCCATTCTCTAAGGTGGGTGAAGTGGCTGATTCAGATAGTGATGATGAGGTGTTTGAGCTAAATGAACCTATGGGCAGTTACTTTCCATCAGCAGGAGGACACAACGAGCTTGAAGGCTATCTTTATGATGATTATGCGGCCCAGGTTTATGACTTACCGGGGCAATTTGAGGAATTTAACAATCAGTTTGATTTCAAACTTCAAGGCCGTTCGAAGAAGTAATGATTTATGTGCATTTTTTTATATTTTTTGCATGTCTTTTTATGTTTTAGTGGTTATTCTAGTTGTTGGTATCTAGTTGTTCATTTATGGCATGTCATAAATGTTCTAGTGGTTGTTCAAGCGGTTGCTTGAGGTTAATGTGGTATATCAGCTACATTCCATTGTACTTTAAACGTTTTTTGGGTTAATATATTTTACCAGGGTGGAAGCTCCCTTTTACCCAAAAAAAATTAAACATAGGATAAACATGGGGATATAATGGATTGACAAACTTATCTTATGATTTAAAGAAGGGTTTGGAACCCTAAAATAATGTCCAAGTCGGACTACACACGAACTAGGGTTTGCTCTCCAAAATTCTACCACCCTAAATGCAGAAAAAACGAATTCTATATATAGATTTACAAGTTTGACGGTGTCGCCTTTTGCTGGTGACGCCGTACTGGTCGCCGTCATTAGGGTTTCGTTTGGGCCAAGTCATCGTTGGGACGGCGTCAGTTGAGGAGTGTGACACCGTCTGTCTTCATGAGGGACGTCGTCTTGAGTGGGTTCTTGGACGTCTGGTGTAAAAACTAAGAGAGACGCCTTCCAGATTATAGGCGTGACGTCATCATGCTTTAGAACCAAGTTTTCACCTCAGTCGTCACGTGTAATTTAATTAGAAGTTTTCCTTAGGGACGGCGTCGCCCTTTGGGTTGGGACGCCGTCAGGCTCATAATACAGCCTTTGATCTTGACTTTGTCGTTTTCTTCATGTTATCGCTCCTTTTCGTCTAAATATGCTTCATTCTAGCATTTTGCTTCCAAAAGATCTAAAATGTGAAAAGGAACGATTTTAAGTAGTAACGGATAAAAAAATGTATCGATTTAGGGCTTAAATGACCCCCTAAAAACGTATGTTTTAAATCCTTATAAAATATCCCTACACTTGAAATTTGCTTGTCCTCAAGTAAATGTCCTTTTGGCAAATCAATTTAGAAGTTAGGGGGCATGTAGCATTGGTTTAAAATAGTTTACAACAAATTACAAGCGCCACAATAGTCATTTAGCACCTCACAATTTGGTGTTTTGATTCTCTCATCTCTTGAGTTTATATGAAATATAATATGTAAGGAAATGAAAAATAAACAGTCACTACCTGTCATAGTACATAGATTGCCATAGGCTTGAGAATAGATCAAACCTCCACCGCTTTGGCGTAAGCACCTAGGTATAACTATCTAAGATGTCTTTACAAAGGGTTGTAATGTTAGGCTTAGGGTAGGGAAGTAAATGGTTTTGTTGGATAAGGGGATATTTAGTGGTGGCAAGTCAATAATCTTATGTTACAAGCATGTAAAACGTGGTGTTGCTAAGCCAAGACTCGACTCACTAACACTAGATAACAACTTTGAAACAAAATTAAAAGACATAAACTAAAAACATAAAACATAAAGATAGATGTAGGATGGTAGCCTGTATTTTTTTTCACTAATTCTTTTTCTCTTTTTTTTCAATTTTTTCATACCTTTTTACTCTACCATCCTCTACGATAACATCAAAATAAAGGGATTTATAGGAGCATTCCTACACTTGAGTGTTTATTTCACTAACACTAATTGACCCGAATTGAAAAGATCAAAACACTTGGAGTACTTAATTACATAGAAAAAAGGAATTTGAATTTATCCTTCCTTCCCGTTACTCCATAAAATGTTACTTTAACCCATGAGTCCTAATCGTCCCAAAACTGTATACAAATGATATGACTCGACTTAGCAACCATGCAAGCAACTAGATAATTGAACTAAGGGTTTAAACAATGATTACAATAATGCACTAAAGCTGAGTGCATACAAGGTAGGCTAAGGCAATTTGGGTGTAACATTTCGGGGTGGATTGTAAAAAATGTTCTTCATTGATATTCCGGAAATCAGAACATCACGAGAACCGCGAAAAGGATTGGCTCTGAGGGGTTAACTAGGGATATCGTGTACTAAAGATGAGTACATCGCAAGGGTGTGGGGAAAATTACTCAACCGATGTGAATGACATAATTAAATTACAGGTTTAAAACAATGGTTATCCTAATGCCTCTTATCATTTAGTTAATCCTAACTACACGAATGTAGTCTCATTTGCGATCTTGGAATGCATCTCAAAACAAGTTCTAGAATATATTATACTACCGATACACTCACTAAGTATTAAAGATGAATTCTTTTAATCCTAAAGATCTAGGGGTGAACCTCATATTTTTGGGGTAGAATTTGACTGGGATACGGTTTTTGTGCTAGTCATATAATTCCTATCCATTAGATGCTTTATTAAAACTAAAGTTTAACTCGTAAATGCCATAAAAAAATTTAAATTTGGTGCTAAAATTACCCTAACAAATATTTCTCATAGTTTATTACACAAATTACTAAGGACAAGACAAAAATCAAATGAGTGAATAGTTTTTAAGTTCCCTCTTTATTCTCCCTCCCTACACTTAAACTGAACATTGTCCCCAATATTCTCCGAAAGTATCAAAGTTATGATAACGGAAGGTAAGTAAAAGAGAAAGAAACTATTACTCCACTGATTAGCTCGATAGGATATGTATGAAGTTGCAGTTAAACCCCCATTCAAGAAGAATGAGCAAGTAATAAGTGCTTCCAATATGTATTTCTTCTTCTTGTCTAATATAACCTGCACATTTATAAGAAAACAAAATGAAACCTCGCGTAAAATCGGTGGTAAAAACTATATATATAACAAAACTATATTAGAAAGCGAATAAGATATAATGCTTATGGAATTGATGTTTGCAGTTTTTCTGGAAAATTAAGAATTGGAATTTTTCAAAAATCACAAGTTATACATAAAACGAAACGGAGAATCTGTTTCTACATTTCCTGACGCCGTCGGGCTTTAATCCCGACGCCGTCAGGTTGTCTTGACAGAAAGGGTCTGGTACGTTTTCTGGAAAAATTACCTCGTTAAAAACCTAGAAAAATTTCTGCAAAACATCCATTATGACTCGATACAAGCATTTGACTAACAAACACACAAATATATACAATTTCAATTATTGTTAATCTCATGTTCATGCATATTCTTAAAACATATGTGATCTTCCCTACACTTATACTTTCGTAAAATACCTTTATATGCAATTAAGACGAGGTTAAAAACAAAATAAAACATTTTCACAAAATGGACATGAGAATAAACAACAATGAAAAAGATATATGAAACATACAAACAAAATTGAAAAACAAAACAAGCAAACAATTAAACATGGGTTGCCTCCCAAAAAGCGCTTTTCTTTATTTATGAGTCTTGTAGCTAGACTCGAAGTCTTGCCCTACGTACCTAGGTGAGTGAGTTCATCCTTAAAGACATCGGTGGGATCGAATTTTCTTTTAATTTCCTACTAGTACGTTTTGTCCGATAAGCTTTTTCTAACATCTCACCATTGGGATCATAAATTGTCATCCTAATATGCCACTCTCCATTACCATCACTAGGTGGCCTATCCCAATTCCACCTATGCCTAGGCTTTTTACTCTCAACTTTCCATCTATTCATGCAAAGATTAATAGGCAAGGCTCCTAGGAATTCGGTCATCTTCCTAAACACTAAAGTATCCTCGAATGGATTCACTTCAATGTCCCTAGCCAATTGTTGCTCTAAGTTGCACGTGTTATTCATGAAGGTTTCTTATAGATAGAAAGGTCTTTGAGGGCCTACAAAATCTCTATTAGTCCAAGGTCCATATCTAGATGCTCTCCTATCTAAGATGATATCATGAGGGATGTGTTCACCCTCATTATCATAGGAATGCTTCTTAACATCATAGATTGACCTAGCACTTCCTTCTCCTACCACTATTTTAGACATCTTACAATCGATTATGGCACTAGCGCTAGCTAAGAATCCTATTCTAACCAATAATAGACACGTGGTATCACTAGTCATGTCTAGTACGTGGAAATCTGCCAAAATAGTCAATTGTCCTACATGTACTACCATGTCCTTCATTATCCCTACCGGATACGCAAAACTACCATCCACTAAACCTATGATGGTTTATGTTGGTTCTAACTTACCTTGGTTAAGGCTTTTATGGAGGGACAACGGAAGAAGGTTGATGTTTGATCCTAGATCGGCTAATGTGTCGAAAGCTTTGGAATTTCCAATGCCACACGGAAGAATGAATAGGCCCAGATCATTTAAATTCTTAGGTAACTTGTTTTGCACGCGAACCCACGTTCTCCTAATTTTAGTCTTTGCTCATATTTATCTTTCAAAACATTATAGTAAGGCGCATGAGTCAAGAATTCAAGAACCTGTTTTTCTTGGTAAAGCTCATTAAATTCCTCTTCTAGAGTAGATTTGGTTTATTGATTAGTTGGTGTTTCAAGATTTGGATGGGCCATTAACCTAGGTTTTTGGTCTTTTGGGATGGTTTGCTTGAAACATGTTTTGATGGTGTTGACCGAATGGACTTGTGTGTGTGAGGGGCATGGATATGCGCTTTCCCTTGGTGAGCAGGAACATGGATTCGATGAAATCGAATTCACTTTTAGGTTCTTGATGGTGTAACTTGGGAGTGCTCCCACATCTCGGTCATTGAAGGCTTTTAAGAGGGTGTCGAGTTTTTTGTCATCTCACTTTATCGTTGCTTGAAATCGGCTTCAAGTTTAAACAACCGAGCTTCTTGAGATGACATGAAGTTGGATACCATTCCCTCTAGACTATTGGAATTTCTGGTGTTGGAAGGTTTGTCGTAGGTGGTACAGTTTGAAGATGAACCATTTGGTTGGAACCTATTAGGTGGAGTAGAGGATTTGTTTTGAAGCGGGTTTGAGTTTTGGCTCCACCTAAAGTTAGGGTGATTTTTCCACGAGGGGTTGTAGGAATTTCCTAGGTTGTTTTGCTTGGGCTTGAAAGTGTACCACTTCTCTCCCGCTCCATCGGTACGCGTGGAGGCGTAGTCCGTGAAAGCTTGTTCGGAGAGTTTTCTGCAATCACGAGTGTCATGGGGACCACTACATAATTCACAAGGTAAAGTGATTTTGTTCACTTGGCGTGAAGGTTTAAGAGCTCAGAGGAACTCATTAGGAATTTTACTTGATCTTCAAGTTCGAGCATCCTACGATTGGAAGGTTGTGAGTCGATTGGAGGCAAGGATATTGCCTTTACGGTTTTGGAAAACTCACGGGGTCATTCCAACATTCGTCATAGAGTGCAAGGTCCTTTATTGTAACCCACGACTCTTCATGTTAATTCACTAAGCTTACCACCCACCGCTTGGTCAATGGTATGCTTTGTGGAGAGATTGACGTGATCATAAAAGATTTGGACTTGGATCTAAAGATCAATGCCATGGTGAGGGACTTTGTGGAGTAAGTCCTTGAATCGAGTCCACGCCTCATAAAGGGTTTCGCCTTGACGTTGTTGGAATATCAAGATGTCATTCCTTAGCTTGGTAGTTCTCCCCGGTGGGAAAAATTGGGCGAGGAAACGGGTGGTGAGATCATCCCAACTTGAGATGGATCCTGCGAAATTTGCTCAAGCCAGTTACTAGCTTGGTCTCGTAGAGAGTATTGGAAGAGACGCAATCGCTTGGTCTCCTGAGTGGTAGCATCAAGGTCAATAGAGTCAACGATTTTAAGGAAATCCTTGAGATGCTGATTAGGATCTTCGGAACGAAGTCCATGGAATGCACATCCGTTTTGCACCAGCCGGATGGTGTCGGATCGCAGGGCCGTAATTTGAGCTTGAAGAGGAAGTTCAATGGTGTTCCTATAACCTTGATGGCTTGGTTTAGAGTATTCACCAAGAGTACGGCCTCTTGGCGGGTCGAGTGGTGGTTGATTGGGTGGTGGTAGTGGATGATGTGGTGGATCGTTGTTTGGTGGAATGTCACCTTCCATGACAAAAAGTGACGAGGTTACGAACAAAAACACTAAGAAGGGGGATAGACTAAAAGAAAGCTAAGAAGAAAGAAAAAAAAAAGCTCACTTGATAGGAATCAAGCGAGTAGAGCTAATCGAGATAGAAAACTAACTAGCTATTCTATTCACCGGCAGCGGCGCCAGAAACTTGATAGCGGGTTCGGGTTCGAAAGACTTCCTTTTTCGTGAGCAAGCTTTACAACCCTCTAGGCATTGTACCTAATCGTTGAAGTGTAGTATGGGTAAGCCCAGGGGGTTGATCGTTCTCTAGGGGAATAGAGATGCTACGTAGATATGTATAACGAGAAGGTGAGGTTGAGGTGATTTGTTTAGTCTTTTAATGTTTTTAGAAAGCAAATAAATATCTCGGGTATAAGAATGGGGGGGGGGGGTGGTATTTCTACCCATTTTAACTACTAATTAATTAAACTAATGACTAACGAAAAGAAAAGATAAGCTATATATTGTAAGGTGTGTTCTTATGATGATTAAAGTGTGTTTACTTAGATGTTCTTACTCCCAGTTATCTCTTATTGGTTAGTTAATTGTCACATCCTCATCTTAATTGGTGCGTTGTATTTCGATGCGGTCATAGGGGTGCCTAATTCCCTAATTCTATGAATTGTAACTCTCCTCTAGACTATCCGGGATCGCCAAGTACCGTAGTATCTCCCCGAATACTCTATTATCCTAAAGCTACAACTCACGAATAAACACAATGATGGCTCAGTATACTCTCAAGCTTTATGCTATTTAGGACGTTCAAGCTCGCAACAATTAAAAAGATGTTTTCTTACTCTAGCGTCTACCAATTAAAATGAGAGACAACCTAACAATAATTAACAACTAGGTTTCACAGATCTAAGCAAACACAATAGTAACTTAGCTACTCATGATAGATAATCATGCATACACACAAACAATTAAACATAGGATAAACATGGTGATATAATGGATTGACAAACTTATCTTATGATGTAAAGAAGGTTTTGAAACCCTAAAATACTTTCCAAGTCGGACTACACATGAACTAGCGTTAAAATTCTACCACCCTAAATGCAGAAAAATGAATTCTATATATAGATGTACAAGTGCGACGGCACCGCCTTTTGCTGGTGACGCCGTCTAGTCGCCGTCTTTAGGGTTTCGTTTGGGCCAAGTCATCGTTGGGACGACGTCAGTTGAGGAGTGTGACGCCGTCTGTCTTCATGAGGGACGTCGTCTTGAGAGGGTTCTTGGACGTCTGGTGTAGAAACTAAGAGAGACACATTCCAGACTATAGGCGTGACGCCGTCATGCTTTAGAACCAAATTTTCACGTCACCGTCGCGTGTAATTTAATTAGAAGTCTTCATAGGACGGCGTCGACCTTTGGTGGACGCGTAGTAGGCCTGTAATACTGACCTTGGATCTTGACTTCTTGCGTTTCTTCATGTTTTCACCTTTTCATCCAAATATGCTTCATTCCAAAGATTTTGCTTCCAAAGACCTAAAATGTGAAAAGAAATTATTTTAAGTAGTAACGAATATAAATGTATCGATTTAGGGCTTAAAGTCCCCTAAAACGTATGTTTAAATCCTTATCAGAAGCGTTGATTTACAAGGTTTTAACAGCTTTCCATCATCACCCACTAGCACAAGCTTCTCTTCAAGCACCTGACTTTCCAGTTCATTAATCCTTGCAATTAAAGGTGTAGTACTTGGACTACCAGATGCCGAATCAGTCACATCTTGGACAACTTTCTTACCATAATTTGATGACCC
Organism: Chrysanthemum lavandulifolium; assembly: GCA_022545495.1. NCBI lineage: Eukaryota > Viridiplantae > Streptophyta > Magnoliopsida > Asterales > Asteraceae > Chrysanthemum > Chrysanthemum lavandulifolium. The sequence goes on along the minus strand of CM040238.1, from coordinate 41,990,896 downwards.
CACATTTGATCCAAGTTCATCATTTTTCTCAATCGAATTAAGCACATCAAAATATTAACTGAGCTCGCGTGTTTACAAATCAATCAAGCTATTATCTCATGTCTTTATACAAAGCACCCACTCCCTTAAGACGAATCTTGTATTAATTAACCCTTAGACTTGAAGAAACTTGAAAGCATCTAAAACACGGTTGAGGTTAATAATATTGATAATTTGAATATGCTCATTTTAGTACCCACATTCTATGGCTTCCTTAGAAATTTAAAAATGACATGGTTTTCACAACAAATGTCCAAGGAAGGAGCTCATCTTCAAAGAAATAACATTCGAATCATTTAGTGGATTTCTATTAGAGATAGGAAATGAAGTCAAAAATTTGCTAAAGTTGTTTTGCAACCCTAGTAACGCTCTATCAAACAATGTATATTAAATAATATGTTTATTGTTTTCGTTGGTATGGTACTATAGAGTAGGTATGAGAGACTGAACCTTAAAACATTGGTGCATTAAATTTTTGTAGAAATATGTTTCTTGCATGTATCTTAGCTTTGACTATCATGGTGTAAATTTCGTGCAAGCTGTCTCCACTTGCCTTCAGTACAAGGTATCATAACGTGTTATTGGTATGTTACCTCAGCGGTACATTATCTTTTATCAATAACATATCAATAACTAAAACACTCATATGTTATTGGTACATATAGGTCTCACAAAATACCCCGTCAAATATACCCACTCACTAAAAAAAAAAAGCCATTGCAATGGCTAAACACCGAATGGCACGAACGTCCGGTACTGTTGGCATGCCAATAACTGCACCATTGGTGAAAAGAGGGTGTGAATGGCGTGTGAAGATATCCCCTACCGTGTGCTCATTCACGCAACAAAACGTTATCAAATAACTTTATTAGTTTAAAGTTGACAAGAACTGGTCGAATTATGATTTTCCATATATATATTAGACGTTATCAATTTTCAAACATATTATTTCAGTTACGTTCTATCATTTTCACTATCTAGACGGATAATAAAAACTTGTTTTGTAGGAAACAATGGATTGAGATTTTTAGACAGAACTGGAAGACCCAACCCTAGGGTGCCATTCATGGTATAAAAATTTGGCAGTAACATAAAAAAATGCATATCATAAATTACTCACTGTTTTACTTGTAATCTTAAAAATATATATTTTAATAATTACATCAAAGACATTTGTTTTAGCAACAAAAAGGCTGCTATGCCCCTGAAAATCAAAGTTGCAATACTAGATTATTAATAAATGAAGCATTACGTATCTTGCTACAACAACAATAGTATCCGGAGACTGCTTTTAGATACATTTCGTGTCTTGCTACACTTCTTTTATAGGTTGCTGACTGCTCACTAGCTAGCTTGCTACATTATGCATGGTTGAAATTAAAGGTGTACCTAACATTATTTGACTCTCAGGTGATTGATTACGAATTTCTTTAATCTGCTCTCTGTATATATATAACTTGTCACTAAATGGGTTTCATCCATTCAGTTCATCTAAATATTCTAAGTAATTATGATGATGCATTCCATAGTGTCAGGCACAAACAAGATTTCACGTAGCTTGTTTAGCTCACCTGTTATAACAGGACTTAGCACTAATGGGGTCACGCCACTGATAGGAAGTCTTCTAAGTCGGCGCTCCTCAGTTATTCGCACCTTTAAGGTCTTTTACATCACCTTACTTATCTTTTAGTTATAGTTTATTATTTTGATTCTGTTGATATGATGCTTGAGTGCAACATGCACATACATTGACGTATGTATACAATTTTCAATTTCTTGTAATTATCCTAATTATCGGACTATATGGTGTATTTATATTAGTCGAAGGAGATGTTGATGGAGGAAGACGAACGACGATTTCCACCACAGAACCAAGAGTCGCAACCAGGAAAAGAATATCTCATGAACCCTCGACCTCTATTCGCCAACCCTCATTACAAGCCCTCTAATAAACTCAAGGTATACTTAATCGATTAATTAAAAAAAACACATGATTGGCTATGTTTTTTGTTAAAAAACCATTGCAGTTGATCGACTACTCCGTAGTTGTTAAGTTGACGAGTAAAGAAGGTCGAAGTTAACTAGTACTAGTATGTTTACTAAAAGTAGTTAGAAGACTTTTCTGACAAGTAAAGTGTCGCTACCCTTGTCACTAAATGATCCAAAAATGTTTTACCTACTATAATATATACAGTATTAGTTTCTTGAGAGGATCAACCAACTTAACTCAAGTTGGTGGGGATAACTTGAGAGGATTCAAAACCTCCTTAATTTGTATGAGTACAACAGTAAATTACGTAATACCTTTACCACTTTCAACAAAATGAGTCAGTTAAAGTACAACAAATAGACTACGGTATTTTATAGGGTTGGGTTATTAGGACGGTACCTAGTTTTTTATATTGACCCCCCCTAGTTTTTTTGTTTTTTTTTTAGTTTTTTTTATTTTTTTTTTATTTTATAATTTTGTTTATATCAAAAGCTATAAACCCGAAAATGCGAACCGTGAATATAAAGTTTAATAAGCTAAACGCTTAAAAGCCGTAAATACGGAACGAAATCGACAAAACTGCGTTGTCTTGAAAAATGAGGACAAAGGAATATTCCTATGGATGTGACCCAGGGAGGCTTCAATAGTGATCCCATTTATAAAGGTGCCACTATATATAGTCAGTAGGAAACATTTTAATTTAGTACATCAATTTTTTTAGTCTAAAGCCAATTTTATTGATAACTAGTAAGAAGCTAAAAATAAGAGCACGTAGGAGGTTAGAAGCTGCTTTTACAAGCTGTTAAAGAGTTGCAAATCCAGTCTAACCATAAGGGCCAAAAGAATTTTAGACTTGTGAGCAAGTCAAGTAAAAGAAACTAAAGCGTTTATTTCCTTGGCTCAGGGAAAGGTGGCGTTAGTAGCAGGAGGAGATTCAGGTATTGGAAGGTCAGTTTGTTACCACTTTGCTAAGGAGGGTGCGACTATAGCCTTCACTTATGTCAAGCCCGACGAGGATATAGATGCAAAAACACATTGGATATCATAAATGAGTCAAAATGGAAGGCTCGGGTGATCCTATTGCCATACCCACGGATCTTAGGTATGACAAAAATTGTAAGAATGTTGTTGATGAGGTCATTGAAAATATGGGCGGATGGATATCTTAGTGAACCTTCCAGCCGTGCAGTACTATACAAATTCATATTCGTTAGAAGAGATCACAGAGGAGAGACTTGAAAAGGTGTTTGACCAATATTTTCTCTTATTTTTCTTGACAAAGTAGGTAACATTACTTAACATATGATTAATCTGATTCTTGGATTATTAATAACATGTTAAAAACTATTATCTATCTCCAATTAGCTTATTTTCCTTCTTTTTGAACATTTTGATGGGTTGTAGTGAGTAGTGACTTTCCGTTTTATGCAGGCATGCTTTGACACACATGAAAGAAGGAAGTAGCATCATAAACACCACATCAGTGTTGGCGCACGTCGCAACTCCACCAAAATGGCTTGACTACATTTCAACAAAGGAGCCATCGATCCTTCACAAGGGTCTTGCATTGCATCTGGTCGACAAGAAGATTCGTGTCAATGGTGTGGCCCCGGCCCAATATGGACACCACTCGCAAGTCGCAAAGACTCAATGACATGGATATAGCAACATTTGGGGAACAGTACCAATGGATGGGCCGGTCAACCTTTGAGATTGCTCCATCGACGTGTTCCTAGCATCCGAGGACTCTTCCTATTTTACGTGCCAATTTCTTCATCCTAATGGTATGATTAATTCAATCTTCACTCACAAGCACTTGTACTTAAGACATACATGCAATTTCTTTTATTACAACATACACGCTGCTTTTCTTCTTTCTCCGTTATGCTTATGATTGTGTGAAGATCGTGACGTTGCAATATTTTTCTAGAACAAGGGAGACTTGTGGGGACAATCATCAATGCATAGTCCTTTAAGGACCTTGAACTTGATCACATACGAAAATAAAGTGACGAAGTTTGTGGTATTCGAAATGAATTGATGTTATGATCTATAAATCCTATTATGTTTCCGAAATGAGTTGATGTTATGATCTATGCATCTTATTATGTTAACTAGAAGTTCGAAAAAAAAATCTGCAAGAAATTATTGAGAGGTTTATATGTTACCCTGTAATTATGTTAAGATCAAATATAGTATAGTTTTTATTACATAGTGTCACACCCTCAAATTACCTGTTTTGCAGCGGAATGGAATTCCTGGCGGATGACTATCATAGCATCAAAGATACAGTTATATCGAACGACCTAAAGTGTCGTTTTGAAAATATCGTTTGATTAAGTAAAATAATCAGAGTTTACAAAACATAGGTCCCAAAATATTTCCAATATACCAAAATGAGTTTGTTACAATCAAGTGATAGTTAAGTGTATAAAATATATGTGAGACACGTCGTCATCGCGACTCTATGATAGGTCCACATGCATGCCATGAAGTGAATGCCTTAGATACCTGAGATAAAACATGCTAAAAGTGTCAACACAATGGTTGAGTGAGTTCATAGAGTTTGTTTAACAAGTAAGGCTTTTAAAGAACGTTTATGCAGCAAAGGCAATGTTTTTGGTCATTGAGAATAGTCTACAAAAGCAAAGGCATTGTAAATCCACTCAGTTCCAAGTTCCGCCCATACAAAACTTGCAACTTGTGTGTTCACAACCCACTGCCAAAAGTAGTATGTCTAGAAGTCAAGTGCACGTTATCATAATAGTTCACAAAGCAAAGGCATTGTAAATCCACTCGGCCCAAGTTCGCCTATACAAAACTTCCAACTGTGTGTTCACAACCCACCGCACAAAATATAGAGTGTCTAGTAGTCGAGTATGAGTTACCATAATAATTCACAATATTGCACCACGATATAATAATTCGTGGATGCTCCAACTTGGGAGACTTTGCACTGCTCCAACAAGGAGACTCCTTTGTCACCGACCACCTAGGCGAGAATTATTGAGAACGATCCACCAATAAGGCGAGACTTTAGAACGCTCCACCGATATGGCGAGACTTTGCACACTCCACCAATAAGGCGAGAATTATTGAGAACGCTCCACCAATAAGGCGAGACTTTGCACACTCCACCAATAAGGTGAGAATTATTGAGAACGCTCCACCAATAAGGCAAGACTTTATAGTGATGCTCCGAACAAGGGAGACTTTAGGTCAAGGTCATTATGGAGAACGCGAATCCACTATATCCGCGATTAGGTTTTTTCATAAGAAATTATGATATTACTAAAGCGGATTATTCAAGATGGTGGGAAGAAAGTAACCAAGTCCATAAACCTTTTGAGGGTTTCACCATTCCATCAAGCCCACAAAATACCTCATCTAGTGAAACCTATGCTTCGTTTGAACCTTCACCTAGGATAGACTTTCGTGAACAACCTCCGTGTTTAGAAACTATTTTAGTGAGGCCCTTAGGAGAACTGACCAAATTTGTGAAAACATTATGGTAAACAACCAAACATTAAACCATAAGTTGGATCAATTACTAAAATTGGTTTCATCACGACCTAAGGAAATAATACATGACGAGCATATAGATGATGTAGATGTGATTGAGGATAAGGTGAAAAGTCTAGACCCACAAGGTATCCCACAAGTTCCACCATCATTTAAGGCATACACACCGCACGTGACTTACCCGGAAGTAGTAGAAGAGACTTTAGGAATCCCAATGGAGGTAGAACATTTGAACCAAACGCAACTGGAGAATATAGGTTTGAATACTTGTAGTCTCGCCTTACTCTTAGTTCTAGGGAATTTCATAGTGTTGATGAACCGGAACCTCAATCTTTACTTCCATCCTTAAATAAACGAGGAACCGACCCACCCATCAACCAATTTAGTCCGGTAGTTTTAGGATGAAGGAAGCCATTCACACACCCCTTCACCTCACGTGGCATATTTCCACCCTAAGGGTGTGTATCGCTACTATCACCCGCACTTAAACTTAAGTGTAGGGAAAACTTCCCTTTATCTCAAATAAGGGTAGAGTCGCTCGTGACTCGAACAAAAACAAGCGCTTCTGGGAGGCAACCCATGTGTATTTGTTTTATTTTTATTTGTGGTCGATATCTTTATTGATTGTTTATTCTCATGTTTGAATTTGTAAAATACTTTATTTTGTTTTAACCTCGTCTTAATTGCATATAAAGGTATTTTACATAAGGGATAAGTGTAGGGAGGATTACACGCTTTTCAAAAGAAACGTAAACATGAGAATAACAATTAAATAAAAGATATATATGTTTGTTTGTTCGAGTCAAATGCTTGTATCGAGTCATAATGGATGTTTTTGCCGAAATTTTTCCGATTCTAAAGATGTAAATTTTCCGCATTTTTTTCGAAAATCGCACGCTTTTTGTCGGGATAACCGACGGCCAGATTGCAACTGACGGGAGCGAAACAAATGAAGGAGCGTAAACAAATGATTACTTTTTTCGTTTTCCACGTTATATCTACTTATAAATTTTTGGAATTTTCCGTGTCTTAATTTTCTAGAAAATGCAAACATCCATTCCACAAGCATTATATCTTATTTAAGTCGGAATTACATCTTGTTGTGATTTTTCGTTGTTCGCACTTTGATGCGAGAAAATGTGGGTTGTTTGTTTTCTTCAAGTGCGGGTTTAATTTATTACCCAAAATGAAGAAGATACATAAGGTTGGAAGGAGCTTTTCACACATACATTCTTCTTGGAAAGGATTTAACCACCACTTTACACCCTATGGATCTACCGAGCTAATCGGGAGTATTAGTTTCTTCGCTTTTTAATTACCTTCTTTTATCATAACTTTGATACTTATCGGGAACATTGGGGACAATGTTCATTTAAGTGTAGGGAGGGAAAATAAAGTTTATGAACTTTGAAACTATGCTTATCCTTGACTATTTGCTTTGTCCAATTGCACTTTGTAATAAACCATGAGAAAATGTCGGTTATCTTAGGGTAATTTATGATCACCAAATTTAAAATTTTCCATGACATATAGGAGTGGGCCATTAGTCTTAACAAAAGCGCCTCATGGATAGGAAGTTGCATGACTAGCACAAAACCCTTACCACCCAAATTCCACCCAAATGCGAGGATCGCCCTTAGATTAGTAGGAATTAAAGCATTCATCTTTAATGCTTAGAGTGTGAACCGGTAGTATATTAGATTCTAGAACTTGTTTTGTGATGCATTCCGAGATCGCAGTGAGGCTACACTTGTGTAGTTAGGAATAACTAAATGATAAGAGGCATTAGGATAACCCTTGTTTGACACCGTAATATAATTACTTCTTCCACATCGGTTGAGTAATTCCCCACACCCTTTGCGTTGTACTCATCTTTAGTACACGATACCCTAGTTAACCCCTCGAGCCTATCCTTTTCAGCGTTCTCGTGATATTTCGGTTTTCCGAATATCAATGAAAGCATTGTTTACACCCCACCCCAAATATACACCCAAATCGCCTTAGCCTACCCTTATGCACTCACTTTTAGTGCAAATTTGTTATCACCCTAAACCCTTAGTTCAATTATCCGTTGCTTGCATAAGTTGCTAAGTCGAGTCATATCCTTGGTATACGCTTTGGGATGATTGGGATTCATGGAAAAGTTAAAGTTTATGAAATGACGGAAGGGAACGTTAAATTCAAATTCCCTTTGTTTGCGTAATAATGTACCCCAAGTGTTTTAATCTTTTCAAATCAGTCAAATTAGTGTTAGAGTAATAAAACTCAAGTGTGGGATGTGCTTATAAATCCTAGTATTTTGATGTTATCTTAGAGGATGGTAGAGTAAAAGTGTATGATCAAAAAAAAAAAAAAAAATATAGAAAAGAAGAAAAGAAAAAAATAGAGTGAAAAAAAAAAAAAAAAAAAAAAAAAAACCATGCCAAAAAACCTTTAGGGGAAAAAATTAAAAAATTTTTTCCCCCAAAAATTAAAAAACCAACCTTAAAAAAATTTTTTTAAAAAAAAAAGGGAAAAAAAAACCAAAAAAAAATTTGGAAAAAAAAAAACCCAAAAACCCCCCCAAAAAAAAAATTTTAAAAATTTTTTTTTTTAAAAAAATTTTAAAACCCCTCCCCTTTTCCCCTTTTTTTGGAAAAATTTTATTTGTTAAATTTTTTTTTTTTTATTTTTTAAAAATTTTTTTTTCCTTTTTTTCGGCAAAAAAGGGGTTTTTTTTTTTAAAAAATTTTTAGTTTTAAAACCCCTTGGTTTGGGTTTTTTAAAAATTCCTTTTTTTTTTTTTTTAAAAGGGGGTTTTTTTTTTTTTTTGGGAAAAGGGGGGAGGGTTGCCAATTTTAAAAAAAAAAAAAAGGTTTCCATTTAAAGGGAAAAACCCCCAAATTTAAATAAAAAAAATTTTTAAAAAAGGGGCCTTTTTTTTTAAAATTTTGAAAATTCTTTTTCCCTTTTTTTTTGGGGTAAAAGTTTTTTTTTTTTTGGGGGGAAAAAAATTTGGGGGGTTTTTTTAAAATTTTTTTTTTAAAAAAAAAGGGTTTTGGGGGGGAAGGTCCGGGGGGTTTTTTTTTTTTTAAATTTTAAAAAATTTTAAAAAGGTTAATAAAAGGGGGGTTAAAAAAATTTTTGGGGTTTTTTTTTTGGGAATTTTTTTAAAAAGGCCCTTTTTTGGGGGGGGCCTTTTTTTTGGTTTAAGGGGGGGGTTCCCAAAACCCCTTTATTTTTTGGGTTTTAATTTTTAAAAAAAATTTTTTAAAAAATTTTAATTTAAAAAACCCCTTTTAAAAAATTTTTTAAAAAAAAATTTAAAAATTTTAAACCCCTTTTTTTAAATTTTTTAAAAATTTTCCCAAAAAATTAAAAAAAAAAACCCCCAAATTTTTCCCCCCCAAAAAAAAAAACGCCAAAAAAAAAATTTTTTGGAAAATTGCCCCAAGGGAAAAAAAAAAAAAAGGGACCCTAATTAAAAAAAATTAAAAAATTAAAACCTTTTTTTAAAAAAAAGGGGTTTAAAAAAAATTTTTTTCCCCTTTTTTTTTCCCCCCAAAAAATTTTTTCCTTTTAAAAAAACCCCTTTTAAAAATTTTTTTAAAACCTAATTTTTTTTCCTTTTTAAAAAAAAACCCATTTTTTTTTAAATTTTTGAAAAAAAAAAAAGGGGAATTTTTTTTTGGGGGGGGGGTTTTTAAAAAGGGCCCTTTTTTTTTGGGGGGGGGGAAAAATTTAAATTTGGGAAAAAAGGGGTTTAAGAAGGAAATAAATTCTTTTTTTTTTTTTTTGTTTTTTTTTTTTTTTAAAAACCCCCTTTTTAAAAATTTTTTTAAAAAAAGGGGAAAAAAAAAAATTTTTTAAAGGGCCCTTTTTGGGAAAAATTTTTGGGTTTTTAAACCCCAAAAATTAAAAAAAGGGGGGGAAAATTTTAAAAAAGTTCAAATCAAGTCCAAAGTGTTCACTTATATGTTAAAGGGTCCAAATCAATTTAAAAGAGTTCAAATATACATGTCGAAGGGTCCTAAATTTGCTCCTAGGAAGGTGTTTATATCCCAAAGAAGAAGACGCGGACGTTGCTAGTGTAAATGCTACTGGTACTCATTACTACTTCTAACTCTTTTGGGACACTTGAGGTGCATGAGGACACGGGCATTCAAAGTCCCGTGGTTGATTCTACTAATGAGGAGGCGAAGATTGGGATTCTCTTGGTTGTTCTAAGGAAGCGATGTGGATCTTGGTCGTACAATGGAGGTTAATGAGGATGAGTTGAATAAGACGGTTCTACATCACATGTACCGCTTGTGAGTGATTCAATGGGAACAATGGATGTTGGTTCTACTCCATAGTTGAGAAAATTGGTAAGCTTGAAAAACTACTTATTCTTTGGAAAGCTACTCTTGTGGATGATGATGGTCAACCTATTCCGTCTACCTCTTCTACTAAGAGAGCTAACCCTTTTTCTAAAGTGGGAGAGATTGAGGTGTCGATTCAAGATGAGGTTGTTGCTAACCCATTTGATGAGTCTGCTAATATATTTGGTGGTGGCCAAGGGTATGAAGATGAGTATGATGAATATGACTTGATGACTATGCGAAGCAGTTCGTGATCTTCCGGGAATTTGGATGCCTTTAATGCCATGTATGGCACAACGTTTCAAGGTCCTAGGAAATAATCTTATTTATTGTGTCATATGTTATCATTTGAGTAGTGTTTTGTTTCGGTTTAGATAATTGGAAGTATCTTGTTATGTAAGCTCTATGCCTATGTAACGGGTCGATATATGGGATTTCACTCATATACATTGTACTTAAACATTTATTTGGTTAATATATTTACCGAGTGCGGATTACTCCCTTTACCCAAAAAATATACATGTCGAAGGGTTCAAAATCAAGGAAAGTGTTTCAACTAATAGCGTTCATAACATAATGATCGAGTTTAGTTCGGGCATAATCTACTTACGCAGCATAGAGTGAAACAAAGATATTTAAGTTCATATAAATGTAAAGTAAAAGCAAGTAGTTGAGCATGTATCTCCCCCGAAGAGTTTATAAAACAATTAAACGAGTAAAAGTGGGGCTACGAACTCACCTGATGCAATGATTATGATGACAAAGTAGATACACTGAAATGAGATGAGATCTCTATCCGCAACCTAATATGAATGATATGCTCTAATATAAGTCATGAAACAATGTCGTGCATGCAAACTCATATGATATCCATACCACTTGTACATTTTGAAAATAATGTTTATCGTCGAAATATATGTTTATGACATGTCGTCATTTTATAAAATACTTTACAAGTATTTACGTTGAAACAACCTCCTACGATAGTCGTTTAGTGATTTATTAAGAAATTATAGTTTTTCGTCGCAAAACAATATAATCTGACAATTCATGAAAGTGACTAAATGGCCTCGAAAAGCTAGTCGTAAAATAGTGAATATCGAGTGTTAGGAAACAAACTCAATGGTTTTGGAAAGCTTGTAGCATTATCTAAAAGTCTTAGCTTTTAAATTTTCATCATAGAGGTCTCGATCATGGAGAAAAACATGGGTAAAGTAGGGTACTTGTACAAAAAATATAGTTTAAGGGTAGTTTTCGGCAAAGTTTGAGTGACCGTATTTTATTCGTTACAACTCCGTTTGACGAACGGTTGGACATTTGGGAAAATAGGCTAGGCGAACTTACGTTTACTAGAAGACATCTTTTATAAAAAGTATTCTATCGATGTTAAAACGACCCTCAACATGGTCATTCATGACCGATATTTTTGGCTATTAGAAAATATATTAATTATGCTTATATGAAATAGTTACGACAACCTTGTTTAAACGCGTGTAATTTAATCGTTACAAGTCTGTTTTCTACGTTTTATATGTCCTTAGCTTCGTGTTAAAGTATACTAATATATTTTTGATAAGTCGACACATTTAATAACGCTTAAGACTTATTTTTGACTCGTATAAGTTTGGGATAACATGCTGAATTTTCCGGAAAAATAGTTTTTGTCGTTAAACTTGAAAATAGCATAACTTCTTCGTTATAAATCCGTTTTAACCCATTCAAGCGGCCACGTTTTCATTTTAAAGTATATTTTCTAAATATCTAGCCCAAAATATTTTACAATCTGTCGAAATTTCCAGATTTCACAAAAACCAACAGACCCTATTGTATAGTTGTCGAAAATGATTTTTCTCGCGTAATACTTATTCTAACCACTTCAAACTAACGCCAAAGCTATTCTAAACCTACCATACACCTTCTTAGGGTGTCATGGGTTCCTAGACATCATCAAAAATGATATGTTTCATAGGAATAATTATAGGATGATATATATATATATATATATATATATATATATATATATATATATATATATATATATATATATATATATATATATATATATATATATAGGTTTGGGTTATTATGAAAAGTTTCTTAGAATGAAAAGAATGAGAAGGCATGTGGAGGTGACATGTGTCACCTTGCCACATCATCATGCCACATCACCATACCCCGAAAAAAAAAAAAATTCCGCAAAAAAAAATTTTTTAGGGGCAAATTTTTTTTCCGCCAAAATTTCCGCCAAAATTTTTTTGCATCACAGATTATAAAGTTCTTGCATCACAAATCATAATTTTAGTGCATTAAGGTTATAAATTCTCGCATCACAGTTATAAAGTTCTTGCATCACAATCATAATTTTAGTGCATTAATGTTATAACATTGATTTTAGTGCATCATAGTTGATGCACTTAACTATTAACTATGATGCAAGAACTTATAATAAAGATGCACCAAGACTTATTAGTGCATTAAGGTTATAAGTTCTTTGCGTCACAATTATGATTTTAGTGCATTAGGGGGTGGCAACACCCCGGTATGGCTTGCGGTTTGGCTAGGCATCATGCGGCATCCCATTGCCACCCTAGCGGCATCATGAATTCGGTATGGTTTGCGCATCTTTTGCCGTAGCGGCATGGAGGAATTCAAGAGGGCGTGTGTTTCATTTTCAAAATTAAGGAAAACACAAATATTGGAATCGATAAGCGGAGCAAAGGTCTACAAAGGATGGCTTGGCGAAAAATTGTTGTCGGCCCAAATCCGTAATATTGAAGAAAAGGCTTATCATCGGGCACCGAGGTTCTATAACCAACCTCACGATCACATAATTGATCCGAGAATCGAGAGATCACGATTGCCAAAAAGCGTGAGTACGCGAGCAATATGGATGGCCGACGGATATTTAGATGCGTATTTTTTTAGTATTATGCAATTTTTAAGTATTATGTAATTTGTTTTTATTATTAATGAAATATTATGTTTTTATTTAATTGTTTGATTTAATTATGAATTTAAAAAAAAAAAAAAAAAAGAAAAAAGTGAGGTATGGAATGACCATTGCCACTAAAAACTATAGTGAGGTATGAGATTAGGTGGATGAAATTATTGGTGGGTTGTGAGGTATGGTGAGGTATGGAATCAAAGTGTTGCCACCCCTAAGGTTATAAATTATTGCATCACGGCTATAAAGTTATTGCATCACAATCATGATTTTAGTGCATTTAAGGTTATAACCTTGATTTTAGTGCATCATAGTTGATGCAATCGAACTATTAACTTATAATAAAGATGCACCAAAACTTATTAGTGCATTAAGGTTATAAGTTCTTGCATCACGTTATAAATTTATCGCATCATAATCATGATTTTAGTGCATTAAGTTATAATTATCGCATCACAATTATAATTGTGATGCGATTTTTATAACTGTGATGCGAGAATAAATTTTATGGAATTTTTTTTGTTTAAAAAAAAATTTTTACGGAAAAAAAAATTTTTCTTGAAGGGGGGGGGTGGGTAGGTGGGTGGGGTGGGGTGGGGTGACACATGTCACATGACATGGCATGGTGATGTGGCAAAGGTGACACATGTCACTCCACATGCCTTCTCATTCTTTCATTATAAGAAACTTTTCATTTTAACCCTACCCTATATATATATATATATTTTATAGCACTTAAAAACAATTAAAGTGGTATAGATAACCATATAACTTGCATGTTTTTCTCAAGCATGATAAAATGACCATAATATGAATATGAAAGATGAAAATGATCATGAAATGCTTACTAGTTACTTGATGAGGTTTAAATGAACAAGGGTTTATCCTAAATACCCTAGGTTTTTATTCCAAAACCTTACTTAAGAGTATGCCTAAGTTGTGAAATTACTTGTCTTGAAAAATTTATGAACTTCTTGCTTGTCATCTTCCTTGGCCGGTTGATATGAAGGAGAAAGGAGAGGATAATTTTTTTTTTCACCTTGAGATATTATTGTGTATGTGTAGTATAAAATATATTAAACATAAGTTATATAATTGTATACTTGAGATATTTGTACTCAAAAGTGGTGTGTCACCTTATGTATGTCGACATACATATAAAACACATAAGACTTGTGTATTTTGATCACTTAAGCATGTATAGGTAGAAGTAAAGGTGTAATTGTTTACGGATAAATGGGTAACTTGTGTACATATTTAAGCATTTAGGGTAGCGTTAGCTAAAAATAAATTTTAACGGAACAAAATAAAATATATCAATGTCATAAAAATTATAAAAATACATTTCTTACAAAAATTGAGTGAAATAATAATTGTCGTGTAGTATTTACTGAAAACCGTCAGAATTATATAAATATAACAATTTATATACAAAATAAATTTAAAACACGGGTAAACTAATAATATTATTTTATAATCTTAATACGAGTATAAAAATATATCGAATAATTTTGGAAGTGTCGGATCAAATGTTCAAAATAAATGATTACGCGATAGCGTTTATTTAATAGAAAATTATGCGTTAATGAAATATAAATTTTCTCCGGGAATGAATAATGTTTCGTGAATAGTAAAATTTTGAAATATGTTCTCAGAATATCAAAACGACTACGAAAATGATGAATAGTAACCGATGAATAGTAAATTGCCGAGATGAATAGTAATTTGAGAAATGATCGGAAATTGAGAATTGTGACACATAGTATATACTCTAAGACAATATGTGTATTATTATTTAATGTCCTAAGTATCCATATGGGTCAGAATATACCCAAACGACCCATTGCATGAAAACAGTTATTTTAGGCAGTTATGTTGGTTGGTAGTTATTCCCCAAACGACACAATGATTAGTAGTAACTGACATTTAGATAATTGTAACGTTTGGAAAGGTATAAATAGGCCTTTTGTTGTAATAAACAAACACAATTCACTATCAATATATTTTACTTTGTTGCTTTATTTCTGTCCAATATAAATTTCGTTTACTGTTACATTACATACAATACACAAACACAGATTACAATGGTTATCTACAATCACTTGTTTCAATCAAATCGTGTTGGCAGTAAGCGTGTCCAACATTATAGAACTGATATAAAGATATTACTTACTCGTAACATAGTTACGAATGATTTTATTAACGCTTGCTAGATTTTATGGCTTAGTATACAAAGTTATATTGATTTGTGTTTCGCAAATCAATTGAGATTACAAACAAGCAAGATAATATTAGCATAATAATATTTCCCTTCGCTTTAACTTAAATAATGCCCGCTTGTGTATAATTGTAAAATTTGAAGCTATTGCATTACTTCTTTGACATGTTAAACAGATATATATAGGACTTCCAAATCTTGAGATAATAACACCACTCGAGTTCTTAGTTTGTGGTTTACATGAAACACGTATGCCTGACATACAACTTGAAAACTAGCAAACTATACTAGATGAACTAAACACACTATCACCCAAGGAAAAATTAGATCTCCTCTACAGTTTATCATATTAATTATCATATCAATCTAAACTATAGTAATTAACTGAACCTCCATGTCCACCAAATGTAGACAAAAGGCTATAATATTTAATAGTTTTGGCAAATATCACCCAAATTCTAAAAATAATGTCATCTTATTGTATGTTTATGGATTCTTTTGGTGTGTTGATACCTCTTAAATGGATTGAATATATTTAAAAGACGATTCTAATGGGTTATAGTTTACTATGCGACTTGTTGGGTAGCCCAAATTCTCAAAACATATGGCTTATTCGTTTTGGAAATTTGGTGCATTTTTATTTTATTTTATTTATTTATTTTTTTTATATTATTTTTTTGCATAGGTGGTTCCATAAAATACAATAATAAATTTCCAAATAGACATAGACTTTGTTTAGTAGATGTCCGTATGAAGAAAATACTATATCATTTGAGATCAAAAATTACATTTAGATCGTGGGTATGTTTGGGCAAACCGGTTGTAAGCTATATGCTATAATCAGATGCTATAAGCCATAAACTATGTTTAAACCGCAAATCATTAACATGAGCAATAAGTTATATTTTTTTTTCTTCAATAAAAGTGATTGGTAAATTAGATGTTAAATGTTATTATAAGCTGTTAATAGTAGTTTTACGTTTTAACAGCTCCGAAATATTTTAAAAGATTCACGAATCATCTTTTCATTTTGGAGCTACTTGTTTGAAATAAAAGCTTAAAGTTGATATATTCAAACGGAACTACTTGTTTTGGAAGAGATTATTTTTATAACAAAAAGCTTACAGCTCCAAAACGAAATACATATGTATATCTTTTCAAATTTCAGATTCGAAAATAAAGATTACTCTAACTTATTTCTTGATGGAACATGTTTGTATTTGTCAAATGAACTCAAATTATCATATTTAAATGTTAGTTATTTTTAATAATTGCTTTATTTTGTGTTGTTGTTTCTAAGTTTATTTGTGTTTTATTAGTTTCTCTAACTTGTCCCATTTTGACACAAGGTTGGAAGTGTTTAATAAACATATTTATTTCTTTAAATGTATTTATTCATAAAAGAGTCAAACATAAATAGGATAAATATCACAAATTACGGAATAAATTACCATCGTGTAAATATGATAATTGAGTTGATTTTAATACTTCTAATCTTTTGTCTGCACGACACAAATTAAAAAATTTCCATGAAGTAAAACCAAAAATGCCCTGGCCGGCCACTTCTAACAAAGTTTTTCTCATCAAGCTAGACATCAAAATTAGACCAAAGCCAAACTTTCTAAAATTTAGTAACTACCAAGGTTGCCAAAAGTGTGATATAAACCCAGGAGAACCACTTGCATACGTTTAAATTCCATCGATGTTTACTTTTCATAAATAATCAATCATAGAGCATCAACTAATCCAGCACTATAAACCCAAAATGATATACTTTGTATTCATTTTAAAATTCATATAAAATAATAGAATTTAGAAACAAGCAAATATAACACGTCTATACAAATATTAAGAATGTTAGAAATATATATATATTTGTGATAGTATTTGAAGGTATAGACATGACTAGGCTACCTTTTTTGGGGGTAACCATGGTTTCTAGCTATTTAGCCTATTAATTCACGAGTTTTGAACCACCATCACACATATTCGAACCGGGTAAAACCTTCACTTTTCAGAAGATTGACGTGACCACTTCAGGGTTGTTAACACCTAACAGGAATTGAAACTAAGACTTCTCACATTATATAATGATAGTCACAAGCTTTTTGCCAATAAGTCACCCTAGCGGTTATATAGGCTACTTGAATTGATTAGATGATCAAATGTACTTAATACAACATATATACAAGGCGAAGTGATCATGGACGACCACCAATACCCAATAATGTGTAATGTGTTGTTAGGTGGTAATATTTTGGAACGTATAGGTAACATTTCAAATATCTCATTCGAATAGACGATATGCTTTGATAGGCCAGTGACGCTCTATATCATATGAACAACCCATTCGTTTATAAATAGTTCAATATACCATGGTATATTTCAATAACAATCTCAGTGTTTCATTTGTTCACCGGAACGACAATTTTTAGGCAAAGGCAATAATGGCAATGCAAGGTGAACAACGATTCCCACCACAAAACCAAGATACGCAACCGGGTAAAGAATACCTCATGAATCCTCTCCCGCAATATAGCAGTAATAGCTACAAACCCTCTGGCAAACTTCACGTACGTATGGTCGATCAGTCATATCATATCATTAAAATTTCTCGGAAATTTTTCTAAGTTATATTTGTAATATATTTATGAAGTATTATATGTTTTGGTGCAGGGAAAGGTGGCATTAGTGACTGGAGGAGATTCGGGTATTGGGAGGTCCGTTTGCTACCACTTTGCAATAGAAGGTGCAACTGTAGCCTTCACTTATGTGAAGGGAGACGAGGACATAGATGCAATGGAAACGCTAAAGATCATAAGTAATTCGAAAGTTAGTGACTCGGGTGATCCAATTGCAATACCTACTGATCTCAAGTATAACAAGAATTGTGAGAAAGTTGTTGAGGAGGTTGTTGCAAAATACGGGCGCATTGATATCCTAGTGAACAATGCTGCCATCCAGTATGAAAGTTCGCTAGAAGAAATCACGGAGGAGAGGCTTGAAAGGGTGTTCAGGACCAACATTTTCTCTCATGTCTTTATGTCGAGGTATGTGCATCATCATCTTAATTAATTTGGATAAAATTATTTTTCTAGATATCTACTAATTGATATAAGATGATTCAAAACTTCATGTTTTTGACTTAGCTATAATTAACATGAAAACATATATTTTGTACTTTAGTGCGTAAAATCTAAAGATGGCAAGATGTGTAGGCTTCTAAAATGTTATTGTAAAAGATTAGATTTTCGATAACATACTTATAAAGTGTTATGTTGCTCATCATGTTTTGATGTATAGAATTGCTCTAAAACACATGAAAGAAGGAAGCAGCATCATAGACACAACGTCGGTGGAAGCATACAGAGGAAACGCAAAGATGTTGGACTATGCATCAACAAAGGGAGCAATAGTATCATGGATTAGGGGTCTATCAACGTATCTCATTGACCGGAAGATTCGTGTCAATGGTGTGGCCCCTGGCTGTGTGTGGACCCCACTGATAGCCGCAACATTTTCTGATGAGGATATAGCAAGCTTCGGGTCAACCTCGACCATGAATAGGGCATCTCAACCTTTTGAGATTGCTCCATGTTACGTGTTCCTTGCATCGGATGACTCTTCCTACATCACTGGCCAAGTTCTCCATCCTAATGGTACATTTCTATCTACTTATAGAACAATATATACACTAGACATACTTTACACATAACATACATTAACTTGCTGATATAATTTTATATTATTTTGTTGCAGGTGGAGTAGTCATCAATACTTAATCTTCGTAACTGGAATTCAATGCGGAACCTTGATAAATGGAATGACGAATAAAGTGTGTGTATGCATAGATTATAAACGTGTGCATGAAATAATTTGATGCTCTCATAAAATTATCTTACAATAAGGAACTCCATTTGTAATAAATGAGTTGATATTAATGTTAACCGCGTTTAGCGACGGATTTATACTACATTTATGCTTTTTAACATAATAATTTCATATCTTACGCTAATATCACAAATAAATTCACTACCCACAAATTCATTTCCTCAAATTATGTGTGTTAGAAGAGGCTTCGTTTATCATATAAAGAAAGAGAAGAAAACAGCACCAACAAATGTTACTATCATTAATTCACTACCCACAAATTCATCTGCTCAAATTATATGGGTTTTGTTATGCCAATAAGCCCAATATCATATACAAAGCCCATATCTAACACACATAATGACGCAAGTCACACAACAATGTTTCAGCCACGTATAATATAAGAAAACATTTCATAAACATAAGAGTCGGTATTCGGATTAGTATTCAGACACGATGTCATACAGCTCAATGTTGAAACAGTCGGTAACGGTGCCGAGCCTAGGAAAGTCATGGATACGGTCACGTAGGTTGTTGTCTTCATCTTCTGTACTAGGAATACGAAGCATTAGCAAGGGTCTCACGTCCTCGGTAACATGCATGGGCTCTTTTGTTCAACGTCCTGGTTTCTCTGCTTTTCACACCGTTAAAGTTCTTGTATGTTCTTTTCTTGGGTTTGTAGTAAATGCATGTTTTGCCTTGGTTATTTTCTATCCAGGTAGATATAGATATACAGAAATGCTCGGTATAACCGTCAAAGTAAACCAAAATGCTAAAAATGAGAGCTTGACCATTTGTTTAGAACATTAATTGGCCAAGTCTTTTTGTACCGAGTTGTTTGTTAAAGCAGTAGTAGCTAGTGAAAAGTGTTAAATGATCTAAAAACCCAAAAGTATTCTCAACTACGAAACACAATTAGTTAATGAGTAATTTGGTTGTAGCTGTTGAAAAGCCTTTTTGTCATAAAAATCAAAGTTTGGTATCTCCTTATTATTCTTTTCTAACAAGAACATTAAAAGTTTAGCTTCTAGACAAAGCTTCTTTCTTTGCACCATAGATAACCATTTAATTAGTGCGGTAAAATGCTTAACTACTATTCTTATTATATTTGTGCTACACTGGACATGTTATACGATGACATGGCATGCCGCTACGTCATCGAGAGACGTTGAGAAAAATGGTGCCACGTTGTAAAGAACCGTGTCATGTGGCTATTTACATCTATCGTCGTCGCATTAATCGTTATGTTGATTTTTTAAGTCTTTCGTCATCATTTGACTTTAAATTTTTTTTGTGTTATTATAATACTGATGAAAATTATATCAATGAAAATACATTTAAAACTCAATATATTCATATATTTCGCATCAAATATTATATAACACAAACAAAATATTTAAGGTCAAAGTTGAAAAGAAAGACTTTGAAAAGTCAAACCTGATAATTAATGGGACGGATGAAATTATATAAGGTTATCTACTCATTTTTTAACGCAAGTTATATAATTAAAGGTTGACATTTACCTTTGAATGATACATTGCATCTCATAACGCATATATAGAGATTACAATTAGGGTTTCTCTACTAGCTATACAAACTGGGATCGGGCTAATTGGTCGATTACACTAGAAATATACAATATGTGTTTTTCCATACGGCCAGTCAGAACGGGAGACTTCCGGACACTCAAACTGGATCAAAAATCAACAAATAGTTGATATGAAAGACTCTTCGTGAAGATATATGCGTACTCAAAACTATTATGGAACATTGAAGTACTCGAACATGACTCACTGCCACTTTGTCGCGAACAAAATGAATGTAAATCTCTATACTTTTTGGTGTGTTGATGTTGCAACGAGTTTGTTGACATGTAGACGATTGATATTATCACGAAAATGAATGTTTTTGCGGGTTTGAGGCCAACATGGTTGTGTTTAAGAAAGTGATTGTGATGAACCATTGTGTGTGATAATCATGTGCAAAACTAATCTATAATACATAATAATGTATTTAGGACTTTCTATAAAAGAAGTCTTAAAATATAAGCCTCACATGTTACTATAATTAGTAATTATATGATTAATAAAAAATATAATGTACAACACTTTAATGCATAATTTTCGATGTACAAGACAAGTAGCATAAGCGTACACCCCTTTAATGCACATATTAAAAATAAAACACCACATTAATGCTATTTAATATAGTCAATTAATTAAGCGATCAATAAATACAATTAATGATTAATAAAAATATAAGCCTACACATGTTACTATAATTAGTAATTATATGATTAATAAAAAAAATATAATGTACAACACTTTAATGCGCATAATTTTCAGATGTACAAGACAAGTAGCATAGCGTACACCACTTTAATGCACATATTAAAAAATAAAACACCACATTAATGCTATTTAATATAGTCAATTAATTAACTGATCAATAAATACAATTAATACAGTTATTAAAACACCCGTAACATAATAAATACAAATTATCAAGCATATTATACAATCAAATTAAACACAATTCCTACATTAAATGTCACTAATATACATAATATTATACAAATAATATTCAAGCCCGAACGGGCAACAGGCCAAATGGGCTTGAGCCCGAACAGGCGCAGGCCAAGTGGGCTCGAGTCCGAACGGGCAAACGAAATTCTTGAAATCCGTAAATTTATTGTCAAAAAGGACATAGTAAACTAAAATACATGATTCACTTGAAAATTTTATTTCAGGGTACCTGTCGCCGCAACGTGCGGGTACCATGCATTAAATGTCAATAATACAAATAATAAAGCACATTATACAAATATTAAAACCCGAACGGGCAACGGGCAAAATGGGCTTGAGCCCGAACATGCATGTGCCAACGGCTCGAGCCCGAACGGGCACGGGCTAAATGAAATTCTTGATATCCGTAAATTTATTGTCAAAAAATACAATAAACTAAAATACATAATTCACCGAAAAATTGATTTGAGGTACCCACACAAGAACGCGCGCATACTTTGCTAGTCAAACAAGAATGGGTCAAAAGTATGCAAACCGAGTTTATTATTGATATTGAATTGTACAATGTTTGCAGACTATAACTAACCATATATACATGACCAAACGACACCATTGACAAGTTATTGTCAACCATTGTGACCACTTGACCAATAACGCCAACTACCAAATAAGCGCTTATTACTAACCGTCTACAAATGGGTGATTGGGTTAACTGTTTTGACCCTGACATAAATTCGACCCATAATCCATACTAAGTACATATAACATAAAATAATCTAAGTACATACTAAGATACTAATAACTTTTTACTTTATGACATTAAGGAGTCAACATCTCCCCCCTATTTCATAAAAGTCAAATTGAGTGATGTTCCTTGTTGATCTTTAAACAATGACTTCAAAGTCATTGCTTCATGTGTTGCTTGCTTCATTTGTTTCTTCTTCCATCTTGCTCTCTAGCCTGACTCCAAACTGTGTCTTGTCCATTTCTTCATACTGTGTTTCTTCTGTTCATGCATCTTCTTGGTCTTTGTCCTCAGAATCTTTTACAACAGCAATCCAACTCCTCTCAACCATTTCTTTCTTGGACTTCTCATGCCAAGGCACCCTTGCAGTTTCATAATACACTTGAGTCATGTCAATGAACCTCTTGTAGCAGCTTTTCACTGCTTCTTCATCTCCATTAGTGAGTCATTGCAGATTTGCAATGATCTTCCATTTGTCACCTAGTGTGACACAAAGATAGCCTCCAAGACTATACGCTATCTTATGCAAGCTAAGAAAATTAATCTCCATTACCCCTATAACTGGTGGTATCTTATCTACTGCATCATAATTTAAATAGACTAGATAAAACCACTTCAACATCTCCACATACTTTTTGCTAAAAACTTCCCAATGTTTGTAGACTAAACTGTCCTTCTTTAACAGGTTCATAAAAGATAAAAATCTTGCAAAAGAGTTTACCTTTAATGCATAAAGTGACCCATTCCAACTTATGTACTCTTCATCTACATAGTCTTGTGTGTCATTTCTGTCCCACCTTAGGTCTTCCAGTCCATTGATAATTTGAATATGCCCATTTTAGTACCCACATTACAATCGCTTCCTTAGAAATTTAAAAATAACATGGTTTTCACAACAAATGTTCAAGGAAGGAGCCCATCTTCAAAGAAATAAAATTCGAATCCTTTTGTGGATTTCTACTAGAGATAAGAAAAGAAAAGTTGTTTAGCAACCCTAGTAACGCTCTATCAAACAATGTACATTAAATAATATGTTATTGTTTTCGTTGGTATAGTACTATAGAGTAGGTATGAGAGACTGAACCATAAAACATTGGTGCATTAAATTTTTGTAGAAATATGTTTCATGCATGTATCTTAGCTTTGACTATCATGGTGTAAATTTCGTGCAAGCTGTCTCCGCTGGCCTTCAGTACAAGGTATCATAACGTGTTATCGGTATGCGACCTCAGAGATACATCATCTCCTATCAATAACATATTAATAACTAAAACACCGTACATGTAGGTCCCACAAAATATCCCATCAAATATACTCGATCCACCACAATACAAAAAAAAAAAAAAAAAAAAAAAAAAAAAAAAGGCGAAAGACATTGCAATAGCTAAACACCGAATGGCACGAAGGTCTCTTGTTGGCATGCCAATAATCGCACCATTGGTGAAAGAGGTGTGAATGGCGTGTGAAGATATCCTCACCGTGTGCTCATTCACGCCACAAAACGTTGTCAAATAACTTTATTAGTTTAAAGTTGACAAGAACTGGTCGAATTATGATTTTCCATATATATATTAGACGTTATCAATTTTCAAAAATATTATTTCGATTCACGCTCTGTCATTTTCAGATTCTAGACGGATAATAAAAACTTGTTTTGTAGGAAACAATGGATTGAGATTTTAGACAGAACTGGAAGACCCAACCTTAGGGTGTCATCCATGGTATAAAACTTGGCAGTAACATAAAAATGCATATAATAAAGCCATTAATAACCTATTAAAACATCATAATCATTATGAAACGGTTCGACGAATAACAAAAAAAATAAATTTTATAGACATTAAACTCGACATTGTTGTCTTCAATTGAGCAAAGAAAAATTATGATGACTATTTTACCCTTGAATTTTTTAAAATTGCATCCATTGTCCCAAGTATATAAATAACCCAATTCCTTTTTTTTAACTCATTTTAAAAAAACACAAGCAACCCTACATCCCCCCTTCTCTTCTCTGGTCTTAGTCACTAACCGGACACCATGATTCCGACGCCGCCACCCTTTATACTCCTCCACTGGCCGACGGCACCACCGTTGTCACAGTCGTCGCCATCAGCTCGTCTTCTTTTCTTTGTCTCGTATCTTGGGTATGTCAAAAACCTAAATCGATTTGTATTACTTTCTTTGTTTTAAAACCGATTAACATATTTATTTACAAATTACGTGGACTAAATTGAATTAGAAGCGATTTTATATAATTTATGTGGTGGTAAACGGATTAAGAGTTGTGTTTGGTTTGTTTCGGCTATGAAGTGGGTCGGGTAGGTTATGTAAAGTGTACAGATGGTTAATTTATTGAGAGTGTTGTTTGAATACATACGATGTTTATTGATTAAACTAGTGATGACTGGTTGACTCGATGTGTTTCTTTCTTTCTTTGAATGGCTGGTTGGTTAACTGATTGGCCTAATTCGAGGTCTATGGAAACCTGCATCTATGAATGGAATTTATTGGCCAAGTCTTGCCACAAACTTGTCCATGGTGGAGCAAAATATAAATAAGATATTGGCTGCAACTGGAGTTGATGTTCCAAGTCTTTCTGCAGGTATGACTTGTTGGGTATTACTTCTCTGGTTTCTACTATTGCTTCTGCATTTTCTGCAAATTGTCTATGGAAATTGAGTGGGTCAGCAAGGTTATGTTATGGGTTGACCTGAAACACTTTATGTCCAATTTTATAAATAGTTATGATTTATCTATGATTATTAAAGTTTAAATATTATAACAATGATATTTTAAATTGTTAAGTAAAATGAATTTGTAGGTGATATATGCATAAAATTTAGGCAACTTTGGACTCATTTGACATTGACCTGTTGCTGTTTAGAAAATTTTATGACATTACACATTTGACCCATAAGAGATGAAATCATACCCAGAATTGACTCATTCATAGGTAAATAGATAAAAAAAAATGCGACCTCTATGTGTGACTATTAACTTGAGATGAAAGCAAGCTTATGTGTGGATGTGCATTTCTGAACGGATCACTTTTATCATTCCTTTTATTTGTTTTAGTACCGGACAGACATTTCCTTGTTTTGAACTGCACATGACTGAAGGTGTCAAACGGGCATGTCGGTTTATGGGTCAAAATGGGCTGTATTTTGTCGGGTTGACCTGGAAGCAGTATTTGTTTGTTTTATGTTAATTAATTAATAACTAATGTGTTAGTTAAAATTACAAAAAATATACATTGTTACAAGAATTGTCAAAGTTCTCGATTAAAAGTGATATGGAAGGTTATAATGAACATAGCATACATGTTAAGAATCTTTTGACCCGTTTGATCAGTTAGAACATAATTGAAATCAACTCATTTACATGTAAATGGGTCTAAATCAACTCACAGCATACATGTTAAGAATCTTTTGACCCGTTTAATCCTCATGTTGGGATATAAGATCAAAATAGTAGCAAGTGACAAGTTACTTGTTTCCCACATTGATACAATTGTTTCTTTATATGTAATATAATTCATGTGGAAATAAAACTGTGTCTTTACAGGTGGGACCACTTCAGCGAGTCTCCCTTTTCCTCTTGCTGCCCTAGTGAGCCTCACAATAACCTACAAAGTTGATAAAGTCTCTGAACCGTTGCTGAACCTGGTTGGTCCAACAGTGACCACCCTCGGTGTAGGTTGTCCGTGGCCATCCATGTCCATAATAGCCGCTCTATGGACCCAAAAGGCCAAATGTTGGACCGACCATCTTGTTTATATTGCATCCCGAACCGTATTCCACCACAGCAATGATGCGGTCGTACAGCTTCTCAAAGTCTGTTTCCAGTCAACTCTTGGACTCAACTCGCCTATTGGTGGAGTCGGTAATTACAATCTTACAAATTTTTGGTCGTAATTACTATTTAGCCTTCTTCGCCCCTCTATAAATCAAAGTTTTACTGCACCGTTTTGAAAATGTTTGAATCACTAGGAAGAAAATTGTAGTTTACTCTAGTAGCATAAAACGTATATTTTACTCATTTACTTATTCATTTATGGATTGTGATAGTGATAAATATAGAGCATAAGATCTGATCAGCTAATATCTTTGACAGGTAACCTTCTTGGTCATGGATTTGGGTCTCACTGTTCAGGTGGGATTGCTGCAGCGGCTCCAAGAATCCTCTACTTACGAGTCCATCGTAGTATTAGAGATGTCATGTTCATGACCGAAGAAATCGTCTCTTTGTTAAGATTTTCACAGATGACTTCATGATTATAGCAAGCTTTTTCGGATTAAGATTACTAGATTTATTCTTATGAATCAAAATGTTTGTATAACTTTTGACATGTATTCCAGACATACCGTTAGTAGATGTTGTTCGTCCTGATGGTATGCATAACGAACCTTGTGCTTCATCCTATACTATTGCATTAATTTTGATGCAAAATATGAAAAAATAAATAAATAATAAATAAAAAATATTGGAACAAAAATGTCAAAAAAAAAAGGGATGATGGACACAATTTTTTCAAACGACAGGACCATTTATGTAATTTAGGCTAGGACGATGGATGCAATTTTCATAAACCCACAAGGACCATTTATGTAATTTAGAAGGTAAAATGGTCATATACTTAAAAAAAACAACAATGTCGAGTTTAATGTCCAGAAGAGATATTTTTTTGTTTCACGCCGAATCGTTTGTGACAAGATGATCTTTAATAGGTTATTAAATTCTATAATAAATTACTCACTGTTTTACTTGTAATCTTAAAATATATATTTTAATAATTACATCAAAGACATTTGTTTTAGCAACAAGAAGGCTGCTATTCCTCTGAAAAACAAAGTTGCAATACTAGATTATTAATAAATGAAGCATTACGTATCTTGCTACAACAACAATAGTATCCGGAGACTGCTATTAGATACATTTCGTGTCTTGCTACACTTCTTTTATAGGTTGCTGACTGCTCACTAGCTTGCTACATTTAGCATGGTTGAAATTAAATGTGTACCTAACATTATTTGACTCTCAGGTGATTGATTACGAATTTCTTTAATCTGCTCTCTGTATATATATAACTTGTCACTAAATGGGTTTCATCCATTCAGTTCATCTAAATATCTTAAGTAATTATGATGATGCATTCAGTAGTGTCAGGCACAAACAAGATTTCACGTAGCTTGTTTAGCTCACCTGTTATAACAGGAATTAGCACTAATGGGGTCACACCGGCGATAGGAAGTCTTCTAAGTCGGCGCTCCTCAGCTATTCGCACATTTAAGGTCTTTCATATCACCTTCTTTATCTTTCAGTTATAGTTTATTATTTTGATTCTGTTGATATGATGCTTGAGTGCAACATGCACTTCTCATGACGTATGTAAACAATTTCCAACTTCTTGTAACATGTTAATTAGTAGAAGTTGATTACAAGCATTCGTGTAGTTATCCTAATTATCGGACTTTGGTGAATGTATTTTAGTCGAAGGAGATGCTGATGGAGGAAGAAGAACGGCGATTTCCACCACAGAACCAACATTCGCAACCAGGAAAAGAATATCTCATGAACCTCGACCTCTATTCGCCAACCCTCATTACAAGCCCTCTAATAAACTCAAGGTATACTTAATCGATTAATTAAAAATAAATAAAAATGATCGGCTATGTTTTTAATTTTTGTTTAACAACCATTTCAGTTGATCGACTACTCCGTAGTTGTTAAGTTGACGAGTAAAGAAGGTCGAATTCAACTAGTACTAGTATGTATCGTAAAACTAATTAGAAGACTTTTACTGACATGCAAAGTGTCACTACCTTGTCACTAAACGATCCAAAAATGTTTTACCTACTATAATATATACAGTATTAGTTACTTAATTTGTAGGAGTTCAACAATATACACAAATGTTTTACCTACTATACATTTACCACTTTATTCAAAATGAGTCAGTAAAAGTACAACAAATAGACTACTGGTATTTTATAAAGGTGTCACTAATATATAGTCAGTAAGAGACATTTTAATTTAGTGCATCATTTTTTTATCGAAAACCAATTTTATTGATAACTAGTGAGAAAAGCTAAAAATAAGAGCACATAGGGGTTAGAAGCTGCTTTTACAAGCTGTTAAAGAGTTGCAAATTCAGTCAAATCATAAGGGCCAAAAGAATTTTAGACCTGTGAGCAAGTCACGTAAAAAAATTAAAGCGTTTATTTCCTTGGCACAGGGAAAGGTGGCGTTAGTAGCAGGAGGAGATTCAGGTATTGGAAGGTCAGTTTGTTACCACTATGCTAAAGAGGGTGCGACTATCGCCTTCACTTATGTCAAGCCTGACGAGGATATAGATGCAAAAGACACATTGGATATCATAAATGAATCAAAAATGGAAGGCTCGGGTGATCCTATTGCCATACCTACGGATCTTAGGTATGACAAAAATTGTAAGAATGTTGTTGATGAGGTCATTGAAAATATGGGCGGATGGATATCTTAGTGAACCTTCCAGCCGTGCAGTACTATACAAATTCATATTCGTTAGAAGAGATCACAGAGGAGAGACTTGAAAAGGTGTTTCGGACCAATATTTTCTCTTATTTCTTCTTGACAAAGTAGGTATCATTACTTAACATATGATTAATCTATTTCTTGGATTGTTAATAACATGTTAAAACTATTATCTATCTCCAATTAGCTAATTTTCCTTCTTTTTGAACATTTTGATGGGTTGTAGTGAGTAGTGACTTTCCGTTTTATGCAGGCATGCTTTGACGCACATGAAAGAAGGAAGCAGCATCATAAACACCACATCAGTGTTAGCGTCGTCGCAACTCCACCAAAATGGCTTGATTACATTTCAACAAAGGGAGCCATCGTATCCTTCACAAGGGGTCTAGCATTGCATCTGGTCGACAAGAAGATTCGTGTCAATGGTGTGGCCCCTGGCCCAATATGGACACCACTGCAAGCTGCAGCACTCAATGACATGGATATAGCAACATTTGGGGAACAGGTACCCATGGATAGGGCCGGTCAACCTTTTGAGATTGCTCCATCGTACGTGTTCCTAGCATCCGAGGACTCTTCCTATTTTACAGGCCAATTTCTTCATCCTAATGGTATGATTCAATCTTCACACACAAGCAATTGTACTCAAACACATACGTGCAATTTCTTTTTATTACAACATACAACACCGGTTTTCTTCTTTCTCCGTTATGTTTATGATTGTGCGAAGATCGTGATGTTGCAATATTTTTTACAGGTGGGACAATCATCAATGCATAGTCCTTTTAAGGACCTTGAACTTGATCACATACGAAAATAAAGTGACGAAGTTTGTGGTATTCGAAATGAATTGATGTTATGATCTATAAATCCTATTATGTTTCGAAATGGGTTGATGTTATGATCTATGCATCTTATTATGTTAACTAGAAGTTTGAAAAAAAATCTGCAAGAAAATCTTGAGAGCTTTATAGAACTGATATAAAGATATTACTTACTCGTCACATAGTTACGAATGATTTTATTTCACAAATCAATTGAGATTACAAACAAGCAAGATAATATTAGCATAACTCTAATAATATTTCCCCTTCAGTTGTAACTTAAATAATGCCCACTTGTGTATAATTGTAAAATTTGAAGCTATTATTGCATTACTTCTTTGACATGTTAAACTGATATAGGACTTCCAAATCTTGAGATAATAACACCACTTGAGTTCTTAGTTTGTGGTTTACATGAAACACCTATGCCTGACATACAACTTGAAATTTGCAAACTATACTAGATGAACTAAACACACTATATCACCCAAGGAAAGGTTAAATCTCCTCTACAGTTTATCATATTAATTATCATATCAATCTAAACTAATTAACTGAACCTCAGCATGTCCACCAAATGTAGACAAAAGGCTATAAAATTTAATAGTTTTGGCAAATATTGACTCAAATTGTAAAAATATTGTCAGTCTTATTGTATGTTTATGGATTCTTTTTGGTGTGTTGATACCACTTAAATGGATTGAATATATTTAAAAGAAGATTCTAATGGGTTATAGTTTACTATACAGCTAGTTGGGTAGCATTACTAATACGATATCCTCTCATCAAATATTTATGGATACATATATACATGGAGTTTAATTAAAGCAGATTCATAATCGGTTTCTAAAAGGATGTGATTTACACGCTTTGTTTTCTGATTTGCACGGTTCCATAAAATACAATAATAAAATTCCAAATAGAGATGGCTTTGTTTAGTAGATGTCTGTATGAAGAAAACAATATGTCATTAGAGATCAAAAATTCTGTTTAGACTATGGGTATATTTGGCAAAACTAGTTGTAAGTTGTATGCTATAAGATATAGAGTAAGGATCAAATAAGAAATAAAATATAATGAGAAGAATGAGAAGAACTAAATCCACATTTCGAAGACCTACAAAATAAGATGAATCTCCCATGAAATTCTCTTTTCATTCGAAATGTGGCTAAAAATATTTCTCATTCTTCTTATTTTCTTTCTCTTAGTGGATCCATTCCCATAAGATATAAACTATAAGTCAGAACCGCAAAACTGTAACACGAGTTACAAGTTGTATTTTTTTTTCAATAAAATATTTGTAAATTACCGTTAAATGTAATATAAGTCGTTAACAATAGTTTTACGCTTTAACAAACTCAAATATTTTAAAAGCTTCACTAAATGACTTTTATTTTGGTGCTACTTGTTTAAAATAAAAGCTTGAAGTTGATGTATCCAAACGGAGCTAATTGTTTTGAAAGAGATTATTTTCTGAACAAAAACTTACAATTAAAAAAAGCTTGCACCAAACACGCCCTATCCCAAAACGTAATAGATATGTATATCTTTTCAAATTCAGATTCGAAAATAAAGATTCTCTAACTTATTTCTTGATGGAACATGTTTGTAATTTGTCAAATGAACTCAAATTTTCATATTTAAATGTTAGTTGTTTTAATAATTGCTTTATTTTGTGTTGTTTCTAAGTTTATTTATGTTTTATCAGTTTTTCTAACTTGTCCCATTTTGGCACAAGGTTGGAAGTGTTTAATAAACATATTTATTTCTGTAAATGTATTTATTCATAAAACAGTAAAAAAAAATAGGTAAATATCACAAATTACGGAATAAATTACCATCATGTAAATATGATAATTGAGTTGATTTAATACTTCTAATCGTGTGTCAACATGACTCAAGTTAAAAGTATATTTAACGAAATATATTTAGTAATTTAATACCTTAAAATATGTCAACATGTCACAAGTTATATAATTATAATTACAAAACTTTAGGAATAACCCATATCGCTTCCATGAAGTAAAACCAAAAATGCCCTCAGGCCGGTCACTTCTAACAAAGTTGTTCTCATCAAGCTAGACGTCAAAATTAGACCAAAGCCAAACTTTATAAGATTTAGTAACTACCAAGGTTGCCAAAAGTGTGATACAAACCCAGGAGAACCACTTGCATACGTTTAAATTCCATCGATGTTTACTTTTCATAAATACCCAATCATAGAGCATCAACTAATCCAGCTCTATAAACCCAAAATAATATACCAGTTTTTATCGATTTAAAATTCATAAATAGTAATAGTATTTGGAAACAAGCAAATATAACACGTCTATACAGATTTTAAGAATGTTAAAAATATATATATTTGTGATAGTATCTCAACGTATAGACATGACTCCATGAGTAGGCTACTTTTTTTAGGGGTAACCATTGTTTCTAGCTATTTGGCTTGTGAATACACTAGGTTTTAACCTACCATCATACACATTTAGACCGGGTAAAACCTTCACATTTCATGAGATTGGTGTTGTCACTTAAGAGTTATTTGCACCTAACAGGAATTGAACTTAACACTTCTCACATTATATAATGATAGTCACAAACTTTTTGACACTAGGTCACCCTCTTAGTGGTTATGAGTAGGCTAGCTGCTTGAAGTGAGTTAGATGGTCAAATGTATTTAACACAACATGTATACAAGGCGAAGTGATCATGAACGACCACCAATTCCAATAATGTGTAATGTACATGTTGTTAGGTGGTAAGATTTCTCAATAAATATGGTTGGAACGTATAGGTAACGTTTCAAATGTTTCATGCGAATAGAGGATATGCTTTGATACGCCAATGACGTTCAATATCATGTGAACAACCCATTCGTATGTATATAAATAGTTCAATACTAAGGTATATTTCAATAACAATCACAGTGTTTCATTTGTTCCCTGGGAAAGAAACGTTTTTGGCAAAGGTGATAATGGCAATGCAAGATGAACGACCATTCCCACCACAAAACCAAGATACGCAACCGGGTAAAGAATACCTCATGAATCCTCTCCCGCAATATAGCAGTAATCGCTACAAACCCTCTGGCAAACTTCACGTATGTATGGTTGATTAGATTTTCTCGGAAAAAATTTTAAGTTATATTTGTAATTTATTTATGAAGTATTATACTTTTTTTTTTGGTAAAGGGGAGTAATCCTGCACCCTGGTAAATCTATTAACCAAAAAAACGTTTAAGTACAATGGATATGAGTGAAATCTCATATCTCAGCCTGTTACATAGGCATAAAGCTTACATAACAAGATACTTCATATTTTAAAAACAAACCACTACTCAAATGATAACATAGGACATAACGGAAGAAAATTACTTCCTAGGACCTTGAAGCTTGGTGCCATACATGGCATTAAAGGCATCCAAATTCCCTGGAAGATCATGAACCTGATTCGCATACTCATCGTAGTAATAGTCATCATACTCATCTTTGGCCACCACCGAATAAGTTAACAGACTCATCAAATGGGTTAGCAACCACCTCATCTTCAGAATCAGAAACTACGATCTCACCCACTTTAGAAAAAGGGTTAACTCTCTTAGTAGAAGAGGCAGGCGGATTACAAGAATCACTAGTTTTAGGAGCCATACCCGACTCCATCTATTTCAAATCACTCACAAGGGGTTCTTGTGATGCAGTACATGTCTTAGTAGACTTATCTTCATTAACTTCCATTGTACGACCAGAATCCACATCCTTGTTGGTGTCATTAGAAGGGATACCAAACGCATCCGTATATTCCATATTAAGAGCATCAAACTGGTTAGATGTAGAGATCTTTGTTCCACTCGAACTAGCCACATCAGAAGCATTCTTCTTAGTGACTTCCACTTTCTTAAGTTCAGGAGGAGTCTTTTTGGGTTGATATTGAAACTGCTTACCCACAACAGGTTTAGTAAACCCTCATTGACACGGAATAGTAGACCCACCTTGGTTACCCTTCTTCTTGTTATTAACCGTCTTGAAACCATCATTAACACGCTTAGTAGTCGACGGGAGGTTCAACAACTTTAGGACATTCAATAAGAGTATGACCAAAATCTTACATTTGTCCCAATGAGGTGGTTTCCACTCATATTCAACCCGTATCTTCTCAATAGTCGAACCCGACCCATCAAGTAACGGTATCTCAACAAGAAGGTTGTCCCTAAGCACCTCATCCGACTTCACTTCAATCATGCATCTAGCAAACTACTACGGCCCCACGAGTCCTTGCACATTTGGCTAGTAAAAGCATCTAACCTTTTGGGCGCCTATCAATGTGGCAAGGAGACTAAGGCCATCATCAAAAACATAGCAAGAGGAACATCATGGAATTTAACCCACACCGGATGTTGGTCAAATCCTCTTTAAGTAAGTTGGTGTTCAATGTCTATGGTTTAAGAATAATAGGTACATTTCTAATCAACCAAGGACCATTTTCAAGAACATCATCAACACCTTTCTTCGAATTGAACTTAAAAGGAAGAACCCCTTTGCATTCATCATTACCTTTGTATACCAAACTTAGCCCACGATTGGCATACAAAGTAATCAACAACAGAAAAGCAAGTCGTTGACCAAGGAAATATCCATACAAAGTATTCTCAAACCTAGAGTTCACCTCTTCAACCACTTTCATCGGGACGTAAAGATCCACACCATTAGCTTTCTTATTATACTCCAACCTACTTAAAGTTTGACGTGTGTTTCTTAGGTTCAAGAGAGGTAACACCAAGATATGATGTGAAGGTTGTTTCAGCACCAACCTTCTCAATACCAATGTACCCATGTGCATTCGTATCAACCTTATCATTAACATTATTAGACTACTAGTAGCATTAACATTAGAAGCCATAGGAACACTCGTATCTTGAGGAGGTTTCAAATAATAACCAATAGCATTAAACATCTCCTCTAGCTCCTTCGCGATCGGCACCTTAAGATGCTCAAATGGATTAGCCCCGTAGAGAAGTAGTAGCATCCATCGTCACACCGGTTTTAATGGTTGCCCATCATCACCCACAAGAACAAGTTTTCCTCAAATATTTGTTTTCAATAGCACGAATTTTCAATAAAGTATCATGCCCTCGTGCGTGTCATGACTAGGTGCATCATGAATAGGCTCGAACCAAGTGAAAGCGACTCCACTTGTCCATCAAGACTAGACGCATGTGAAACCGCTTCACATTCAAATTAGTGTTCCCACCGTTAGGGATAACAATTGGGTACACCTCACTTGTTGCCACATTAGGCTCGTTAATAGCGACCCATGTAACAATGCATCCACATCACCATCAACAGAGTAATATTCATATTAGACACAGTTGTTGTATATAAGAATTCACCTCTCCCAACTTCGACATCACAAATGTACCAACTTAACGAACAAGACACGTAATACCAACAATGTAAAAGTGATCGATCGGTCTTAATTGAACGGAAAACCCTAGTTTACAACTAGGGTTTATAATTCATTAAGGCACTATTAACTTACATGATGTTGATGATGTCCCAAGATCGGTTCAGCAAGTATGGAACAGAAGATGAAACCGAAAGATGGATACCCTATTAGCGATTAGATAAACCCTAAAAGATACAAAAAACGGTCGTAAAATTAAACCCAAAACAACTAAGAGTCAAGATAGATCATATACTGGATATAATCAATAAAGATTCATGATTGTAAAGGGAAGAATTGTAGATCGATTAGAGAGATTTAGGGTTAAAAGTTGGATCGCAAAGCGATTAGAGTATTATACTTTTTGGTGCAGGGAAAGGTGGCATTAGTGACTGGAGGAGATTCGGGTATTGGGAGGTCCGTTTGCTACCACTTTGCAATAGAAGGTGCAACTGTAGCCTTCACTTATGCGAAGGGAGACGAGGACATAGATGCAATGGAAACGCTAAAGATCATAAATAATTCGAAAGTTAGTGATTCGGGTGATCCAATTGCAATACCTACTGATCTCAAGTATAACAAGAATTGTGAGAAAGTTGTTGAGGAGGTTGTTGCAAAATACGGGCGCATTGATATCCTAGTGCACAATGCTGCCATCCAGTATGAAAGTTCGTTAGAAGAAATCACAGAGGAGAGGCTTGAAAGGGTGTTCAAGACCAACATTTTCTCTCATGTCTTTATGTCAAGGTATGTGCATCATCATCTAAATTTGGATAAAACTATTTTTCTAGATATTCTACTAATTGATTTAAGATGATCTAAAACATCATGTTTTTGACTCAGCTATAACATGAAAACATATATTTTGTACTTTAGTGCGTAAAATCTAATGATGGCAAGATGTGTTGGCTCGTAAACAGTCATTGTAAAAGATAATTAAGTTGTTCGATAACTTATAAAATGTTTGTTGCTCTTCATATTTTGATATACAGAATTGCCCTAAAATACATGAAAGAAGGAAGCAGCATCATAGACACAGCGTCTGTGGAAGCATACCGAGGAAACGCAAAGATGTTGGACTATGCTTCAACAAAGGGAGCAATAGTATCATGGATAAGGGGTCTATCAACGTATCTAATTGACAGGAAGATTCGTGTAAATGGTGTGGCCCCTGGCTGTGTGTGGACCCCACTGATAGCCGCAACATTTTCTGATGAGGATATAGCAAGCTTCGGGTCAACCTCGACCATGAATAGGGCATCTCAACCTTTTGAGATTGCTCCATGTTACGTGTTCCTTGCATCGGATGACTCTTCCTACATCACTGGCCAAGTTCTCCATCCTAATGGTACATTTCTATCTACTTATAGAACAATATATACACTAGACATGACTTTACATATAACATACATTAACTTGCTGATATAATTTTATATTATTTTGTTGCAGGTGGAGTAGTCATCAATACTTAATCTTCGTAACTGGAATTCGATGCGGAACCTTGATAAATGGAATGACGAATAAAGTGTGTGTATGCATAGATTATAAACGTGTGCATGAAATAATTTGATGCTCTGATAAAATTATCTTACAATAAGGAACTCCATTTGTAATAAATGATCAGTTGAGATTAATGTTAACCGCGTTTAGTGACGGATTTATACTACATTTATGCTTTTTAACATAATAATTTCATATCTTACGCTAATATCACAAATAAATTCACTACCCACAAATTCATTTCCTCAAATTATATGGGTTGTTTTATGCCAAGAAGCCCGATATCATATACAAAGCCCATATCTAACACACATAATGAAACAAGTGACACAACAATGTTTCAGCCACGTATAATATAAGAAAACATTTCATAAACATAAGAGTCGGTATTCGGATTACTATTCAGACACGATGTCATACAGTTCAATGTTGAAACAGTCGCTGACGGTGCCGAGCCTAGGAAAGTCATGGATACGGTCACGTAGGTTGTTGTCTTCATCTTCTGTACTAGGAATACGAACCATTAGCAAAGGTCTCACGTCGTCGATAACATGCATGGGTTCTTTTTTCCAACGTCCTGGTTTCTCTGCTATTCGCACCGTTAAAGTTCTAGTATGTTCGTTTCTTGGGTTTGTAGTAAATGCATGTTTTGCCTTGTTTATTTTCTATCCAGGTAGATATAGGTATACAGAAATGCTCGGTATAACCGTAAAAGTATAAACCAAAATGCTGAAAATGAGAGCTTGAGCTTTTATTTAGAACATTAATTGCCCAAGTCTTTTTGTACCGAGTTGTTTGTTAAAGCAGTAGTAGCTAGTGAAAAATGTAAATTGATCTAAAAAAACCCAAAAGTATTCAACTACGAAACACAATTAGTTAATGAGTAATTTGGTTCTAGCTGTTGAAAAGCCTTTATGTCATAAAAATCAAAGTTTGGTATCTCCTTATTATTCTTTTCTAAGAAGAACATTCAAAGCTTAGGGTGCGTTTTGCATCCCACTATGGGAATGAGACTATAACTATGAAAGTGATTAAAGGTGTTTGTTTAAGAAGAGGGGCCCACCACTATGGTAATGAATGATAAATATAATCCATACTCCATATACATCAAAAGAGCTAGGTATAAATCTTTCATAGATGAGGGACCCACGAATACCATCAAACTCATACACATTATGATTCATGGCAGCATACCAAACGCACCCTTAGCTTCGAGACAAAGCTTCTTTGCACCATAGTCCATTTAGTGCGGTAAAATGCTTAACTACAAATCTTATTATATCTGTGCCACACTGGATGACATGGCATCCCGCCACGTCATCAGAGAACGTTGAGAAAAAATGGTGCCAACGTTGTAAAGAACCGGTGTCATATCGCCATTTACATATTATATAAGGTTATCTACTCATTTTTTAGACTGCAAATTATATAATTAAAGGTTGACATTTACCTTTGAATGATAGATTGCATCTCATAACGCACAAATAGAGATTACAATTAGGGATTCTCTACTAGCTATACAAACTAGGCTCGAGCTAATGGGTCGATTACACTAGAAATATACGAGATGTGTTGTTTCATACCCCCTTGCAGTCGGAGTGGGAGACTTCCGGACGCTCAAACTGGATTAGAAATCAACAAATAGTTGATACGGAAGGCCCTTCGTGAAGATACTCAAACTGTGATAGAACATTGAAGCACTCAAACATGACTCGCTGCCACTTTTTCGCGAACAAAATTAATATCAACCTCTATACCCTTTGGTGCGTCGGTGTTGCAACGGGTTTGCAGACATGTAGAAGACACTGGCTTATCACAGTAAATGAATGTCGTTGTGAAAGTGGGGTATGAAGCTTACAAAGAAGGTTATGAATTCCTTTCCCACCAGATTGTTCGTATGGTAGTCGGTTTGGGTGGTACAAGAACGTCTCTAATGTGGAGGGGACGGCAGGGGTTCGGAATCTGTACATGGTCGGAATGGGTGACTGTTGGTTTGTGGAAGTTGAAAAACACGACAAAACGACTAATAATGTGTGAGCCGATGGGGGCACACGCGATAAGCACGAGTATACGTGTTGAACGTTTATAAAACTTGAATAAACATACCCGTTATTTGACCCAATCATGAATTTGAACCATGGGCTGTTCTTGGACTTAACATGGGGCGAATTGGGTTTTGCCATGGGCCTTTAATAACCCACAGATCGGGCAGAGAAGATGGACATGGGTTTTGCTTGGGTTGAACTTGTCGAACAAGCTGTTGTACTCCAATATGGAGTCAGTTTGGTTTGTATATATACAAACACAACCTCTGCAAAAAACTCACGATTACTATCATCTATCTAATCCCTAAACCGATCAATACTTTCCTGCTATTTGCTCTTGGTCGTTTGTTCATACAAATCGATTAAGGGTTTTAAAGTTTGGTTAAATTCTAAACTTGTGTACGAATCAAGTGTTTAGTATTATTGATTGGTTCTTGTTCCTGGTCTCCTTGTCGACACAACAGCAGCAACAAGAAGGTGAAAACAGCTCCTGCTCGTGGTTCTATATCTCGGACAGTAGTTGATATATATCGGACAAATAGTGTCCGATATCGGGTAAAGTAGGAAGCTGTTTTGGGCAGTTTTCTTTGTGATCTTGGACAGAAGTTGCAAGGCATAAGTAAACGTATTTCTTTGTGGTATTATGCTAGTGGGTTTTATTCAAGTTTCAAGTTGTTAACTTGGTTTTAATATTACGTTCTCGACTAGCGTTAATCGAACGTATATGTTAATCGGGTTTGTGTGTGATATATCTAATTTTGATACTAGCGTTTCGTTTTGGTTTCTTGTTCCGTTACTAGAGATCAATTGCCAAGCAAGGTTAGCTTTTCTATATCCCTTTTAATTAATTAATATTGTATTAATTATTTATTTATTAATTACGTGCTTAACATAATTGCATTAACTAGATCCAATATCCGCTGCAGCTCAGAGAGGTTAATGGTTAACCTGTTCTAAAATCCCAACAGGGCATCACGAGTCAACTCGTTTTATGATTATAGGTTACACGCTTCTTAATTAATAAACATGTTTTAAAAGGTCGATTAAACCTAGTTTAGTTATTTATTTTATTTTATTTTGACAATTACATGCAATACTTGTCAAATTTTAATAAATAATAACTAGTCACATACAAATTAAAATTACATTGATAATTAGAATTAATTTGTTAATTAGAATTTAATTTACACGTTAATTAGAATTACCTTATTAATTGAAATTAAATTGTTAATTAGAATTACATGTTAATTAAAATTACTTGCTAATTAGAATTAAAAGTTAATTTGAATTTATTAATTGTTAATTAGAATTATTGTGATAATTAGAATTACATATTGGTTTATAAATACATAAAATTGCGTTATTACTTGATAATTGAGATTACCATGCCATTTTATGTGTTTTTTCGGCCACAAGACCCACTCAATTGCTTTTATAAGTGATGTATGGGGCGATCTAGGTATTACATCCTAGTGACGGTCTTATGGTTCTCCGTTTGGGGAAGACTCGCAAGAGGACTCGAAACAATATGTGGTTATTTATGTTGATGTTTATGCTTATATGTTTGTGATTCCTATATGTACATTATTACTTGTTTTGACACCTAATTGTATGCAATATGGAATAATACATATCGTAACCATAACATTAATATGGGTCTTTATTTACACGCCTAAATATCATGCTCATTGTGACATGCTATTTGATTCGTGGAAAATTGTTTTTGTAAAATAAAGTGACCTAATATATGAAACACGTTTTCAAGAATTTTAAAACTAGACGCTATGGACACTTGGATGTGTGGCTTACCCACTAGAACAAACTCAAAAGGGGGTTCAAAGAGGTGCGCAAAGTCGCACCGAAAGGATGTATAAGGTTATGCTTCAGCCACCGGTCCTCTCCGCCTCCTGCATGCTCGATTGGAGCTACCATGAACCATGATGATCACTACGGTGTCATTACCAAAACGTTTTAAAATTAGTGTTACAAAGTTGTTTTGCATGCTTCTTTGTACACGACTTTTACCACATTTATGTGTGCATACCTATTTGTTAATTTTAAGTCTATGCCATCCAACTATGAACACGTGCATTTGGATTGACTTCTCCGTCGACCTAAGGGCCTTTAGAACCCATGGTAATTATTTCACTAGTCGACTTATGGTTATTTTACACGCTCATACTTGGTCGACTTATCTCGAGTTAACTTGGTCAGACCTTGAACCCGAGGCATAAGATGAGAACTAAACATGCTTTTGACATTATTATTTGATACTAATGCCTTAAACAATCTCATAAAATCTAAGAGTTGCATTATGAAATTAAAGCTCGTCGCTTACCTCTTGTCCCATTTTTTTATTCACTGGTCAGACCTATGGTAATTAAGTGGGGTTGCGAGATGGATCTTAGTCTTATTAGTAATTAATTGGGTAGTTAATTCTTTTAAGAATGTAATTATCGAAAATACTAATTGTTTGAACTTTTCAATTGTATATGACTACTTCATCGGAAATGTTCGGTACTCGTGGAGTTTCTTTGAGAAACAAAACTCACCGGACCTAATTTCATTGATTTGTATCTCCACAGCATTATACTATCATCAAGATAAGGAAGCTTATCTAGAGCATCCCATACCGCAAAGACTGTTGCTACTCCCGCAAGCCTGTCCCTACCCGAGGCTCTTGCAACCATAATGCTTGGGTCAAAGGTTCAAAGGACATAGCTACCTTCATGCTCATGACCATGGAGTTAGAGATCCAACGAAATCTAACT
Organism: Chrysanthemum lavandulifolium; assembly: GCA_022545495.1. Taxonomy (NCBI): domain Eukaryota; kingdom Viridiplantae; phylum Streptophyta; class Magnoliopsida; order Asterales; family Asteraceae; genus Chrysanthemum; species Chrysanthemum lavandulifolium. The sequence goes on along the minus strand of CM040238.1, from coordinate 41,949,608 downwards.
CATCTTGGTGCTTATGACATGCTTCAGGAGTTGAAGTCTATGTTCTCCCAACAAACAGAACAAGAGCTTCTACAAACTGCACGTGAATTCCACGCTTAAAAGCAGGAAGAGGGTCAATCAGTTAGCTCATATGTTCTTAAGATGAAGAGCTACATTGACAACTTGGAACGTCTTGGTCACCCAGCCACTCACGAACTATGGAGTTAGTCGATCCTCATCGCCTTTCTAAAGAGTACATCACATTTGTGCGAACTTTAATATGCACAAGATGGGAAGATCGTGAATGAATTGCATGCTATTCTTGAGCAACATGAGCGACGCTGCCAAAGAAAGATGTCGCACTGCACTACATTATGTACATGGGCGGTGGTAAGGTCCGAAAAACCAAAAGAAGAATAAATCGCTTAAGGTCATGCAAGGGAATCGTGGAATGGAAACAACAAGTTTGGTTATGCTCCCAGTATAAGCCATACAATGCTTCTTCTTCTAAATCCAAACCCAAGATTCCTCCACCACCCAAGAAGGATAATCCAATGAAGGACGCTGCTCGTCACCGGTGTGGTGAGAGAGGACATTGGAGAAGGAATTGTCCCCATTATCTCGCCGAGTTGATGAAAAAGAAGAAATAGTCTCTGCGCCTAGTTCTTCGTATTTTCACTATAGAACTCTACTCTTTCCCAAAACCATCCTTAGTATATGACATTGGTTGTGGTATTCACATCCGTAATAATACTCGTGGTCTAAAGGCGAGGAAGTCGAAGCCGTGAGCTTTAAGTCCATGACGGGCAATGGTCAACGCGCAGAAGTTGAAGCTATTGGAATTTATCATTTATCTCTCCCTAGTGGATTAGTTATTATTTTAAATGATTGTCATTATGCTCTCTATTACTAGGGGATTATTTCGCTTTCGTTTGTATGACGATGGTTTTATTAACCGCTTTGAATCGAATAATTATATTTCGATTATTAAGAATAACGTTGTTTATTTTATCGCTATTCCTCGCGATGGTGTTTATGAAATTGAAATGTCTTGTTCGAATACAAATGAAAGTTCTATGTTTGCTGTAAGCAATAAAAGAGCCAAGTCAAACTTGGAATCTGCTCTCTTGTGGCATGGTTGTCTTGGACACATTAGCAAGAAACGCATGGAGAAGTTGCAACACGATGGACTTCTCAACTCATCCGACATTAAGTCTCTTGAAAAGTGTGTTGCTTGTATTGTTGTTCCCTATTCACTATAGTATAAAAAGCAGCTTTAAGTAAAGTAAACAAGACTAATAGTGAATCAATGACCTAAAGGATATAAATAAAACACAAAAGTAATTTTCAACGCCTTATTCTTATTAGAAATGAATCGAAGAATCGCTACCCTAGTACTTGCGAACAAGACTAGGATTGAAATGACAAAGTGTTTGCAACTCCTCTCTAAGCTCGGGCTATGTCTGAGCACAACTACAAGTACCCACCGAGCTATCTCGGGGATTGTTGTATTTGGAGGAGTGAAAGATGGCTTATGTATGTGTTTTACAATTCACAAACTTAACCTTTCACTCCATCTCTTATGCTATTTATACAAGTATGAGTTTTAACTCTTTCCTAAGTGACAACCGACAATTTGCGTAAGACAAAATATTGATGTATTTTGTCTCACATAAAGACTATATTAGGTAAAGGGACCAAGTCACTTTCTTCATGTCAAGATCGAGCATCGAGCCTTTTAGGAAGGTTGACTTCTTGAAGATAAGTACTTCGCCTTTATCGCTCAAGCATAATCGTTTGTCCCGCCCATTCTTCGCCTTCATAGTCTTGACCATCGCCAGCTTTGTCTTCGATGTTTGTAGTTGGAGAAGTTTGAGGATTCGATAGTTATTGTCATCACTTCACCGAATCCACCATCTTCTTCTTGACTCGCCTTCACCCTTTAAGTTCCGCCCATCGAGTGGAGAGACTTCTTCTATGTCTCTTCTCGAGCGTCCTCGAAGATGGCTCACCGAGAGATCAGCACTCAAGGACTGTTAGTGTTTAACGGTTCAAGCACTTAGGTTATTTTATATTCAAATCCTAGATTAAGGAGTTTGGATATTTATCGAACCCAACAGCCTCCCCTATTTGGATATACAAATAGCCTAAGTGTTTGATCGGTGAAAGTGAGCAAATGGCTTCTTCTTACATCGAATGTACTAATGAATACAATAAGGAACACCGAATATTTTAACAAAGCATATATCGCTTATTGATCGATTACAAGGTTCCTATCACTAGTACAAAAGATAAAGAAAATGATGTCACCCGGATGGATTCCCAGTGCTTCAAGCTTGACTTTCTTAGTGATGAGTGTTTCTCTCTGTGGTGCTCTCTTATCTTGGCGCTTAGGTCGGCCTGTAACCCGACATTTGCAGAGTCTCGAATTTGAGAGGCCACCGGTATGTAGCTTAGCATTGCAGCCCACACCGCCTCGATCAATGTCACTCCATCTTTGAAATGTTGGGTTTCCATAGACATAAATGTGGAATAGCCCTCTTCAGCTTCTCAATTACTAGACAGCTCATGAATTTCACACCTTCGTGCAGCCCTGTTGCATTCTAGTCCAAGAACTTTTATCTCAGCCGGAACTCAACTATTTTCCTTTGCTAGTGGATGATTGTGGTTGAGATCCTTGAGGTGCGCTAATGTGTGAATCCCCAGCCAGCCGGTGCATCCTCGCCTTTCATATCTTTACCGAGCATCTTCATCGCCTCCTTAACCACCGCATTTTGCTTCTTTTCTATTATTGGTCGAGTTCATCGAGTTCGCTGATCCCAAATTCGAATTTTAAGGGATCATGAACTTCGAATGTCTTTTATCAACCCCAGAGACGCTCATTGCCGTGGTTTGGATCTAGGATGATTTTGACATCGTTGATCTTCTCGTGCGCTTCGCTTGACATTGTCCAATTATAATGGTCAATTCTTGCTTTCCGATGGTGCAGCTTCTTTTGTTCTTTTCTTCCAACCGCTTTTCATTTCAACCATTTTTCCGCCTCGAGCATCCTTGAACTTGTCTTGCCCGACCCTTTTCAAGCTTCTTAGCATCTATTCCAATGTTTTCGACTTCTTCAAGAACTACTTGTACCAAGCTTCTCCTCTTTCTTTCCTCTTCAAAGAAGTTCTTTCTCCTTTCCTCCTTAGCAAGGTATAAACTTAGATGTTGTGGTGTGAGCGGTACTCAAGGTGCCGATCTTAAAGGGTATCTTCTCGTGCTAAGGTGGTGTCTTCATTATGCCTTTTCCTTTGTCCCGGCCCGAGGAAGATGATGTTGCTACTGTGGGCGGTGTTGTTGTTGTTATTGGTGTGATTCATCACAATGTTGTTGTTGTTGAAGATGTTGGTGGTACTGATGAGATTGGTACTGCTGGTGTTGGCTCCCCTCGGTGTGAAGAGGAGTGTTAGGTCACTAGTTTTACAAACACAAGTAATATAGAAAGAGATAAGGCGATTGAACAGTGTAAAACACACACACACACGAAACAATAATACGGTTATCGTAGGATATGTGATGAGAGAAAACTTGAACAACCAACCTTCAAATGAAGGTTTACATAAGTATTTATAGGAGGAAAGCTAGGCAATACCCTAGTTTCCATCCTTTCTTTAATGGGCTTGGGCCTAAGCTCATGGGCCTTCTTCATAAGCTTAAAGCTAATAACAAACATAAAGGCCATAATAAAGCTAACTATTACATATTAATTACTAACACTTGATTATGGTTTAGAGTGATTCCAACAATCTCCCCTCAAGTGTTGGTGATGAACGGTGAAGGCGTTGATGTAATAGTAGCTCGACGTCTTCGACATTCTTCTTCTTGTGAGAAGAATTGTCTTGATTCGAACAATCTCCCAAAGTAGAGAGATAGTTGTCTTTGAACGCTTATGCTTTGACGTCATCTTTAACTTTGTTCTTTGATCATTGTTCTTGTGGTGAAAGTGATAGTATGTTGTTGTCGCATCAAGTGCGCTTCAGTTCCGCTTCACGCTCCAAAGTCTCCACGTCATTCTTCAACTCGCTCACACGCTCTTTGACGTTGGAATTCAATCTTCGATGAAGTTCTTTAAGTCTTTAACTTTGTAGATTCTTTGGTTTGACGAAGAATCATTCTCGATTGTTGTGTTGCTTTTGGATAGAACTTCCATTAGTGATGATGTTGGCGTGAGCATGTGAAGAATCAGACGATCATCCCGCTCCGGAGCTTCCATAAGAAGAAAACATTTCAAACGGTTAGTAATAAGCGATTCCGGCACTTACAAGTTTGAACTTCGAGAGTGTTAACAAAGATAGTGTGAAAACACAATTCTAATACCAATGATCTCAGAGAAAGCCAATAGTTTACGAGGGTTCCCTGTGAGAATGAAACAAGCTTCCGCTGAGAGAAACTTGAGTGGCTAAGAAGGTTTAGTGCATGCGTCCACCGGGTCCATGACGACTTTTAATCTTCAATACCGGTGTCACAAAGTGACAACCAAGAGCATATGAATTGAACCCTTGTCCGCCTCTAAGTTGAATAATTTGAGGGCTATTTCTTTTCACCCTTTTCTTTGCATTTCTTTTAATTCTTCAACTCCTTCTTTCTCCGATTCTCATTTTCTCCTTTTTATAATCATACCTAAGGACTTCTAAGTACTAACTATTTGTGATGTCCTTGGGTAGATCCCTCCTACTCGCGGATCATAGGACAGTTATTCCTAACTTTAGTCACCTTATAACTCCATGACTAACCTATGTTGCCATTAAAACCACAGTTGTGAAGAATCTCTCAAAGGGTTTGTGAATGAAAATCATGTTTGAACCACGTGAGAGATAGGATTTTGCATAAATACTCCCCTCCACATGTGCTTAAGAGTTTTAATGGTTTAAATGCACATGAGGAAAGAGCGCACATTTTGAATTGATCCATCGAGATAGACAATCCCCGCGATACACGGTTACGCTGCATAGTTAAAGAGTTACATTGTCGCCTTTTAGGTGAAAACTAGCTCTAATAACTACCTTGAAGGTGTAGACAAACTTGAAGGTTGTCATACCCGTCGAGTTCATGTCTACCAAGAGTATCTCGAATGGTACTTTCTACTTGGACAAGTCCTTTGAGACACGCTTACATTACTAGCGAACTAGCTTGAAATTATTACCCGTCCAGACAAGTCTTTTCGAGTTACTAACAGCTTTAGTATCGTCAATTCATTGGTTAAGTCTCGAAGCACATGATTCATTTGCATTTTGCACAACATATTTCTTATCACACAATTTTCTCCCTCAAAATGGCATATAAAATGTTATTTTTGAAAAGTTGGGAATAAATATGACCATTTCGAGTGTTATGGGAAGATGACCACTATGAACAATTTGTGAACAAAGTTTTAATTCAAATACTCCCCTCAACTAGTGATATAAACGGTTGAGGTTTTGAAAATCATATGGGAAGTACTTGTTCTTTGAGCAAAACCTTGAAAAATGAAAGGTTTAAGAGGTTTTACTCAAAATAAGAAGCTTCGCTCCTTTTATAAGGATTGTGGCATCAAGCGCACTACGTGGTCCTTTCTTGACAATTACGGGTTGTACATCATTATGTGTGCACAAGCCATTGACATATATAATCACACATCCAAATTTATAATGAAAGAACCAAATCAAGGGGTACCAGAAGTCCAGATGATGTCGCCAGAGTGCGAATGTATGCTGATAGTCGGTGATGTTGATCCCGGTCGACCACCAACAAAGCTTTCCAACGCTCGAATCGATCCCTTGAAACAACCTTCATCAACGATTCTCGATGATCCTCCTCACATCCTGCGATCTTGAGAATTCCATCGCTAGAGACCCAATCTTTGACGGATGTCCTTCAACCTATATGTCAATCCGTCCTAACCATCTTCAAAGTGTGATCTCCAAACTTGTGAAGTTCACTACACGCCATTAAGCAATTTCTTTGTAGTTCACTACGGTAAACAACGAAAGGTTTGTCGATGAGTGTATATTGTGAGAGCTGGTTGATGTCGGGAAGATCTAGGCGAGGTGGTGTGAAGTTGACACGGGTCCGATAAGATTCAACCGCCACCAAGATCTTCTACACGTTCCTTGATGACTATGCGTCCGATGAAGATGAGCGGTGACTTGATGAATTTACGTTGTACTTGGTTTGAAAATTGCCTCATGCGACCTTGTACTTTAGCAAGATACATGTCTTCAATGTCGTTGATAGACAAATTCTCAAAGTCGACTTCAGAGAAAGCATAGTCTCTTTCATCTTGTCGTTTGACCACGATATTCTTAAGGAAGGTGTAGTCCCACTTAGATGATAGAACAACATGTTTGATGGCAACGATATCCTTAGTAATCGAACACCGCATGTTGAGACTTCAACCCCGACACGGTAGTAGATTCTCGGTGTTCCGCCAATGATGAATCCTCGACATTGCATCTCGGTCGTATGCTTCCACTTTGTCGAGAACAAGTATTTGCACGCTCCTCAATGGCTATGCGGTTCGAGTATATAGCTTCGAAATGGAAGTGTCAACGATGTAGCGATTTCCTTGAACCATCGCCACCATGTAGAAGAAATTCCGTGTCTTTGTTGAAAAATTATCCGAATGGAATCCTAGGTTCGCTTGTTTGGCCAATTGTTGGTAGAGGTCTTGACCATCGATGTAATATGGAGGGTTGTCCCGCTTAGTGAAGTCGACGTTTGCTTCTGGGTTGAGCCAATCCATGTTGTTAGACATGGCTCGAGCAATGTTCTCAAGGTGATATTCAACCTCGATGGCACTTTCGGAGCTGTCTTTTAACAATTGGAATGCTTCACTCTTGATGCGTTTCAACTCGGATTTCGTCATCTTCTTCACATGGAACTTTTCTTGCAAAAGTTTTGCATGCTCCAATGTATTACCGCTCACCAAATTCGACCTTCTTCGTGGTAGGGAGTGTTATTAACAAGAGTAGAGAACCATTCAAATCCTTCAGCTTTATCGTCATCTAGCCATGATACGACGTCAACCATGGGTGCCTTCTTCTTCTTCTTTTCAAGGCCTAGATGATGATTACGGTTTCGAACTTGTTTGGGAGAGTGGGTTGTTGTAGGGCTCAAGGACCTCTTCATCGTCACCACCCGTATACTCAAAGTGATCACCGGTTTTCGAGTCGGGGTGGTAACTCGAATCATCCCGAGGTTTACACAGAAGAACGAGGAGGGACCTTTGTTGAGTAGGAGTCCGTTGGAGAGGAGGTAACATAGAAGATGATTCACCGACTTCTTCCGACGCTTAGCTTCATCATTCTTATCCCGATCTTTATCTTCATCGTCTCTAGGACGTTTAGACTTTTCTCTTCAATCTACATGCTTCTTTGAGTTGGTAGTCCAAAGAATGCTTGAAACAGCTTTCCTTCCTCGAAGTAAATGTCCCGCATCGCTTAGACATTTGTGTGACAAGCTTGGCCACCAATTCATTATCCGAGAAAACTACAGGATCAGATGGATTGATTGTGACGGTTAAAGGTGTTGATCTTATAGTTTTCTTGGATATCTGCATAAGATTCGGATATAGTTGTCTGGTAAACATCTCCTTTGTGACTTTAGGAACGAAATCCTGAAGGTACTTGTTAGTGTAACCTTCGATCATTTCGTTCAGTTCCTCTTGACGATGATTTTTCATGAATTCCTGAATAAACTTCCTTTCTCCTTTCATCTTTTCATTCTCGTCATGTAGATATTGTATTTGTTGATTGAGAAAGTTCAGCTTCCTGTATAACATGTCTTTCATTCTGACTTGTTTGACAGCTTTCACAATTCTTTCATGTGTCTGAGAAATCCAAGATCGAGGTGGTTTCTTCACAGATTTGGATGATGATTTGGTTGATCTCTTTGATGGTGGTGGTGAGGAGTGAGATGATGAATCGATGAGGAAGAGACATGAGGAGACTCGGGGTCCTTGGCGGTTCGTAAGTTTCCTTCTCGTGAGCGTGTAGGACTTTCCGTAGTAACTTGTCATAATCGGCATCTTTATCTTTCTCGGACTTCTCGCTTTGATTTCTCAAAGTCATATTCGATAGTATCCTCCACAAGCTTTTGTTGTTGCACAAGAGTGGTGGCACGCATCCCTTATCGGTCGATTAACCGCATCAGACTCGGTGAAGAGTGGGCAAGACCACTTGATCCTCCGGCCACCCATTTGGTCTTTGCAAATTCTTGACTTTTGAAGGTGACCAATTTAAGCTTCTTCCTGTAGGATTGATCCAGAGCTCTTCTTCTTCTTCGAGCTCTCATCATAGGGCACAAGTGCGGAGTCTTCCTTTTCCTTTATCGCCTTGAGGACTTGGTGGTTTTGGTACGGAAGGATTGTCATCCTTGCGCCGTGAGTAGGTAATCTCTTCATCTCGTGTCAAGACCTTCGAGCTTTCATCCAAAAGCTTTCTGTTCGGTGTGGGAATAGGTTCGGCTTCCTTTACGGAACAATCCTTTTACGAGGAGGATTCCTTTGGGAAGTTTCCTATAACTTTCGAACTTACTTGCACTTCCAAAGACTTCCTCTTCCGGTTCTCCGAGTAGGGGTTCCGAAGGTTTTCATCAAGATGACCAACTTTGCCTTCTTTTCTCGCTACAAGATACCTTTTGTAATGCTTTCAAGCTTCTTGAGTTCTTTAGATGTAGGTGATCGGTGTAATACAAAGACCTGCTTCTTTGTTGAAGATTCCTTGATTTCGATCGATAGTGTAGGTTCACCAACATATCGTGATTATCGGGTCATTGAGCCTCTGTGGAATATCGGATTAAGTCCAAGTGTTCTTTGGATCAAAAGCTTTGTGTATCGACATAGGAATCTTTGAGCCAAGCTTCTTGTGAAATAGCATCATGTCCTCCCATATCGATTGCTTCGATTTCGATATCCTTTTATTGATCGAGACCGTAAGATTTGTAGTTCCATGAGCTTTGGATGCTCATAGCCACTATCACCACCAGAGACCGATTTGGTGATGATGAGGTAGAGGTTCTCCACGGTTGTGGAATGTTCTTGAGCTCCACATGAGAATGCTTAGAGATAACTCTGAAGCTTCATCATAGCCAATATCAAGCAAGAATCGTGAGAACGCCTCCTCAAGAGGTGTGGCAAAGAAGTCGGTTGGCTCGATTTCGGGAATGAGAAGCCTGACCGCAAGTCGGCATGAGTGATGGTGACTTGTTTGTGATTAAGTGTCACATTCACCGCACTTTGACCGGTGATCCTCGCATAGAGTTCCGAGTGTCGAATGTAGATTTACACAGTTGCGAGTGTGAGAGCATGTTCGGTATGGATGATTCCTTAGAATATCCACAAGAATGAGACAAGAAGATTACGAGCATGTGAGGGTTTCAAAGTCAACCCTAAGGTTATTCTTTCCAATCTTTCTCGGATAGCCATTTAGGAAGATATCGCAATAGTGAGAACCTCGTGTGCATCCACATTCATTTGAGCGACCATGTCGTGATCTCAAATAACATTCGCCAAAAGAACCAACATATCGAAAGACATAATGTTAGTCAATGAAGGTCTTATTGTCTTAGTTAATGAATGTACAAGGTCATTGATTGTTACGAGTCCTAAGTCACTTGTTTGTCCATTAGTCCAATGACGTCGTGAAATGTTTCATGAGTTAGTTAACTTTAAGTTTTAAAGTTTATGTTATCACTTATTGTTCACAACATATCAAACATTTAAGTTTATTAGTGACATTATTGGTTTCGTGATGATATGATTAGTTTATTAACAAGTTTGTACACGTAACAATTCATAATGAAGGTCAATCCGTGCTTAAGCGTAGTTTTGGAAAAGTTAAGCGTAATAAGAATGACATACGCGTAGACGAAAGCTTACGCGTAGGATCCTAACTTACGCGTAAGAAATGTTATGCGTAGGAAATAGGGGACCTTATGCGTAGAGCTTACGCGTAGGCGTATAAGAACCTTACGCGTAAGGCTTACTCGTAAGAGTAGACCTTATGCGTAGAGGTTACTGTTTACGCATATCCTTCACAGGATACGCGTAGTCCCATTGTAGAACCTTACGCGTAATAGTTATGCGTAGAATTATTCTTACGCATAACTTGACTACGCGTAGGGTAATCCTTATGCGTAGAGAATCAAATGACCTTGATTCTGAGTTTTTAAGCGTAGCAAGCCTGAAATAAATTCATCAAATCATCAATATTAACACAAGAATTCGTTTTATCAACAAATCATGGCATGAATCATTCGTTAAACAGTTACGCGTAAAAAGTCATACGCGTAGGTCAAAACCCTAAGGGTTGAGAATTACGCGTATGATTTCTAACCATGGGATTTGCACCAAACAAATTTTGGTAGGTCTAAGATGTTGTATGAGCTTATAGACAAAATCTTAACATCTAATTCATTGAGAATCAAAAATACCCAAACTTATGAACTTTAAACCCTAATTCTAAATTTTTAATCATTTAGAGTTTCTGGGTGGTTAACGACCTTGGATATCATCAATTCATCAACATATGAACATAACCCAACAATCTTTTTGATCAAAACACTTCACATTTGAAAATACCCAATTCGACTTAAGAACCCTAGTTTTCAAAAATCATCAATTCGTTTTTCTGGGTGGGTTTTGATGGTTAAAATGATATCATTGATGTATTAGAAACGTTTTGACACTATCCATTTATCCACAAACACACACACAATGATTGTGTGTTCATACGCTTATGCGTAGAACACATAATCACGTGTAACAAAAGTTTTAGCCGTAGGATTTACAAGAAATTCAAAACCTTAGCTTGTATTACTGTTAAGATCGTGAAAAAACTTACAAAACGATCATCTAAAGCACGGATTTCTTGAATGAATCTTAGGCGTAGGATGTTTAAGGTTGAAAGTAATAAATGTTGTAGGACCACTACGATATATCAACCTTATCACGTAATACCCACGTTAATCAAAGTTATGCGTGGAACTCGTGAAACCCAACACAAATACTATGCGTATAAAGAAAGAAAAGATAAAGATGTTTGGTGAGTTGATGATATAAAATCCGTGTATGTGATGATAAGATATGCAAACAATAAGTTGTATATTCCTTGAGAGAAAATACACACACACACACACTTTCAAGCACACCCTCAAATGACCATTTGAGGGTATTTATAGTACAAGAGGCATAAAACCTAAAGGCTTTAGCTTGGGCTTTCTTTGGGCTTTCGTGGACTTGGATTGGATTACACTTAATAAAAGGCTAGCTTAACATAACTATTAGCCATTTAGCTTAGCCCAATCCACGAGCCCGTTGACTATTCTATCACGATATCTAACACACGTTACAAAGTTCCTAATCGTGAATGACCATCACTTTTAATAAAACTATTAAGGCTAACAATCTCCCCCTAAGGGGTGGTCATTCAAATGATGCTCCACTTGATTAGGTCTCTACTTTCCTTGAGCTTGAACTTTGCGTGTAGATATAGAATAGTCTTGATTCTTTGTTCCTTCATGCTTTGTGATCGAGATAATGTGGTTGTTCCGCGTTGTCAACTTCGTTGGTTAGGTGTCTCCACGCCTTTCTCCACCATGCTCACACTTCTATTTGACTTTGAGTTTCCAATGATGAAGTTCTCGAGTCTTTACACTTTGTAGATTCTTTGACATTGACGAAGAATCATCTTTAACTTTGAGTTGCCTTTGATTTTGATGAGAACTTTAATGTGTTGTTGGTATGAGCATGTGGCGAGTCTCGCACGATCCATCCGCTCCGGAGCTTCCATAAGAAGAAAACATAACACGGGTTAGTAATAAGCGGTTCCGCACTTACAAGTTTGAATTTCGAGGGTGTTAATAGCATAGTGTGAAAACACGTCTCTAATTCTCACAGAGGCCATTCTCGAACCGGAGTCCCACGAGTGAGATAACGCGATGTAATCGAAATACACCTCTGAGCTCGGATGAGTCGCGAGGTACACAAGCATCACCCCACGATCAGACCGCTTTGAGATACACTAAGCGTAATCCACGGAGAATTACCGAGTGACTGCCGTCGGTGCTGTTTGATGTTGACCACAGCAGAATTTCCATTCAATCATTGAAGATCACCGATGTGAAACTTCTCATAAATGTTACGGCGATTGCTAAGATCTGCGTAGGACTCTATAATATATCACTTTTGTCCTTATTGATGAACAACAAGCGATGTCATGTCAAGTGTTCCTATGAGATCTTTTGACGAATCTCGTGGCTCTAGACTCAATTAGTGCATTTTGGTTTTCCCGCGGAGACTAGGAGAGGGTCTCCTTCTTCAATATCAACAATCTCTAAGAGAAAGTCGATAGATTATGTAGGGTTCCCATGAGAATGAAACAAATCCTTTTAAGAGGAATTGAGTGGCTAGAAGGTTTAGTGCGGTCGTCATTTGGGTCCATGACGTCTTTGTCTTCAATACCGGTGTCATCTAGTGACAACCATGAGTGATGAATTGAACCCGGTTTACCCTAAGGTTGAATATGGAGGGCTATTTCTTTTCACCCTTTTCATTTACATTTCTTTTTAATTCTTCAACCCTTCTTTCTCCTTTCTCACATTACTCCTTTTTCAATCATTCCTAAGGACTTCTAGTACTAACTATTTGTGATGTCCTTGGGTAGATCCCTCCGACTCTGGCGGATCATAGGACAATTTCCTATCCTTAGTCACCTTATAACTCCATGATCGTCCTATTGTTGCCATAAAGCCGTTTTCATGAAAATCTCTCGAGTGTTTATGATAGAAAACATGTTTGCAACACTCCGTGAGTTTTATATTTTAAACACTCCCCTTCACATGTGCTTATAAGTTTTGACGAAATCGCACATAGAGGGTAGAGTTTGCACTTTTGAATTGATCGACTTTAAATGAACAAGACCGATTCGAGACACGTTTACATCACTAGAGAACTAGCTTGAAATTATTACCCGTCTGGTCAAGTCCATAGAAAGTTTCTCGAGATGGTACATAATTCCTCGTCAATTCAATGGTTACGATCGAGTCGAGCTCTTTATGAGATTCAAACCACGATCATTAAACATTTTGATCACATTTAATCACATCTCCTCCCCTCAAAATAGCATATTCATGATATTTTTGATATCAACAGATTAAACAATATTTTAGAATCTTTTGGGAGACAAACGGATTTGATTTAAGCATGAATTTGGAACATTTTGTTTTATACTCCCCTTTAATAAAGCATATTCAATTAAAGGGTTTTAGAGGAGTTATCTTGAGCACAAAATATTTTGAAAGATTTTGAAAATCTTTTGAACAATCTTGAAAAGGTGCTCAAGATGATGATGATTTCTCACCATTTTTAAATGTAGTGCATCAAGCGTACACCTCATTTTTCGATCAAAGCACGAGTTTTGATTTGAAAATAATCAAAAGTCATCATTTTGGTCTGGTTTCGCATCTTGATGTATACGAAAGCCATTATTGAAGAAATTTTGAGAAACGACATGTTTTGAAAACATTAAAGAACTCTCGCTCAAGCATCTCAGACATGCCCGTATCATTGTTGAATGACATTTCTAGAAACGTCTGAATATCGATTATACAAGAGACATGTCGTAGAAGAATATTTTGGATTTTGATTTTCTATTGTTTTGTATTTTTGAAAGTTTTATATTTTTATATTTTGCTTTTGTTGGTTTTCAAATTTTGTATTTTGTTTTTCAAAAATATTTACAGATGAGCTTTTGGAAAATCATTTTCAAGAAGATTCTAGAAGACGTTCTAACTCCTCGGGGTTAGGCTTCGCATTCAATTCGTCGAACTAAATAGTCAAACCTTTCTTTTGGAAGGGCTTTAGTTAATAGATCGCGAGTTGGTAATCTGTCTTCACGAAAAATAATTCAACAGTACCATTTTCGACGACTTTTGATGAAGTGATAGTGGACTACGATATGCTTAGTCTTTGAGTGATGAGCAGATTGCATGATATGGCTATGGCACTTTTCGAGTCACAATACATAGGTATTTTATCGAAGTAAAGTCATAATCTGTGAGTTGTGTTCTCATCCATAGAACTTGAGCACAACACGCAGATAGAGACACATACTCGCCTTTCGCCGGTTGAAAGTGCAAAGGCAATCTTGTTTCTTTGAAGACCAACCGACTAACTTTTCACCCAAAATTGTGCTCCTCCGGATGTACTTTTTGTCAGAACTTGATCACTGCGTAGTCCGCATCGAAAAGGCAATTAGATCAAATCCGGTTCCTTCGGATACCAAAGTCCCATGTGAATGGATGTCTTGTGCCGAAGATCCGTTTAACCTCTTTGAGGTGCGGTTCGTAGGCTTAGCTCGAAACCGTGCTAATAAGCAAACATCAAAATGAATATCCGGTCGACTAGCGGTGAGGTACATGAGAGAACCAATCATGCTCGATATTTCTTGGATCAATAGGTTTCCCAAACAAATCGGCTCCAATTTTGGTGAAGTTACCATTGGTGTTCGACCGAATCACAATTGTCCATACCATGATTTTTCAAAATCTCGGTTGTGTATTTAGCTTGATTTATAAAAATTCCACGAGGGGTGATGTATTTGTAAACCAAGAAAGAATTTTAGTTCCCCATCATGGACATTTCAAATTTGCTTTTCATGAGATTTTCAAAATGTTTTGAAAGATTCGGATTAGTGGACCCAAAGATGATGTCGTCCACATAAATCGAACAATCAAAATGTCGTTTTGCATTTTTGTGTAAACAAGGTAGGATCAACTGCTCCTTTGGTGAAATTGTTTTGGATAAGGAAAGAGACGATTCGTCATACCACGCCTCGAGCTTGCTTTAAACCATAGATTGCCTTTTTGAGTTTGTAGACGTAGTCCGGATGTTCCAAGTCGATGAAGCCTTCCGGCCGACTCACGTACACTTCTTCTTTCGTAGTTCCGTTCAAGAACGCGGTCTTAATGTCCATCGATAAACCGTGATGTTTTTGTGAGTGATAGGCCAAGAATATCCCGATCGCTTCTAGTCTAGCTACCGGTAGCGAATGACTCTTCAAAGTCTATTCCTCTTCCTGTCAGATCCTTTGGCCACAAGACGAGCTTTGTTGCAATTACGTCATTTCTTCATCTCGTTTGTTCTTCCATAACCATTTGAGATCGATGACGCGAACGTCAATTGGTCTTGGAACCTTTTCCCAAGAGTCATGTAGATGGTATTGAAGAAGTTCCTCCTGCATTGCTTCTATCCATGCGGGATCGCCATTGCCTCGCGAATGTTCTTTGGCTCTAGATTGCTAATTGAGCAAAGGTAAATGCACAAGTCGCAATCGGTGGCAAGTTAGCGCCTCGTCTGAATTGGCCTTGAAGGTTCACCAATAACTTGTTCAATTGGGTGGTCTTTTGTCCACTTCGAGTAGAAGGATACCGTTGGTTATACGTGTCGAGTTAGATGGTTCTCGTAAGCTTGAAGATTCGGTGATTCCGTAGCAAACGGGTTTTCAAATAAGTCTTCATCTAACGTTGCATCATTTTGGTTTTGGTTTTGCTCATCAACCGCTGGTAGAACGGGTGCAAGAACTTGAGTAGATGTAGATGATGTTGATGGAGTTGGTGCATTGGTTTCAACCGTTGTAGATGCATCTTCATTGGTGGTGGAGGATGATTTTGGCGGGTGTAGCGGAATGATGGTTTGATGCATTTGTCGAGTTCCACCATAGTATTCATCGAACATTAACTCGAAGAAATTATCCCATTCTTGTTCTTTAGGATTGTCAAACGGTTGATTGAGCTCTTTGAGGTACGAGTCCCGAATCGATGTGTCCGTAAGTCAGCGGTTTAGTGCGGGTTCTAGGCGAGTCTCTCGAAGCCATTTGTGAAAGTTCGTCAAACTTCACATTCATTGTCTCCATGATTTTCAGTGGCCTTCATTATACACCACAATGCCCTCGAGTTATCTCGAATATCCAATGAAGATTCCAATATCACCTTTAGCTTTCAATTTTCCAAGATCTTCTCGTCATTCGTAGGATAGCACAAAGCGCCAAACACGTGTAAGTAAGAGATATCGGTTTTCTGTTGTTCAAAAGCTCATATGGGGTTTTATTGAATCTTGGATGGATAAGGGATCTGTTCGAGTGAAACAAGCAAAGGCAACAACATTAGCCCATAGAAATAACGGTGAACTAGAATAAGAGTTCTATTTCTTCTTTCAACTACCCCATTCTGTGTGGAGTTCTAACAACCGATGTCGATGAGTAATTCCAACATCTTCAAAATAAGCTCTTAACTCTCGATTAGTGAATTACGTGTCGTTGTCGGCCTACAACCCTTACTAGAGTTTGAAGAAGTACTTGAATTCGCTTGAGAAAAGTGATGATGATGCCGGTGCTTCGTCTTTTGATCTCGAAACTTAACCCATGTATATCTCGAATAATCATCGGCGATAACAAGAATATACTTTTTCCCATTAAAGCTTTCAACTCTCATTGGGCCACATAAGTCCATGTGCAACATATGCAACTTAGCTTCCGAACTAGGTACGGTTGGGTTTATATGATGCTCTTTTGCTTTTTCCTTGTTCACATGATGGACATAAGTGATCCTTGGTGTATTTGAACTTTGGAAGTCCGTTGACGATGTTGTCTTTGGCAATTTTGTTGATGGTGTCGAAATTGAGATGAGATAACCTTACGTACCACAACCGGATCGTGTTCCGGATGCTTGTGTCATAAGACATATTGGTGATGAAGAGGACATTTTGTTGATGTCGATAGCATACAAGTTTGTATCACGATTCCCGCTTAAGAGATCGGTGCCATCCAAGTTTCTAACGAAGCAAGCATTTTTCCTAAAAGCAACCTCTAAATCGCATCACGTAGGCGCCTGATCGAAACAAATTGTGTCCCAACCCTTCGACATAGTAAACCCGAGTGATCAAATAATTTCCAACGGTAGATCTCCATAACCCATGATAGCTGCTACATGATCATTTCCAAACGTCACGGTTCCCATGAATTTCAAACGAAATTGATCGCCAGACTTGATTCCGGTCATGTGCTTGGAGCAACCCGAGTCGACGATCCAAAGACAAATTTCGATAACTGCAATGTGAAAAAGAATATTGTGGAAACCGTTTTGATTTAGGTTCCTTTGGGTTAGAGGTAAAATCCTTATCACACTCGAGAGAGGTTTTCTGAGGGATTCGGTTTATCACTCATTGTACCATTCTCGAGTGTGAAAGTTCTACCTGGGTTTCAAATATCATCCCTAAAGTATACACGTTGGTTCCTGTCGATAGTGTAAAGCCTAAGTTTTGCAACTAGTCTTCCTACTGCTTTAGCGTAATTACTTTTGGGACGTTCTTCTTAACGAGCTTATCATTCACATTCTTAGAAACACAATCATCTTGAGCATTTAAAGATTTCTTGCAAGTTAAACAAAGAGATTCAACACACTCATTAGACTTAGCAAGTTTCATAGGTTCAAGACATTCAGATGAAATGTCTTTCTTATTCAAAAGTCAGAAATTCCTAGGGTGTTCTTCTACTTTCTTCTCTTTATTCAAGCTACTACTCCTAGAGGCATGCGAGACTCTATTGTTCCTTGTATTGCTCTTAGGCTTTAGTCTTCGCTCCTAGAGGTGCTTTCTAGTCCTGTAGAAGGTGAGGTACATGCATTAGGATTCACATTTTTATGAAGGGAGGTGGTTTCAGCTATCCTAGTCTCTTTAGATGTGGAGGTAGACGCATTAGTGATACTCATCTTAAAAAGGCCAGGTGCTAAAACTTTTGGTTTCTCGATAACCGCTTTTCCCTTATCAACATTTTGTTTAGGCAAGGCAGGTGGAGTGACTGGTTTTGATGAAACATTTTTCTCATTGACTTTTGGAGGAGGCAAAGAAACAAACATTTTTGGTTTGAAACCGGTTTGGAACATTTGCTTTCTCCAGATCAATGGTTTTGTAATCACGCTTTCCATTGCCTTTCCTTTTTGATTGTCCACCGAGCCCTCAAAAGATCATTTTTCGCTTTCATGTCGGTGTAGGCACATTCATACGACGGTTGTCATACTTGCATTCCTCGCTTTTTCGATCAAGTTGTTTAAAATATGAGACATTTTCTTTTCAAGTTTCATAAGAGCTTTTCATATTTTGAAACAATTTGGAGGTCTCGATCGAGTCTTTCATGATCTTCAACAGAATATGTTTGCAAAATGATGGTCGAACATCTTCGAAGAGAGAATCGTTTAACTTTTCCAAAACGTTAATGTGTTCAACACTGTCATTTGCTTGCTTTACCAGGATTTATGGTCCTTGACAAAGTCACTTGTTTCTCTCAAAAGGTTTGTTCAAAATAATTTACCCTTGTGTTGATGTTATTCACCGAGGGCAATTTCAGTTCAAAAACTTTTACTGCTCAATATCAAAACTATTAAACCGGATGTTGGTTGTAATATGAGTTTTAGTTTTAACAAGTCTCTTGAAGTCTCCCAATTCTAATTTTAATATCGCCTAAAATGCTTCTGGCATCACTTGTGTTAAAAGGATTGTTTGAAGACATTTGTTCGATTTTCGAAAAAGATTTTGAGACAACTATTGGTGTTGAAACTGATTTTGAAACAGATGTTGACACTTTGTTTGAAACACTTGGTGTGGTGGAAAACGTTGATTGTTCTTTATGAGAAACAAACGAAATACCATTAATTTTGTTCCATTTGTTATAATCAATAGGTTTTATTTGGATGTTTCGTTTCATTTTGATCTACTCTCTCGAGATAGTTCCAACGTTTCGCGAATCATGCACAATTATGGGTTCATGCAATGGTTTTCCATTGTGCAACACATTCTCGAGATTTCGAGCTTTCTTGAGAAAACAAGGAGGTGAGTTACCAAGAGCCATTTTGTGAGATGTATGAAAATCGGATTTACTTGTTTAGAAAGCATTTTGTTTGTCTTAGCGGAATGACCCGTTGTAAGAAGTAAATTGTCCAATTTTTGATCATTTCATTTTTGTCCGAATCTCATCAAGAAGAGAATCTTCTCGTTTTGCAAACCCAAGAATCAACTTCTTCTTCTCTTTTCAAGATCGAATACATTGCTTTTTGTTTAGAAAGTTGGTCATTTAAATCGAAATTTCCTTGTTTAAAGATTTTATTTTCAAGTTCGATTCACATCAAGTGTATCATACTTGATTTGCAATTGTTTTCTCTTAAAACGAATCTCGATAACCAATTTCTAATTCGATATTTTGTTTGTATGAAATTCATAGGCTCTGGCGTTCTCTTTGTAACTCTCAAGCTCGGTGGTCAATTTAACATTCGCGGCCTTAACTTCGCGATTGACCTTCTCGACTTTCTCAATTTCAATGCCACATTTATTGATTAATGATTCAAAATAAGCACGCGTTTCCTCATCGATCTCGGTATTTTGTGCCACACGCCTCCATTAGGATCCACATCCGAGTTTCGAGTTAGTATTGCTACAACTCGGATTGTCCATATATGTATCATGAGTAGGTCTTTGGCGTCACGAGTCTGTTTGTCATGAGTAAACACATCAAATATGACATTGTTATAGCATGGATCAATGATTGGTACCTCGAGATACGGTATTGGCGTCATAGGCGGAGGTGAGTCGACTCGGTGTCATACTTAGCTTCTCAAGATTTGCCATGAAGATGCAATTCGCATTGAGTTCCTCGAGGTCTTCCAATTCATCCACAATAGCGAAAAAGTCAATTTCCTCGAGACTCAACTGTAACCCCGCTTGCTTATCTCGCTAACAAAGCGGCTTTCAAGAAAATCACCATTCTTTTGTGCGGCTTAGTGGGACGGTTTCTTGCCATGTGACCCACTCCTTGACAGTTGTAACACTTAATCGATTACCCGATTCACATTTCCATAATTCCCAACGATGGAGCCGCACATTCCCGTTCGATTACCATCGCTCTATTCCCAACATTCGACCCATCGATTTCCAACATTCGAACCAACCGATTACCACGATGCGGAGCCGCTGATTACCCATACGAAATCCAAGAGTATATCCTCGCCGATTCCCAATAACTCCAACCATTTGTCCTTGATTACCCATATTCACACCCTACCGTGCAATTTGCACATTGCGAGTGTTTGACGAAATCCTTTGGTTGTTGTTAGTTGGTGTGGAATAGCGACTTTTAGTTCGTTACCCAAGAAAGAGTATATCCATTGCAAGGTCGCTTCGGGTCATTTTCGGGATCGATGATTCCTTGTTCTGGTATTGTTGTTCGGATAGAATTGTTGTTGTGGTTGTGGAATGAATTGCGCAAGTTGTTGTTGTTGGAAGATGATGAAGCTTGTTGTTGTGTATTCACCGAGTTTGAGTCTTTGCAATGAGTGCCAATGGATCATGATTCTTTGCCAATCTTTCTTTCCCGACTTCATTCACTTCATTTTGGTTTTGTTTCGGAAAATCATTTAGTTGATCAAAGTTCACCGATGTAAGTCTTTTGTTTGGTTGACAATAGTGACATATCGTCCCCATTCTTACGGAAGATTGTTCAGAACTTGATGTTTTGAACGATAGTTCGGTGTCGACTTGTTTCGATTAGCTCATTCATCAAAGTGCAAAACCTTCCATAGTATGATTCAATTGATTCTCCCGGGTGGAAGTAAACTTTTCCCATTCGGTTAGCGACTTGTTCTCCATGTCTTGTTGACCAATTTACTTCCATGACAAAGCCGTCTAACACGTTCCCACATATCGAAAGCGGTTTCAACCGCTCACCGCAAAAAAAGATGTCTATTGGTAAACCGAGTTGGACAATATGAATAGCCATATCATCTGCATCGACTTGCTTTTGATCCTCTGCGGTGTATTCGATTCGGTTTGAGTATGAAAAGATGGTGGGATGTCAGGAGTTCCATGGTCTTGGATTTGTCGAGGCTTGAAGGGTCCATTCGAATGGAGTTAATCATAAGTTTTCCATTAGGTTTAGTCTTGATGTAACGGAGCATACGACTTGACCATTGAAGATAACCACCTTTGCCAACATAGGAGGTCGGTTTTCGGCACCGGTGCATGAATGTCTTGTTGAGTTGCCATTGATGAAGGTATGATCGATAAAGTTGATGTAGGATCGATTCAACGATAAAGGAGTTGTGGTTGATGAAGATTAAGCTCGATTGAGGTGATTACGAAAGTCGTGCTCAGAACTCGGTTCTTAAAATTTTAGCCCAAAATTTGAAATTCACTATAAAAATCAATTCTAAGGTCGTATGAAAATTTGAGTTATGACAATTTTGACGCCAAATTTGACCGAAAATTTGAATTTAGGCCCAAAATTTGAATTTTTACCAAAATATTCACGATTAAACCAAAATTTGAATCTCGTAAAAATTGAAAGTTTAGTCTCCTCAAAAATTAAATTTTACTCAAGTTTAGTCTCCGCCAAAAATTAATTTTTTTTTTTTTTAAACCTTTATGCGTAGAAAGAGCTTAGGCGAGAAACAGAGTTCACAGTAGACGAGGCTTATCGTGGGATCTTATCGCGAGGGATCTTAGGCGTAGGATTCCTTAGGCGAGGATCTTGTCGTGGGTTTAAAGTTACGAGTAGAAAAAGTTATGCGTAAGATTTAGCTTATGCGTAAGAAAAACTTAGGCGTAAGAAAATGCTTATGCGTAAAAGTATTCTACGCGTGAAGTCGAAACTTATGCGTAAGATTAGGGTTTTGCCTAAAATCCTTTACACTATCACAATGTAAGAGATATCCAAAGTCGAAGTGTTCCACACACTTATCCAAGTGAGGAAGCACCGAGTCACCGTTATAGCTCAAGAAACTTCACCAAAAGTTACGAGTAGAACCTTATGAGTAGTTGACTTTCTTACGAGTAGAACTAGGGTTTTGACCTACTGTAAAAATTTTCATGATTCAACCAATTTCTCTTGCACAGATATCCTTAAAACACTCGAATAACCCAAAAATGTTGACCTTTTTCACCCAAAGTGCCTAGAAAAGTTACGAGTAGAAATGACCAACTAACCAAAAGCGAGTTTAAAACTTAACCAAAACGCGTAGAAGCTTCAAACTTTTGCCAAAACTAGAATCTTTAACACTATATAAACCTTAGACCATAAGAATCTTGAAGATTTAAGTGCAAAAATAAAAGTTTTATGCGTGAATCTTTGAGAACGAAACTACGCGTATTACTACTTAAAAAACTTCAACCAAAACACTCCTAAACCATTGTTAGGCGATTGATACCAATTGTAGGACCACTACGATATATCGACCTTATCACGTAATACCCACGTTAACCAAAGTTATGCGTGGAACTCGTGAAACCCAACACAAATACTATGCGTATAAAGAAAGAAAAGATAAAGATGTTTGGTGACTTGATGATATAAAATCCGTGTATATGATGATAAGATATGCAAACAATAAGTTGTATATTCCTTGAGAGAGAAAATACACACACACACACACACTTTCAAGCACACCCCTCAAATGACCATTTGAGGGGTATTTATAGTACAAGAGGCATAAAACCCTAAAGGCTTTAGCTTGGGCTTTCGTGGACTTGGATTGGATTACACTTAATAAAAGGCTAGCTTAACATAACTATTAGCCATTTAGCTTAGCCCAATCCACGAGCCCGTTGACTATTCTATCACGATATCTAACACACATTACAAAGTTCCTAATCGTGAATGACCATCACTTTTAATAAAACTATTAAGGCTAACAAATGTGAAGTTAGAAGTAGGTGGGAGGTGTTTTTATTTAAAGTAACTTTATGATTTTGACATTTTTGGTCCCTCCACCTTTTCCTTTTTCAAACAAAGCCTTTTAACTTTCATTTTGGTTACCAAACAAAGATTTTTCCCTTGACGACACTCCCTCTTGACTTAGGTAAATAGTGAAA
Organism: Chrysanthemum lavandulifolium; assembly: GCA_022545495.1. NCBI lineage: Eukaryota > Viridiplantae > Streptophyta > Magnoliopsida > Asterales > Asteraceae > Chrysanthemum > Chrysanthemum lavandulifolium. The sequence continues at coordinate 41,926,702 of CM040238.1, read as the reverse complement.
GGTTGTAAATTTTTGTCTGAGGAGTGTTATTTAACCAGAAACATTTACCACCATTGATAAAAGAAACAACCGGGATAAAATAACATGCAAGTACACAGATGTTTTGAAACAGTTAAGTGATAATTTTCTCCCCCTCAACACTTGATCGGAAAAATACTGAATTTTTGAAAGATTATAGTGTTGAAGGAAGAAATGTACTTGCCATGTTGAAAGAAAAGTAGATTAGAAGAATATTTTTGTTGTTTTGTAAGATTTTATATTTTTGTATTTTGTTTTTGAAATTTATATACAAGAGATGTTTTGGTGTTTGACATGTTTTTAAGACTGTTTTAAGAGGTCATCCAATTCCTCTTGAGTCAAACACCTCATACCAATCCGTGGACCAACTCATTAAACCTAGCGGGAGGCAAGGCTTTGGTGAGTAGATCGCCAATTGGTATTCTATACCCACGGTATAATTCAACGGCACTGCTCCACGTGGTCCTTGATGAAATGATAGCGTAGATCGATGTGCTTTGATTTCGAGTCTTGAAATGAGTTGCGAGATCGCAATGGCACCGATTGTCGCAGATACATCGGATTCATCAAATCACGTAACCATAGTCTTTGAGTTGTGTTCTCATCCATATGAATTGAGCACAACACGCAGACATGGCTACATATTCTGCTTGGTTGATGACAAATGATGTACAATCTGCTTTCTTTGATTGCCAAGACACCGCTTATCACCAAGAAATTGTAGAGCTCTCAAGTACTTTTCCTTGAGTCTAAGCATCCTGCGTGGTCGTTCTCAAAAGCGATTAGTTCAAAACCGAATCCTTCGGATACCGGATCCCCAAGTTAATGGTTCCCTTGATGTATCGGAGGATTCTTTTAGCCTCGCAGAGGCGGGTTTCGAGTTGGTCACGACTTATAACGGGAGCATAGATAAACGGAAAAGAAAATATCAGTCCGCTAGTCGTTAGATACATGAGGGACCCAATAATACTTGGTATTTGGTAGGGTCAACTAATTTCCCATGTAAATCGTCTAGCTTCTTGGTATGAGTCATTGGTGTGGCATAAGTATCACAGTTTTTCATTCCAAATTTGTTTAACAATTCAAGGGCATATTTGGACCGACTCAAGAAAATACCATGGGGTGATTGATGAACTTGCGGTCCTAGAGAGCGTGAGTTCACCCATCATGGACATTTCAAAATTTTTCTTCATTAGTTTTGCAAAAGCGGTTGAAAACTTTTATGTGTAGACCTAAAATGATGTCATCCACGTAAATTTGAACAATTAAGATATGTGCCCGTGATATTGTATAAAAGAGTTGGGTCAACCGAGCCTTTGGTGAAATTATTAGCAATGAGGAAAGATGATAGCTTATCGTACCATGCCCGAGGGGCTTGTTTGAGACCATAAAGAGCTTTGTTCGGTTTGTAGACATGGTTCGGCACTCGATCAACGAATCCTTCGGGTTGGTGACATAAACCGCTTTTCAGGTTGTCCGTTGAGAAACGCAGTTTTGACATCCATTTGAAAGACCGTCATGTTCATATGAGCCGCGAACACGAGAAATATCCGAATGACCTCAAGACGAGCAACCGGAGCAAAAGATTCTTCAAAGTCTATACCTCTTCCCGACGATAACCCTTAGCAACTAGACGTGACTTGTTTCGATTACGCTTCCTTCAAAGATCCAATTTGTTTTTCCAAATCCATTTGAGACCAATGACGTAGACCCTGTTGGTCTTTCAACCGCCCCATACTTCAAGACGTTTGAATTGGTTGAGTTCTTCTTGCATGGATTCAATCCAGCTTGTCTTTTGTCATTGCGTCTTTAATGTTTTTAGGCTCGAGTTGGCGGGACGGTGAGTGCATAAATGCAATGTTCACCATCTCGTGTGAAGACGTTGTCTCGTAATGACCGGTTGATTCGGGTTGCCAATAAATGAATGTTAGGAATTAGAAAATTCCATAGTGAAGAGTCGGTCACCCCAACTATTATCTAGCATAAGTTAGCTCGTAGATTTGTCGTTAGTTTCGTTATTTAGGAGTTTATTAGTTAGTTTGCGGCATAGTTTAGTTTAGTGCAACACCGTGGAGGAAGGACGGGTCTTTACCCACCGTATCCCCGATCCACGATCCACGTCCGGAGGTCGTTTAGTTTGTAACCTATAAATACCCTCTACCTTGCAAGGTAGAGGGTTGGATGTTCTTTGGTAATCTAATATTCTACAAGTTTCTCTTACTAGAATATCCCACTTTCTCTCTCTAAAATCATCTATATGCTCATTGTGTTAATGTTATGATATGTAAGTGAAATCCAATATCCTACAATTGGTATCAAGAGCCATGGTTAGATCATATCTTGCACATCTTTGGATTTCTAGTGGTTTTAGGTGGTTTTGAGTTTGAAAAGTTTAGTGGTTTGTGCATCATTTGGTTGATTTCTTGTGTTAAAGTTTGGATTTTGTTAGTACTTTTATGTTTAGAATCATCACAAGTGTTTAGGGTTTCATTTGGTAAGCTTGAATCATCTTGGTTGGGTTGTTTTGGATTGAAAAGTGATGTTTATGTGGTTTTTCTTGCTAGCGACTTGACATACGGACTTCATTCTTCGTAGCGACTTGCTTTGCAATTTTGTAGCGAGTTACGCTTTGGAGCTAGCGACTTAGACCTAGCGACTAACGAAGACAAGTAGTGGACTTTCCACTACGGGTAGCGACTTGTGGTAGCGACTTGGTGCATGAGAGTTGCTCTTTAGCGACTTGAATCTTTAGCGACTTGATTAGCTTAATTGTCGCCAAAATTTTGCTAGCGACTTAAGGCTTAGCGAGTTACTACTTAGCGACTTGCAATTGTTTAGCGACTTGGTGGTATAGCGAATTAGGTGTTGGCGACTTGGTGTTAGCGACTAGAGGATTAGCGACTTGTACTTAGCGACTTGGATCTTGATTTAGCGACTTGGGATTATTGCTATTTAGTTGCTAGCGAGTTGGTTCAAAATCTCTAGCGACTTGGGGTTCGTAATTTGATACTAACATCTTGTATACTTGGTATTTTGCTACTAGGATTTCCAATAACTTGGGAGTAATTCAAAATAACACAATGTCACCATCACCGATCCTTTAATCACCAAAGTACTTGCTCTCTATGACACAACACGTAATAGTGAAACAGAATGCTTACACGAATGCCATACATTTAATGATTCAAGATCGATTAATCGTAACAACTCAAATAAGTCACTCTTAATGTTTGCAAATGATGCTAAGAATATGGAATGCACCAAATGAGCCCTTTCAACATCTCGATCGACTTCTCAAACTACTCTTATCTACAACCATGGATCGAACAAGTTGTGCCATCCTTCGTCGATTTTCCCACTTTGACAAGAACTGCTTTACTTAACTTAGAACGACCGAGGATTCAAATTACCAAAGAAAAGTTCTCAATGATGAGTCTCATGCCGCTCTTCAAACTATCTTCAATCAATTTCACCACTTATCCGGAAGAATACTCCTCGATTTTGATGATATCATGACCGGAATATCTTTCAAGAAACACACGGAATGGAAATTCATGAGTTCGAAACTCATTTATTCAACTTATGAGTAATATGGAAACATACATCAAGGAAGTCGCAAAGAGAATAACAAGTCGAATGAATTGAATGAGTGCCAAGAGACACCATGGAGCAATTGTGACATGTCATGCAACATTCCAATGAACCAATGAATGACACCGATTGCGAAATCTCGGTTGCAATGAAAAGGATGAAGAAAACAAGATCGATCTCAAATTCTCGAGTCGAAAAGGTATCAATCGATAAGGTACACTTAACTGATCACATAAATTCTCATGAAAAGGTACCTGACTCTTACTCTGAACATAACATCGTGGAATCAATCTTTGTTTTACCTGAATCTAATGCAAATAACATGATTGAAAAAAAGGTATATGATGAGCTTTCAAACAAATTTTCAATTCTTGAAAAACATTGTATCTCATTGCAAATTGAAATACAACAAAAGGATGAAATGTTTTATGCAAAAAAACCATGTACTAATCAGGAACTTCCAGAATTTCGAGAATTTTTTGAAATTAATCAGTTAAAATCCCAGATTCAGGACAAAGATTCGACCATTGGCAATCTGAAATTACTTCTTTCAGAAGTCCAGAAATATGACTGTCATGAGATGAGTGATACACTAGAATCTAGAAATTCAGAACTTGCTCTTTGTGTGTCTAACCTACTAAGAGAAAATGAGCATTTAAGAATGAACCTTGAGGAAACAAATTCTAAGTTAGTCAATCAATCTAACCTCTTGATGAAAGACATTGATGACCTCAAAGCCCAAATTCAGGATAAGAGCTTCAATATTGTTGCCCTAAAAAATGAGCTTAGGAAGTCTGTTGGAAATAGGATGAACACTAAGTTTGCAAAACCTTCAACTTTGGGAAAGTCAAATGTTCAGAACCACTCGAAACGAATAGTTATTAAACAACCTAATGCCTTTAGGTCTGAAAGAGTTAAACCATTGAAATCTAAGCTTACCTCCCAAGTTGATAATATGTCTGCTTTTGTCAAAACCACCACTTCATTGCCTAGTTCGGATATGATGAATCTCAAACCTCGGACTTATGTTCAATACTCTAATCACAAAAGGACAAATAGTCAAAACAAGGTTGTGCACTCATTTAGTTCAACTAACAAGGGTTTCAAATGGATTCCCACCGCGATTTTTTAAGTTTACAGGACTTAAACGAACTTACATTCCTAGATCATGCCTCAGTGGATTCCCACAGAAAACTCTTCAAGAATGTAGAACCTAATAGGATCCCCATTAATGATACGTCGTGTTATATTGTGATGCATCCAAATGTGAGATTAAACATGTCACTAACCCTTCTATGTGCAATTCTACATGTGCTTCCAAACAATGTGCTCTCGCCTTTTTCGTGTACAATGCTCAACTCAATCAGAACTTCATGACTTGGTTCCTTCGAAATGAACATAGCTCATTCAGAGCTATAGCTTGCCACAGTTGATGTACTTATTACTTTGACTCCTATTCATCTTGAATCGGGACTCGCTCTTTAATATCTGTATAAATCAAGTTTAAAAAAAAAAAAAAAAAAATTATTATGTCATTCTTTTAAATTCAAAATTTTATCATTTTCCTCAATCTAATAAAGAATACATTCCTTGTTATCGATAACATCTACGATCCTAGAAATGTCATTCAATAATGGCACGGGATCATAGATGAAGTTCGAACAAATGATATATTCTTGTTTTATAAAAAAAAAGGATTGGTTAATGTCAATCAATGGTCTTTGATGACATTGATTGAGGGAGATTTTGTATTAGTTTTTCTTTATTATCTATGCCATTGGCTTCGTCTTTGGTTATGATGTTTGCTCATTTGTAAGTTGTGGTTGTGTCTTGCTTTTGTGACTAACTGGTTATGCTTTTGTAACTATCTGGTTATGGTGTTTCTCTCGCTTATAGGTTGTGGTCGTATCTTGCTCATGTGATTATCCTTGTGTACCCATGTATTGAGTGTCTTGCATTAAATGCTTATTTGATTAAATGTTTATTTGATTCATGGTTATCATTGTGGTTATCTATGCTAGAGACTTAGTCTAAAATCCTTGTTAGCGACTTACCACTTTTGCACATAAACCACGGGGATCGAATGTGTCAAATAACCAAAATAGTTTTACACTAGCGACTTACCACACTTCATTTTAAAACCACAGGACCGAATGTGTCAAATTGCCAAAGATCCTTCCTATACCCCTAGCGACTTACTATATTTTCTTAAATAAGTTTTTTCTTTCTTTTCTCTTCGTTTTTTCTTCTTCTCGTCAAAGTAATTAGTTCATTCTAGCGACTTAACAAAGGGTACGTCTCGAATCTCACCTTATTTGTTCTATCTTACGCGTTTGTGTCTAGTTTCTAACTTGTCTTTTTAACCAGATCCCTTCGAGCTCGTGAATTGTGACTGTTTGATTCCCACCTAGGTTCGATTTATCATGAAATCGTGTTTTGTTGTTATTATGATGTGGAAAGTGTACAAATTGTTTGGTATATCTTATCTTGATTGCTCGTTAATTTGTTTTCATGATCTGGTGGTGAATGATTAGTGGTTTGGGTCGTTTGTTTTTTATTATGAGTGTTCTTGATGGCGACTTAACGTTGTTCTTGGTAGCGACTTAGCTTGAATGTTCATCGTGGCGAGTTAGCACTCAACTTAGCGACTAAGTTGCTGTGGCGAATTAGTTTATTATATTTTGGCGACTTGGGTAGCGACTTAGTTGTCAGCGACTTGTCTTTACAAGTTAGCGAATTAGTAACATTAGCGACTTAGTTAACAAATTTGTAGCGACTTGGTTTTGTTACTGTTCATGGCGACTTGTCTTTACAAGTTAGCGAATTAGTAACATTAGCGACTTAGTTAACAGATTTGTAGCGACTTGGTTTTGTTACTGTTCATGGCGACTTGTCTTTACAAGTTAGCGAATTAGCATATATAGCGACTTAAAGAGCTAAACTATTAGCGACTTGTCTGTGGTACTAGTGATGGCGACTTGTCTTTACAAGTTAGCAACATTGTTCACTTTCATGTTGCGAATTAGTCCTGTTTAATAGCTTGTCTATCTATAACTTTAGACATGTTTGGTGGATTTTTTAGGGTCTAGGGTTATTAAAATGTTTAAAGGTTAATTGCTAAAGTTGATCTCATTCTCACAATACTTAGGATCTCCTGATTCAACTTGTTGAGTCAACATACTCTATGTAATCTGCTATGACATTTCTGTTTAGGCAAACGGTACTTGGTTTCTCTCACGACAACCAAATGTTACTGTTTGCCTCATGCATATTTGTTATATCACTTCTACATTTGTATCTTGGCTTATGACATGATCCCTTTGCAATGCACTCTTTAACCTTTTAATCCCTTATCAACTCGTCGTGTGATAATTTATCTAAAGGATTCTACTTCATTGAAATATCTCACTTATGCCACTCAATCATTCTCTATATGTGTTTTGGGGACTCCTTCTGAGTTACTATTTCTATGTGTCTATGTCATAAGGGTGCTCTCAATGTTGTCTCACTTATCATTTATTATCTAACTCGTTCCTAATCATTACTGTTGATTGTACGTTTACTCAGATCATCTATTGCAAGTTCAAACCCTGAAAAGAGCGTTACCCCTTCGGCATCATCCAAAGTTCTCTCAGACGAAGAAATCCTTCCCGTGAGTCAATGGGATGATATTGGAAAAAGTAATCATATGTGGACCTACAAAAGCTACAACAAAATCCGATACTCAAAGTGTCTATTGACATCCTCAAGAACACAAACTTCTTGATGCTATTACCAAGCAATGCTCAATTCCCACCATTTACATTCAACAATTCGAACACCATTCAATGGGACAAAATCACACCAATACACTTGCAAACCGGATGATAGGGAGTTCACGATTGATTCACCATTCTTAGCAAGGCTCTTGGAATCACCCCATGTAACCCCAACCTTCGTTCGAATCTCCACCGGTGTTGACGATCTAATTGTCTTTCTAATTGGTTTGGGTTATCGAACAACATCTTAAGGGCTTCCGACATCATCATTTGGACACATGTATCAACCCCGAGAGCTATTACAACTATTCTCAACTTGTGCTTATCGGCAAAACATCGGGGTTCGATAAAGTGAGAATTCCCATCTTGCAAATCCTATGGGAATTGTCAATAGGGTTGATGTGAATGTCTCGGATCGTATTTGGGAAGAATTTTCTTTATCAATGCACACATTCATATCGATAGAACAAATTTCGAACAAAGCTCAAGGCGAAAAGAAATGAACAAGCTTGTGATTCCCAATCATCGATTTTCTAAGCTTGTTATCCAAGACTTGCAACTAACTCACAACTTCAATCCTAGGATTGAATCAACTCTACATAAAGCAGAAGATGAATTTGTTTTAGGAAACCTGAAATATGTTCCTAGAGGTATGGATAATGAAATATTTGGATTGCCAATTCCTGATATTCTACTCACAGAAGATATCAAGAAGAAGGACTACTTCAAACAATACAAGAAAAGAGCTACCAGTTCCTCTGCTAATGTCACACCCTCTCCTCCACAACCCAATGCTCCCAAGTCCACTTCTGCCTCACAAGCATCCTATGCCTCTCTTCCTAAAAAGAGACTTGAAAGGTCACAACATTCAGACACCGCATCCAAGAAGCAGAAAGTAAAAAGGAAGAAAGTGGAAAAGGAAATTGGTGAAAATACTGAGGTATCAAAGAATATTACAAGGTTAACTGATGAAGATGATGCAGATCTACAACTTGGAATTCAGCAAAGCCTAGAAAGTCTGAATGTGAAAGCACCAGTAGGTGGAGTTGTGTTAAGAGAACCTGATCATCTGCCACGACAAACAACCCCAATAACACAAGACAAAGGAAAAGGGGTTGCTAGTGTTGAAACTGAACAAGCCGCTCACATGCTTTTAACGATCTCATCGTCTCCATCAAGCACCACCAATCAATATGAGCTGAAGAGAAGAACATAATCATCTCCTGCTAAAGAACAATCTGGAGTGGACAAAGTGCCTGAAACGTTTAAAGAAAACCTTACACTTAGTGAGACTCAATCTGGCCAGAATGTTGACGCTCTGTTGCAAAAAGGCTCGCAGGAGAATCTTGAGACAAGATCTGATGAGACCTTGCAGATGGATGAACCAAATCTGTCTACCAACTCTCTATCTTCACTCAAGGACTTCGATACTGATTTCACTTTCGGAGATCAATACATAAATGACAAACCCTTAGATACTGCACAATCCATGGTTACGGTCAACATTCAGCAAGATACATCAACAATTCCTCCGATGTCAGCATCTTCACTCACAACTGAACTTCCACCTCCCAAACCTGCTCAATCAACTGTACGAACACCACCTACATCGTCACCAACCCCTGAACCTGTCATTACAGTTGCTGATGTGGATGCTCCACCAGCTTCACCACCTCAGATCCTTACCTCAGATCAACTACTGGACAAAGCTGTAAAAAGGATAGAAGCCCTTGAAAGGCAACTTCCTAAATCTGTTGATTCCCTTGTGGATCGTGTCTATAGATTGGAGCACCTCAACTTCAATGAAGGGTTCTTGCCGCCATTGAAGGGAAGTCAAGGATGCCGTGGAATGGGCAATGGAGGCCCCTTCTTAGACGATTCAAGGACCTACCTATCACCGATATGAGAGCAGCTGTGTGAAAAGATGTATGAAGTCAAGAGGACAAGCATGAGGTTCACAAGAAACTCTATGAGGCACTTGAAGAATCCATTAAGTTCGACAATTATGAGCGATATGATTGACATCAAGGAAAAGGAAGCTAAAAGGAAAAGGAGAGCTATTGTGTTGGAAACATTGAAGAAAGACCAGAAGATCCTCCTCCACCTCCACCACCAACGGGGCGCTGGAACTTCGAGTGGTGAACCTTCTATGACAACCAACACACCTCCACCACAACCACCATCATCACCGCCAAAACCTTCCAATCAATCAAGTCCTACAAAAGAACAGTGCTAAGAAGAAATCGCTGCTTGGTCGACGGTTGATTCTAGGTTCACATCCACATCCACCTCTATTCACGATGATCAAATGGTTCACGAAGAGTCGCACGTCATGGCGATTCGAAACCGGATGAAGATGATGCATCAACAAAGCATATTCCTAAGCCATCGAAGACCGGTTTGATGCTTACATGGCTGGGAATCGCACTAGCACATTTTCCAGAGTGGCACGTTCAAGGGACACGATTCAAAGTTGCATTGTTGAAGATAGACCTCCTTCTCCAGAACCTACATGGACCATCCCAGAGTCTAACTCGATTATTCCTGACAACAATTGGGCATCAATTGTCACCAATAATTATGAAGTTCCAGCTGAAGACTCTCTTCTGCACTACACTGGTGATATGGGAAGCTTCATTAGATGGTTTTGTGAACGGAAGAGTATCTCATCCATAACTCCAAGAGATCTCGAAGGACAAGCTTATGAAATTATCAAAGTCTTCCACTCAGATGCAAATCATCTTCAATATCAGATGGAAGAATGCCATAAGATGCTGAATGACCAAGTCAGTGAGCAAATCAGTCGCTTCAATGTCAACAAATCTCTTCCTCTTGGTGGTGAACCTGGTCAGATGACCATTCAGCCGAATTCTTCTTCAATCATGACTTGGACTATCGTGTGCTCGCTCTGTTTGAAAGAAGACCACTCTATCAATTTCAAAGATGAAAGTCGCAACCTACTCGATCGGGGCTTGAACAGATGGTTCTGATCTATTCTCAAGAAGAACAAAAGTATGATATTGCCGCCTCATATGGTATCTCTCACTGGTGGTTCAAAAAGAAGAAGTTCTACATCGAAAGACATGGTGCTGATAAAAGACGCAATGATGTTCGATCAAAGCTGCAAATCTTAAGTGTTGTTCGTGTAGAGATCTTCCCTATCTATGGATATGAGTATTTGAAGAAGATAGTCCTTAAAAGAGCAGACTTCAAAGAGTATACTATTGAGGAAAACGACTTCAAACATCTTCTGCCAAATGATTTCGAAGATCTCTATCTCTTGAATCTTCAAGGACACCTTGAGCATTTACCTGTCCGTGAGAAAAAGGCCCTCTCTGCAGCTGTCACTCTTTGGATCAGGGGCTTAGTCATTCGAAAACGAGTTGAGGACTTTCAGCTTGGCATAGAAAGCTACCAAACCAGGATCAACCTTACAAGTCCACAATGGAATGCAACTGGGCATGAGTTTCATCGCGAATACAAAGTTCTTGACACCCCTAGGGCCGTCGTCTTCACCGACAGATATGGGTCTCGCATGCTTATGCGACTATGTGAGCTCTACAAATTTAGTGATGGTACTCTCAAATTGGTTGAAGAAGAACTTGACACCAGAGTGAAAGAAATCAAAATCGACATGAAATCTTGGGAAAAGACTACCTTTTGGACTGATGATGACAAAAAGCGGTGTGAAGATTTCATTGCTGCAATTAGGCGAAGACTCAAGACTCGAAGGATCTTCCGCAGCCTTGAAAGTTTTGTTGGTGGTAGGCTTCGGGGTGGTCATTACAAACTTCTTGAGAACCGAATGAAGACATCTTTGGGAAGCGACTCATGTTGTGATTTAAATATGTGTAATATGTGGTGTACTAACTGTGAACAATCGTAATGCATGTAATAGTGCTAGGTTATGTCTTGTGGTTTCCCTTGTAAAAAGGGAACATCTGTGTTGTCCACTTTTCATATAAAACCGGACACATTTTCTCCAACAAATATTTTGTCTCATACATATTTAGATCACTTGAGATCCAAAATCTCAAAGGATTTGAAATTTTTGATCGGGGGAGAAAATGTGATATAAATATGAAAGATGTTAAAAGATGACCAATTTTTGTGCATACTACTCTCTAATATGTGCTAAACAATTTTCGAATCTCGAAGCATATATTAAGGGGGAGCATTTTTTTTTGCAAATTCAAAACATCAGGGTACACAACTTTCAAATTTTTCTAAGGTACCTTGATTGTATATTATATGGCTTCTAATCTTGTGGTGATCATGTCTGCACTTCAAAAAGGGTTCCCTCCAGTATGTGCAAAACCCTCTTTCAAACTTAGAAGCACATATTGAGGGGGAGCAAAATCATGAAAACCTCATCCTTCCCGGAAATGCTTTATCTACTTGATTTGATCAAGGAAGTGATGGTGATATCTTTTAGAAAATGGTAATCAAAGAAGTAATTTCTTCCTCTTGCCTCCGTGTGCAAAACGATTTCAAACATTTGATGCACATGTTGAGGGGGAGCACTTATTCTAAAAATATCAAAACAATTCGGTACAAAATGTTTTGATAATATATCACAAGTATCTGGATTGATTTTCAAATGGTTTTCAATTGATTCCAATGGCGGATGAACAATACCAAATAGACCGACCAACTTTACTTTATGTACGGTGATATAAGGATGATAAGGTTAGGTATTGGTTCCCATGATCCGCCGAACCGGAGGGATCTACCAGGACAATCCACTAGTTAGTGTAGAAGTCCTTAGGTATGATGATAAAAGGAGAAAAGTGAGATATGGGAAGAGTGCGGATGAGATAGAGCAAGTACTTGGAACAAACCCAACAAGGTTCTTGCTATGAAGTCTCGGTAAGCAATCAAGGGTTGAAGAATTAAAAGAATTGAATGAGAAAAGGGTGAAAACAAATAGCCTCCATTTATTCAACCTTAGGGCGTAAACCGGGTTCAATTCATATGCTACCGATGGTAACATCGGTATTGAAGACAAGACGTCATGGACCCGGTGGACGCATCGCACTTCAACTTTCCAAACCACTCAAGTTCCTCTTAAAAGGACTTGTTTCATTCTCACGGGAACCGACATTATCTATTGACTTTCTCTTAGAGATTGTTGATATTGAAGAAGGAGACCCTCTCCCTAGTCTCCGACACAGGATCCAAATATGCACAAATTGAGTCTAGAGCCACGAGATCATCAATAAATCTCATTAGGACACTTTCAATGAAGACTCTCTGCTTTCACACAATGTGGAAAGAGAGATTATATCTTGAGTCCTCACGCATTATCCTTGTGGTATTGCCGTAACATCCGAGTGATGTGTTTACATATTCACAATGAAGATGGAAAGCCTTCGAGCCAACATCAAACAAGCTCTGGTAGGTGGCATGTGAGATCTATTATATAGATCAACCATGTGACAACCGAATAGAAACAATGGGGCGATTCAATCTCTTGAATCAATCTGGTTCGAGTTATGGATTGACGGATACCTTTGAAAACCGGTCTTTGTGCTTAACAACTCTTTTCTTTAGCACATCGACCGTGTACTCATTTTTCAAACCAAAAGGTGTTTTATGATTGATAATTGATTTTCAATAAAACCTTCGTTGTATTGCAAAAACAATTTCTATTGAGCAATACACGATTGTTTTTCAAATCTCTTTTCATCAATCGGTGGACTTAAAATTATTTGTTCACTCACTCCGTGTTGTCTTCTTTGAGATGTTCCGGTTTGAGAACAACTAGAGCATTGCGAAACCTCATCAAGGAAATTCTTGAATTATACCGATCACAGCGGTACATGTATTGATCAACGGGAACCGTGGGCGTGTACCTCAATTCAACGAAAGTGATCAAAGACACTTTCGTGCGATTTATTGCTAATCTGTTGTATGCGGTACACCCGACGTTTGCGGTGATCGTAATGAAGCGGTCAATCCATAGCCGCATGCTCACTTAACACATTCATCTCAAAAGAAATCATGATTAGTGCATCAATGACTCGATATTTTCACTCCATGCTTACGCTACGCTGCGCCAATATCATGAATCAACTAAAGCTTCCGCTACTCTGATGAGAAGATATCATGATCCAAAAAGTGAGCATGTCGGTCCGAATGTCACAACATCACAGTAAACCAACACCACAATGGATGTCTCAGAGAATTTTTGATAGCTGATGATCTCAAAAGATGGCTCATAATTATTATCTCATGGATCATTAAAGACCTCCACTTTAAAGTACAAATCTATGCGGACTTTGAAGTTGCACTACTTATGCACAAAGATTGCGAAGTTGAAGTATTAAAGTCTACGAGCTCAAGAACAAAGTCAAGAATAGAATGCTAGGATTTGAAGTGTAAAACATGGGGTGACCTCCCTTAGGGGGAGATTGTTAGGAATTAGAAAATTCCATAGTGAAGAGTCGGTCACCCCAACTATTATCTAGCATAAGTTAGCTCGTAGATTTGTCGTTAGTTTCGTTATTTAGGAGTTTATTAGTTAGTTTGCAGCATAGTTTAGTTTAGTGCAACACCGTGGAGGAAGGACGGGTCTTTACCCACTGTATCCCCGATCCATGAGCCGTCGGAGGTCGTTTAGTTTGTAACCTATAAATACCCTCTACCTTGCAAGGTAGAGGTTGGATGTTCTTTGGTAATCTAATATTCTACAAGTTTCTCTTACTAGAATATCCCACTTTCTCTCTCTAAAATCATCTATATGCTCATTGTGTTAATGTTATGATATGTAAGTGAAATCCAAATATCCTACACCACACAAATCCATGTGAATAAGATGAAGCACATGTTGAGAGTCGTGTTCCACCTTTGAAGGAAAATGAGCACGAGTGCTTTTCCCTTGTTCACAGTCGAGCAAAGGTGATCTTTTGAATACCGGAATCGTGGGAGACCTTCAACTAGTTTGTGTCGAGCAAGGTTGGTGATGGTTTGAAAGTTTAGATGTGAGAGCAGCGGTTGCCATAGCCAGGATTTTGTTGATGTTGCCTTTGAAAGTAAGCGAGATAGGAGAAGAAGAAACCATGTCTTGCATAGAGATAGTCTAGAGACTAGAATTACGCGAGCCGGACATAAGGTCATTTCCTTGTAGATCACGAATGAAACAAGTTTTCCCCAAAAGCAACCTCCAAATCTCCATCACAAACCGACCAACCGAAAGCAGTTATGACCGAGGCCTTCCACATAGTAAACCCTCTGATTTCGATGTTCCCATTGACATAATCTCCGTAGCCCATGATAGCCATGAAGTGATCATTCCGAACCCGCGAAGCCAATGAACTTTGCAATAAAGTTTGATAACAGCTTTAAGGTTACTGTCGTATGTCGGGAACATCCGCTATCAACAATCTAGAATGATCTCAGATCACTGCATTACACACAGACGACACGGATGGAATAGAAGTAGATGTGGAACCCGAAATGTTAGAGGGTTCCAAGCGTATATGAGACTTGCACATTAATGACTTTAGGCATCCATTTAAATCCTAGTATGTTATATATCCATTTCGCCATCTATAACTACTCTTTGCTTTAGTCTTAGTGAATGCACTAGGTGGTACTACATTCTTAGGAGGTGGCCCTGGAGCTACAAATGATGAAGAATGTTTGCCTTAGAATCTAAAGAAGGCGGTCTACAAAGCCACGACTTAGAATGATTAGTGGGCCTAGAGGTATTCGATTCTTAGGATTCCGTAAACGAGAGATTATAGGTTTAGCAACACATTTGTCATGACAATCAAAATTCATACTTTTACGACAAATAACACAAGGTGCATCGACCAATATCAAAAGTGCTTAAGGTTTAGCATTCGTTACATCACTATTTCTATTACATTTGCCGACGCAACATCTATAGTGGAAGCAACGTGAGTATTATTCATAGTCCTAGGGTGTTCTTCTACTTTAGCATTCCTTATTGATCTTTTCTTAGGTCGCAACTTCCTATTCTTCGATTGAGTGCTCCTAGGCTTGTGAAGTGCGGACGCTTGGAAAAGACGCAACTATTCCTGTTTCAAGAGAAGGAAGCACGTTAGCAACTTGTGATTTGGCGGTAGGGATTCTAGGTGCACGATTACTAAGTGTTACTTGGTGCTAATCTCTTAATGATGGTTGGCGGAAGTTGTTCATACTTTCCTAACATTTCTCTTAACTTAGAGATAGTGTGAATTAAATCTTGATTTTCGAATCTAATATTACCAAAGAAAATTCATGACTTCTCTAGTGT
Source organism: Chrysanthemum lavandulifolium (assembly GCA_022545495.1). Taxonomy (NCBI): domain Eukaryota; kingdom Viridiplantae; phylum Streptophyta; class Magnoliopsida; order Asterales; family Asteraceae; genus Chrysanthemum; species Chrysanthemum lavandulifolium. The sequence continues at coordinate 41,911,072 of CM040238.1, read as the reverse complement.
GAGCAAGATAGTGATCAAGCTCGTTTGATGCTTCATGTCAAGTCTTATTGAGTAAATCAAATATGACACCATATTCCTGTTAAACTTTTACAAGTTCTTGTTCATATTTAGAGAGTTGACTTTTCAAAGACACGTTTTGATCATCCAGTTGCTCAATTTTAGTATCAGAAGATTTTGCACTCAACTGAGCGATTTTCTTTTGAAAACTAAGTTGATGAGTGTGAATATCTTTTTCACACCAATGAAGACGATGTTTTGCATTGTAAAGTTCGTTGAGTAATTGTTTATTTTCACTTTTAAAGACTCGATCCGAAGCACATTATCGGTATTCTCAACGCTACTACAGAGTCAATAGTATCAGCAGAGATATAATCGATGCATGTGGCAAGGAATAGAATAACACAACATTATGGATATCGGCGACAGATAACATCTTCCAAGAGTCGATCAACATCTTTTCTCAACATTTTCTTTTGCGTTTAGTATTAGAAATAGATGTTTCGCTTTTCTCGAAAACGACTTCATCACTCCAAGTTCATTATGAAAATCCTTTTCCCAAGCTAATGCACAACTTTTCAAATTTTTAACATTTGGTAAAGATTTTCCTAAAAATGTCTCTTTGTTCTCGCGCTAAAGGCGATTGAAAGTGTTGAAATTTGATTTCGAATGATGTTCTATCTCATGTTCTAAAGTTTTGAGGTCACCATGAAAATATCAAGTTTTAAGTGAAGCAAAGAATACGTTATCTTTACGCTGTAAGACCCAAACCAAAATCTTCAAAACAAAAGTGTGCACCCAACTATTTGGCGATTGATACCATCGTTAGGTCACTAGTTTTACAAACACAAGTAATATAGAAAGAGATAAGGCGATTGAGCAATTAAAACACACACACACGAAACAATAATACGGTTATGCGTAGGATATGTGATGAGAGAAAACTTGAACAACCAACCTTCAAATGAAGGTTTACATAAGGTATTTATAGGAGGAAAGCTAGGGCAACACCCTAGTTTCCATCCTTTCTTTAATGGGCTGAGTTTCTTCACTATATTCTCCCCTCAATTGTTGCCGTAGCGTCGGTGAGGGCAAGAGTTGGTGGTGGCACTAAGGGGTCTGAGCCGCTTGACCCTTAAATGCTTGATAAATCTCATTGACCATAGCCTTGATATCGAATTATCTGCTTGAATGCCAATGACCTTTGATTCCAAATCACCGAGATACTTCCAAAGCGGTCATTCGGGCCTAAGATTCCGGCCATAAGACGAGGCTGAGCCAAAGTAGCCACCGAGTATCCAAAGAGCCCAATGTAGTCTCAAGAGATGGACTAAAGATTGAAGACCCCGAACATTTATAGATTTGAGCATTTCGATTAGTTCGGTGAGGTCGGAGGAGTGTTTCAAGTAAGCCTCAATAGCCTCCAACACTTTGGAGTTGAGCATGGGTCTTCTTTGACAATTCCCTTATTTCATCTATCTTTATACTAACACCTTGAAGGTGTCCGAGAAATTTAGCCAAGTTGTCATCCATCATGAAGATTTTCATACATCATATCCTTGTGCTCATCGGTGTTGGTGTTGAAATCAAAACTTCACCTTCAGATTCGCATAGTCGCACCACCTTGATATGTTGATCCCACAATGTTTCAAGAACTCCACCATATAGCTTCCTAGATGCTTTTGTAATCCATCGAACCAGCCGCTTTTCGGTCGATGGAAGAACATTATCAAACCGCTTGAATTCATCAGAAAGAGGATGAAGAGTCGAATCATTATCTTGTGGATCGGGATGATGCTCTTGTTCAGGTTGAACATCAACGTCCACTTCTTCCCCGCCGATAGAATTTCATCTTCACTTTCACCGCTTCTTCATCGTAGAATAAGATCCCAATAACATCGCCCATAGTTAACAAGGTGGGGGTGATGGGTTCCATATCGTGGTGGTATTAATCCTCTCGAGTCTTTGTCCCCTTGACCCCTCGAGACACTTGTAGGCATTTTCCAAGTGTCTTCTCGAGTCGGGATTGGTTGTGGGTTCTATATCGGCGGGTTGTTTCTTTCCTCCGAGTCTTTGTCCCCCGTGACCCCGAGACACTAGTGGGTGTTTCCAGTGCCTTTAGCGGAGTCGGTGGTAGTGATATCCCTATCGGTGGGTTGTTTGTTTCCTCCCGAGTCTTTGGGATCATTCAGTGTTCCCTCGCACAAAGGTCGTGATTTGTTAATGTTATCCTTGGGCGATGTGGAAGGCGCCCTCTACCGGGGGTTGTATGTTTCCTCGGATCTTGGGAGTAGTAGTTGGGACCAAGGCACCGGTTGTGATTTATCGGTGTCATTCGTTTTCACCGGGTGGATGTTGCTTGGTCTCCAATGGGTGTCTATTCGATCTGGGTTTTTGTGCCTTTTAGGCGGTGTTCTTGAAGCCTCGGGGCCCTAAGACTTGGGTTTGGTCTTAGTCCCATCTAGACTTCCCTTTCTTTTTAGAAGCGTGGTTAGAGACATCGAATCCTCCGTTGTTTACAAGAACCATATGGGCCGTCAATACAATATCAGCGACTTGGGATGGGTCTTTTTGAAAATTTGATTGACTCAGGGTACTAGCTAAAGCAGTATATTTGTACTCCTGAGGATAATTACAACCCAGTAACACTTGCAAAGCGCATGAGACAAACCTAGGATACGAAACGTATTTCGTCCTAGTTTTGCTCAGTAGCGGTTACGAGATCACTGTAAATGATCTCACCCATATCGACAGTGACCCCATTCATTAAACAGTATGCCATTATCAACTGAATATAATTAACTTGTTTAGTGGATGAATGGTTCGCACCGAGAACCTGAATCACGAATGTGAACAGGATCTTCCAAGCCGTGGGGAATGAGGTTTTGGTGACTAGGGTCTTGTCCAAAAATTTTGGAAACAAACGATTTGTTTTAACCCATCCTTCAACGTGGAGGGTTCGTGGATGGGCGACATAAACTCCATTATTATAATCTAACCCCGTTGAAGTGCAAAAGTTTTATAATCCGGGGTTAGTGATTGCCCCATTGAAAAGATTGAACTTAACGAGATACTCCCCAGAGTGGTCGAGGTCGGCCTCATTAGTAGAGGTGACGGGTCATAGGCCAGAGCTATAGCCCAAAACTCCCGAGGAGGTTTTGGTACAGAATGAGGACATTTAACAAAGGACGTTTTCAGTGGGCAGTTATACAAAAAATTCATAATGTCCTTATAGGTCGACATTTTGAGGGTATTCAAAATTTCCTATGACATTATTTGTTTTAAATTCAACATTGCTAAGATCCCCTACCCACTGAGATGCAAACTGGAGAGATTGTGTTCTTGCCATTTTCTTTAGAAGATTTTTTTAGGGTTTTGAAATAATGTTTGAAAAGAACAATCAAAGAGTTTTAAATCTCTCAAGTTTGTGATGAAAAACTTTTGTAAATGTTTACAAAGAAGGTTTTTAGAAAAGGATTTGAGGAACACAAAGATTTCGGGTTTGAAAGAGATTTTGACAGTAGTTTTGTTAGCGTAAATACTTTGTGTATGTTTTAAGGATTTTGTGAGGGTATTTATAGAGTGATGAGAGGGGTAAAACTTGTATAAATGAGGATTTGAAGAGTCGGTTTTGAAAACGTTTTGAATCTCCTCATTTATTGCCACCACTCCACTACCCGCATAAAATCCGCTTTTCAAGGAAGCAGCTGCGAAGGCATAGTAAAAGTGCACTTTTGCGATAATAAAATATCCACGGATATTTTATGTGAGAGAGCATTTAATGCCAAGTGGGATGAGGTAAGTATGAGGACCCCCGGTTGAAAGATACAAAGACATATATTCCTATATTTAATTGGTGTGACTTCCAACCTAGGACATTTAGGTAACTAATACTTTGATGCATTTAGTTACTCATTCAAAGCTCAATATCTAGAGTCAGGTCCCTGAATGAGTCTTACTCATTCAAAGTGAGGGTTGATTTGGGATTTTGTTCAGGGAGGATAAACCATTTCAGTGAATACTTACTGAGATTGGGATTGGTTTTCAGGTTGCTGACTTTCAATGTCTAGCATTCCCAATTCAGCTTTCAGTCTCCCGAAGGTAGTTTCATCTAAGGGTTTGGTGAAGATATCAGCAAGTTCATATTCAGTAAGGATGAAATGAAGCTCTATGTCTCCTTTCATTATGTGGTCCCTGATGAAATGATATCTGATTTCAATGTGTTTAGTTCTTTGGTGAAGGGCAGGGTTGTTGGAGATAGCAATAGCACTGGTGTTATCACAAAAGATGGGTATCATTTTATAATGGATGTCATAGTCACTGAGTTGACTTTTCATCCATAAAACATTGGCACAACATCCTGCAGTGACCACATACTCGCCTTCTCCTAAAGACATAGCCACCGATTGTTGCTTTTAGCACTCCAACAAACCGCTTTTCCTCCAAGAAATTGGCGGGACCCCGAGGTACTTTTTCATCCATGTTGCACCAAGATAATCGTAATCGAATATCCTTTGAGGTCAAACCCCGAGCACTTTGGATAATAGAGTCCAAGGCTTGGAGTACCCTTCGTGTATCCGAGTATTCTTTTAGTTGCGGTGAGGTGGGATTCTTTGGGGTTGGACCGATATCTTGCAATTAGATGATCGAGAATTGTATGTCCGGTCTAGTAGCGCTTAGATACATCGCTGAGCCAACAATCCCTCAAGTGAGTTTGATTGATGATTTGCCGGTGAGATCGGTCCAAGGTTGTTAGGAGAGACCATTGGTGTCTTCACCGAGGCATAGTCGATATCTCATATTTCTTTAAGAGATTTATGGTGTACTTCTCTTGAGTGATGGAGATTCCTTTATCGCTTGTTCGATTTGTAGTCCAAGGAAGTATGTGAGTTCACCCATCATGCTCATTTCAAACTTCTTTGTCATCAGCTTTTCAAACTGTTTGCAAAGTTGGTAATTTGATGAGCCAAATATGATGTCATCAACATACACTTGAACTAGTGTCACATCTTGTTTAGTCCTATAGACAAACAGGGTGTTGTCTATCTTTCCTCTGACAAAATTGTTTTGAATCAGGAAGGCTAAGAGAGTTTCATACCATGCTCTGGGAGCTTGTTTCATAAAGGGCTTTGTCAAGCTTGCAAACATAGTCAGGGAATTCACTACTCTCAAAGCCTGGAGGTTGCTGAACATACACATCTTCCTTGAGATCACCATTTAAGAATGCACTTTTAACATCCATTTGGTAGACCCTGAAGTTCATGTATGTTGCATATGCAAGGAAGATCCTGATGGCTTCCATTCTTGCAACAGGATCAAATGTCGCATCATAGTCAATGCCTTCTTGTTGATTGTAACCTTTGGCTACAAGTCTGGCTTTGTTTTTAATGACAGTGCCATTTTCATCAGTTTTATTCCTGAAAACCCACTTCATTCCTATGCCAATGACATCCTGAGGACATTTGACCCAGGTCATAACCTTGTTTTTATCAAACTGTTGAAGTTCTTCTTGCATAGCCTGAACCCAGCTTGGATGTTTTAGATCCTCAATGACACTCTTAGGTTCTATTTCTAATAGAAAATCAGCATATAGACATTCATTGGCTGAAGCTGCAGTTAATTTAGCAGCCATACTTCTAGTGAGCATGCCCTCAGTGGGTTCACCAATGATGTTGACAAGCTGAATGTCCTGAGTCTTAGTCCATTTACTTTGTGGTCTAGGATCCGAGTTGAAGAGGTCACCGGAACTCGTAAGTGAGTTCGGTGTAGGAGCTACAAAATCATCTTGATCATCCGATGAGATGACCGGTTTAGGTTGGGTTTCTTGAGTTACGTGGTCTTGAACATTTGGTTTAGTGTTACCTATCCCAAATAGGGACCGATTGATTATCAATAAATTCACTGATGGTTAGTTGGGGAAGGTTGTGAGGTAAAACATAATATGAGATGTCGGTATCAGCTTGGTATGGGGAATTGATTTCAGTGTTATACTCATCAGGAGGATATCTTGATGAGTTACCAATTCCTATTTCCTCCCCTGAGCTGTTGGTGAACCTGATGCTTTTTGAACTTTCATCAAAGGTAACATGAAAGGTTTCATCAACTTGTTGTCTCCTTGTGTTAAATACCCTAAAGGCTTTGGAGATCAGTGAGTAACCTAGAAAGTATCCATCATCAGCTTTAGCATCAAATTTTCCTAGATGATCCTTGTGGTTATGAATAAACACTGGACACCCAAACACATGAAAGTAGCTGATATCAGGAAGTCTACCTTTGAATATATCATATGGGGTTTTGTTATGTCTTTTGACAATGATTGACCTGTTTTGTGTGTAACAGGCAGTTTTGAGTACTTCATCCAGAAATGCTTTGAGAGTGCTGATCCACTTAACATAGTTCGCAACCTCAATGAGAGTTCTGTTTTCCTTCACCACCCCATTTTGTTCGGGGTGTAAGGAGATGAAAAGTTCGAGTAATTCCTTTTCATCACGTAAGCTTTCAAGCTCTTGATTTCGAACTCGGTGCCATTGTCGGTTCCTATTTGTTTAATAGTAATGTCATTATGATTTTCAATTTTCCGATGAATGACATTATTGTATCACCGCCTAACTCTTTTTAGAAAGAAAGTATACCCAAGTGTATCTTGAAAACTCATCAACAATGACAAGTGTATACTTCTCATGCTGGATTGATCTGGGACTGATAGGTCCAAAGAGATCCATATGCAGGAGGTGAAGGTAGCTTTTGATGGAAACATTTTGTTTAGTTTTGAAGGATTCTCTGTGATGTTTACCTTTTTCACAGGCAAAGCATGGTTTGTCTTTTGCAAAAACCAGTGATGGTAAACCAATGACTTTGTTTTGTTTTGCCAAGTTGTTGATGTTTTTGAAGTTTAAGTGAGAGAGTCTCTTATGCCACAGCCAATTGACAGTTTCAGTGGCTTTGGCAAAGAGACAAGTTCTATTTTGAGAGAGTGTTGACATGTCTAAGACATAAACATCATCTCTCCTAGGAGCTATCAAAACAACTTCTTTGTTGGCATTGAAAATGGTGCCTTGTTTGTCATTGAATTGCACAATGTACTTTGCATCACAAAGTTGACTGACACTGATGAGATTGTATTTGAGACCATTGACATAAGCTATTCTAGAGAAAACTATTCCATTGCAAGATATTGAACCATAACCTTCAGGGAAATGATGAGTTATCACCAAATACTACCTTGGGTCTGGTTCCTTTACATATTTGTGTAGATACTCCTTAACACCACCATGCTTCTTGAGCATCCAATATCTAGATGCCAAATAGGCTCCTCGGCGTGTCTCTCGCACAAATAGTAAACCGGATTAGTTTCTCTTATTGACCCACATACTAGTGGGTTTGGGCTCAAGGTCTGCTTTGAATTTGGCAATTGGCTCATGGTCGGTGGTTGAGTGCATTGTCTGCCACAGTTTTGCATTTGGAGACCGAGGATGACACGTTGATTCCGGGTTGCTTGGAACTTCTCCTTGCTTGGATGACATCGCCATGCCGAGATGTCTCATGAGTCGGATTTCCACAAATCTCACAACATGTGTTAATGAGACAATCATCGGGATGATGATCATTAAAGCCACAATGTGGACAAGGAGGAAAGGGTTTTGGTTTACGCTTTTGAGCGATTGGAGGTTGAAGCATACGATGACCAACTTTGGTATAGTTTGCTTTCATCGAGAGAACTTACATATTGCAAGTGATCGAAGTTCTGTGATCATCCTTTTGCGATCATGCAAAAATGATTCTATAATGATTATCAATGGTATGACCGGTATAGTAGCATAGATCACACTTCGCTTGGTTTTGGTGGTGGCTTTTGACTTTGAGGAACTAGAGGAAGTGAATTTGTTTCCTTGATTGGTTCATGAACTTTTCAATGGATTTCATCTTTTCGCTTAGCTTCCTCACAAGTTCGATCATTCGAATTTGATCGACTTCAGCTTGGGACAAGGATGTAGAAGTCTCGGTGGGATAGATTCATGTTGGGTTGGTTTTGATGGTCTTTAAGGATGGTTCTATCAAGTCCGGATCTTTTTTTGGTGAGTGTGGATTGAATTGTAATGGAGTAATCTCGAGCTAGGAGTAGCACCTTGAAGAGGTTCCAGGGTGGAAGTGGTGCATGAGATTCGCTTGACTCGAGATATGTTCAAGACTCTCGGGCACATAAGGGAGTCCAAGCATGCTCTTTAGAACTTGACTTTTAGGCTCTATAATTCTTCCGTAATCGAAATTAGGAAGCTTACTATCGTGATTAACACGCTCAATCCAATCACCGGGCTTGGGAATAGTCAACATATTGGTAATCATGCCACCGACACAAATGTTTTGGGAGATCGGTCTTTGTTGTGAGAGTCGGAAATGATCTTCACCTATGACTCTCTTTTGCTCTGGGGCTCCCATAGCATCAAAGACTCTTGGATTCTTAGCAATTCCAACTAGGAATGATATCTTTTCTTTCTTAAGTTCATCTTGAAGAGCCCGACTTCTTTTAACTAATTCAAGTGTTTTGAATTTGCAAAGTGATAGCCTCAAGCTTATTTTGTTTTAAAAGAAGCGCTCATCCCTACACTTATTTAGTTCAAAACTTAGCTTGTTATATTTTGAAAAAGATTTAATCGCCGCTTTTCAACAAACTTAAGGTCAACATTGATATAGTTCATATAGATCGCCAATCGAGTCATCATCCTTAGAAAGTAAAATATTTACCTTCTTCATTGTGATGTTGACCCATTCTCCATTCCCGGCATGATTTTTTCCAACAGCTAGCTTGTCCTCTTCGAGAGGGCCATCGGTACCGACATGCACCATTTCATCATCGATGAGACCGGCTCTTCATCCCAATAAGGTTACCTCGCATGATTGAACATTTTTGTTGTTTCGAGGGACTGCCTCAAGCAATGCAAGCTTAGCTTTGACTTTCCTATACTTAGCTTCAAAATCAATGGTTTTGTTTTGACTGATTTGTTTTGAAAGTTTTGATGAGACCGATAGATTTTTGGTTGAAATTTGCTAAAACCTCGAGGACCGATTTAACCTCGATGGTTTGTAAGAGGGTTCGAAATTGTTTTGAAAAAGTAGACTTTTGCAAATGACCCTTTTGTGACACTTAAAGCATTCAAGTCCTCATTTGCTTTAGCATTTGAAAAACCTTTGTTTCTTTTATAAACCTTTGAGAGTTAGCAAGGAGCGCCCTTTCCCGAAATTCAATGTTCGTGTCATTTAGGTACTCCTCACTTGATCTCTCATCATGCTCATCATCCGAATTTCCTTGAAAATCTTGAACAACATTGTTAGAATAAAAAGCGCTTGATATTGGTGTTGAAGTGGTGGTCGGGACTTCTTGACTTCCCGAGACTTCTTTAAGTCGTGGTATCGTCTGCTGATGAGGTTTTCCTCATAGACAAATTTCCCATAAATTTCAGGAAGTTCAAGGGTTTGTATATGATTAGCATTCCTAAGTCCCTGAGAGAAATTAAGCCACTTCTCATGGAGACTATTGGCAAAACCAACATTGATTTCATGTTTGGACAACTTAACACCATCATTTGACAGTTCATTTAGTAGGGTTTTGTAACGGGTGTAAGTTTGAGAAAGAGTTTCAGAGTCCTTAGCCCTGAAGGTATTATACTCAAGTTTCAGGTCCATAATCCTGTTTTGCTTGGTATCAGATGGACCTTCATGACTATGAACCAGGTCATCCCAGGTTTGTTTGGCCATACTACAGCTTATAACAGACTCCATAATATCGTCAGGAAGACAAGATATTATGATACTTTTAAGCCTTTGGTCCTGGTTGACCACTCTTCTCTCATCCCGAGTCCATCGAGCTTGTGTTTAGGCAAGCCTTCAGACCTTCTTTGGGATAAATGGACCTTCATTTATACACTTGATATAATAAGCTCCACCCTTTTATCGACTAGTTGGGGTACATCAATTTCACCATAAGGATCCCGATTTAAAACGCTTTAGAGCGGCTTAAATTTTTTTATAATCAACCTTGCTCGATACCACTTGTTGTTCCCTATACACTATCGTATAAAAACAAGAAGTATTTAAAACAAACTAATAGTGAATCAATGACCGAAAGTAATGTAAGTAAAACACATCGAATAATTTTCAACATCATATTCTTATTAGAAATGAATCACAAGAATATGTTACCCTAGTACTTGCGAACAAGACTAGGAATTGAAATGAAAAGTGTTGGTAACTCCTCTCAAGCTCAAAGCTAAGTCTCGAGCACAACTACAAGTACCCACCGAGCTATCTCGTGGATTAAGTTGTATTTGGAGGAGTGGAAGATGGCTTGCGTGTATGTGTGTTTTACAATTCACAAGCTTAACCTTTGTAGGATATAGGATTTCACAAACACACTAAACCATAATCATAGTAGGCGCTCAAGATTTTTAGAGAGAAAGTTCTAGAGAGAAAAGGGAAGAGAGTTGGGAACTATATGAAACAAAAAAATAGTATTGAGCTCCAACCCTCTACCTTGGGAGGTAGAGGGTATTTATAGTGTCTTACAAATAATCGCCACCTACGGGTCATGGATCGTGCATACAGTGGGTAAAGACCCGTCCGTCCTCCACGGTGTTACTTAACAAACTACTAACTAACATATCATAACTACGACTACGAGCTTTCTATTGAATGCTTATACTTGAGGTGACCGACTCTTTAACGATCGAATTTTCTAATTCCTAACAATCTCCCCTAAGGAGGTCACCTCAATTTACAATGAATACAAACAGATATTACATTAGATTGTTCTAGGATTCTTGATTAAGTCCTTTGCTCAAGAGCTCGTAGTCTTTGATTCTTCATTATTGCATGTTTGGGAATTTCAAGTGGAGGTCTTTAACCGATCCACGTGAGAATGAGTTTTGAGCCAAGCTTTGAGATCATCACCATATAAATCTCGACTCTTCCTTTGTGATGTTGGTATTATGTGATGTTGTGACATTTGGACCGACATGCTCACATTCTAGATCATGATTTATTCTCATCGAGTAGCGGAGGCTTTCGCTGATTCATGATATTTGCAAAGACGATAGCGTAAGCATGGAGTGAAAATATCGAGTCATTGATGCACTAATCATGATTTCTTTTGAGATGAATGTGTAGAGTGAGCATGCGGCTATGGATTGACCGCTTCATTCGATCACCGCAAACGTAGGGCTTACCGCATACAACAGCTAGCAATAAAGTGCACGAAAGTGTCTTTGATCACTTTCGATGAATTGAGGTACACGCCCACGGTTCCCCGCTTGATCAAGACAAGCACCGCCTGTGATCGTATAATTCAAGAATTTCCTTGATGTGGTTTCGCAATGCTCTAGTCGTTCTCAAACCGAACGCCTCAAAGAAGACAACACGGAGTGAGTGAACCAAATGAATTGAGATTCACCGATTGATGAAAAGAGATTTGAAAAACAATCGTATTGCTCAATAGAAATTGTTTTTGCAATACAACGAAGGTTTTAATGAAAATCAATTATCAATCATAAACACCTTTATTTTGAAATATTAGTACACAATCGATGTGCTAAAGAAAAGAGTTTTAAGCATAACGACCGGTTTTTCAAAGGTATCCGTCAATCCATAACTGAACTGTGATTGATTCAAAAGATTGAATCGCCCATTGTTTCTGCTCGGTTGTCACATGATTGATCTATTGAATAGATCTCACATGCCACCTACCAGAGCTTGTTAGATGTTGGCTCCGTAAGGCTTTCCATCTTCATTGTGAATATTTTTGCATATCACTCGGATGTTCCGCAATACCACAAGGATAATGCTTAGGACTCATAGTTATAATCTCTATCCACATTGTGTGAAATGAGAGTCTTCATTGAAAGTGTCCTAATGAGATTTATTGATGATCTCGAGGCTCTAGACTCAATTTGTGCATATTTGGTTCCTATATCGGAGACTAGGAGAGGGTCTCCTTCTTCAATATCAACAATCTCTAAGAGAAAGTCGATAGATTATGTAGGTTCCCGTGAGAATGAAACAAGCCCTTTTAAGAGGAACTTGAGTAGTTTGGGAAGTTGTAGTGCAGAGCGTCACTAGGTCCATGACGCCTTGTCTTCAATACCGATGTTACCATCCACCAGAGTATATGAATTGAACCCGGTTTCTACCCTATGGTTGAATAAATGGAGGGCTATTTATTTTCACCCTTTTCTCATTCAATTCTTTTCATTCTTCAACCCTTCGTTGCTTACCAAGACTTCATAACTAGAACCTTGTTGGGTTTATTCCAAGACTAGCTCGGTCTCATCCGCACTCTTCCCATATCTCATTTTTCTCCTTTATCATCATACCTAAGGACTTCTACACTAACTAGTGGATTGTCCTCGGTAGATCCCTCCGGTTCTCAGCGGATCATGGGACCATAACCTAACCTTATCATCCTTATATCACCATGCATAAAGTAAATTTGGTCGGTCTTTTTTGTATAGTTCATCCGCCATTGAAACCAATTGAAAACCATTTGAAAATCAATCAAGATACTTGTGATATAAAATCAAAGCATTTTGTATCTCAATTGTTTTTGATATTTTTAGAAAAAGAGCTCCCCTCAACATATGCATATGTATTTGAAATTGTTTTAGCACATGGAGGCAAGAGATCTTTGAAATCGAGATTAAGAATGACTCCAATCTTTTGATTAACATTTTCTAAAATGATCATCATCACTTCCCAATCAATTTACATAGATAAAACATTTTGAGGAAGGATGAGGTTTTCAAAGTTTGCTCCCCTCAATATATGCCTCGAAATTTGAAAGAGTTTGCACATACTAGAGGAACCCGCACTTAGAGACAAATCACCACGTTTCAATAATTTGAGGTTTAAAATAGATGCTCCCTCAACATGTGCATGGAAAATTTGAAATCGTTTGTCACATGTGGGAGGAGAGCTTGTAAACACTTATAAAACCATTTATCAAGTTATCGCTTTTTAATCACAAATTATCCCCGATCACAATTTTCAAATCATTTGAGATTTGTGATCTCTATTGATTTAAATTGATTTTGAAAGCTTTTAAGGAGAATAATGACTTGATTATGAAAAGAACATTTTAACCGATAAGGATCGAATTTCGGAGACTTTAGACATGCAAAGATTAAACATGCTTGAATATCTTTTGAAAACTTAATAATAAGAACCCTTGCTCATTTACCATTGTTTGAAAATACACTTTTAATTTAATTGAAATAAAATCATTCTCCCCTCAATCAATGACATAAGTTGTTGATTAATAGATAGATATTTTGACAACTCGTAAGTTCAAATGATTTTCAAAAATAGAGTCCGAGTAATTTTTTTCAAAGCAATTAGTTTTCATTAGATATTAAGAAATTGTATTTTGATAGAATCGAGCATGAGATTTGAAAACCGATAAAGCATGGCTCGTTTTTTCTTTTTAAACGGGTTACTTGCCGAAATGACAATAAACCACCATTTTTCTCGCCTTTTTTTTTTTTTTTTTTTTTTTTTTTTTTAAACAAAACTATGTACATTCAAGAAAATCTAAAGACCCGTGACATTCTTTGAATGTCAACACAAAGTCCGTAGATGATATCGAATAAGGAAAAACATGACATAATAACAATATTTTTGGAATTTTTCAAGATTTTCTAATTTTTATGGATTTTTGAGAACTTTATATTTTTATATTTTCTTTTGAGGGTTTTTCAATTTTGTATTTTGCTTTTGAATAAATATATACAAGAGATAGATGAATAAAGACCTTTACTCCTCGTCTTCCTCTTGAAGACGCTTGAGTGTTTCCGGTTGAAGACTCTTTAGACCAAGACGTGGAAGGATAAACTCAAAACGTTCTCTAGGAAGAGCTTTAGTGAAGATGTCTGCTAACTGGTATTCAGTCCTCACAAAATAGAGTTCCACCACACCTTTTTCCACTTGTTCCCTGATGAAATGATGTCGAATGTCGATATGCTTTGCTCTTGAGTGTTGAACGTTGTTGCATGAGAGAGCAATAGCACTTTTATTATCACAAGATGAGGGATTTTGTTGAATTCAAAGCCATAGTCGATAATTGGGATCTCATCCATAGGATTTGAGCACAACAAGATGACATGGCTATGTATTCACCTCAGAGGAAATAGAAGTACTCATTTGTTTCTTTGAAGACCACTCACAAGCTTATCACCCAAAACCGAGCACCTCCGCACGTATTTGACGAGTATCTTGACAACCCGCATGATCAAGATCTCGATAGGCGTTAGTGACATACCGTGTCCTTCGGGTACCATAGTCCCATATTGATGGTTCCTTGAGATACCGAAGACCCGCTTAACCGCTTCAATATGCTTTTTAGTAGGCTTAGACCGATATCTAGCACACATGCACACAAATGAATGTGATGTCCGGTCTCACTAGTCGTGAGGTACATCGTGATCCAATCATACTACGATATTTCGTTTGATCTATCATGATCCCCGAGTGGTCCTCATCCGCTTGGTTCGCTCAATCATGGGAGTGTCAACAGGTCACTAGAATCAAATCCAAATTTCTTTAAAATCTCATTTGCATATTTAGATTGATTTATAAAATGCCTCCGGACTTTGTGAAATTTGTAATCCCAAGAAAATGACATTTGTCCCATCATTGACATTTGAAATTTGGAACCCATTTCATTTGAAAAATGATCACATTCATTGGGGTCACGAGGCAAATATGATATCATCAACATATATTTGAACGTGAATTAAATGTTTGCGTGACTTTCGGTGAACAATGTTGGATCAATCGCTCCTTTCTTGAATCCGTAGATAGAAGAAACTTTGATAGCCTATCATACCATGCCCTGGAGCTTGCTTTAAACCATAAAGAGCCTTCTTCAAACGATAAACATGAGTAGGATGCTCGAATTCACAAAGCCTTCAGTTGGTCGACGAGACGACCTCTTTAAGATCTCCGTTAAGAAATGCGATTTTAACGTCCATCCGATAAACAACCATGTTCTTACTAGCAGATTAGCCAAGAAGATTCGATCGCCTCGACACGAGCAACCGGAGAAAATGATTCTTCAAAGTCTATACCTTCTTCTTGACGATAACCTTTAGCCACTAACCTAGCCTTATTTTTCAAAACATCACCATGCTCATCAAGCTTCACTTTGAAGATCCACTTTAGAGCAATAATCATAGCACAACTGAGTGGTACTAATTCCCATACATCAAGTCGATCAAACTCATGAATTTCTTCTTGTATGGCATTGAACCACCTATCTTCATTCATAGCGCTTTAACATCTTTAGGTTCGATCTTAGAGAGTACGGAGTTAAAGAAGCACCATAAGGCATCGGTTGCAAGTTGTTTACGAGTGGATACCGGACGAAAGGGTTTCCAATGATGTTATCCAATGGGTGATCATGTGTCCATTTTCTAAGATGTTCATGTGGTTGTGGTTGAGGAACCAAGTAGCAGAGTCGATTTCTCCCGATGAAGATGGTTCGATGATGATTCAGAGCAAATATATTTTCAAATGGAGCATCTTCAAGAGTAGCAAAGGGATTAACTTCATCCCGGAATCGAAGCATTTCCATGATGTACATTGGATGATTGAAGATTTGTTGATGAAACAGATTGATCGAAGCAGCAGCGCTTCTTGGCTTAGTGACATAGAAATTGAAGGATTAACTTCATTGATAGAGATAGTAGCACCTCTAATGATGGAGTTGACAATTCATTAGCACTTGGCTCATAGTGTTCATCAAACATAGGATCAAACAGCTTCTTCAAATCATCTTCGAAGGAGGTACATATGGAGTTGTTTGGAGAAGAGTTTGGTACAAGAGATGAACCAATGGGATTGTTTTGAAGATGCGGGTCCAGAATTGGATTGTCCAGAGCCATTTGACCGGTCACCATCAAACGTAACGTGAATAGTTTCCATGATATTTCGGGTTCTCTTGTTGTAGATTCGTATCCTTTTTGTTTGGTGCATATCCTACAAAACTCCAATGTCCGCTTTAGCTTTAAGTTTACCTAAATCTTGACCATCATTCGTTGGATAGCACAAAGCACCAAATACACGAAGGAATGAGAGATTAGGTTTTCTATTGTGAACAAGTTCATATGGAGTTTTTCCATGAGCAAGGTGAATCGGGATCGATTTTGTGTGTAGCATGCAGTGGCAATGGCTTCACCCCGTAGAAACATTGGAACCTTTGAGTAAATCAAGATTGTTCTTGTGGCTTCCACAAGAGTTCGATTTTGTCTTTCAACTACACCGCTCGCTGAGGAGATCGTGGAACACTTCTTTGATGACCGATTCCAACACTTTCATAAAATTCACTAAGTTGTTTGTTAACAAACTCGCCCATTGTCTGCTCGGATGATTCGACAGCTTTGTTAAGTCGAACTCGCAATGCTTGATGAGTTTGATGATGATATCCGAGTTTCATCCTTTGTCCTTAAGAACTTAACCTGTGTGAATCTAGAGTAATCATCAACCACAACTAACACATATTTCTTCCCAAAGATATTCTCGACTCTCATGGGTCCACATAAGTCCATGTGAATTGTATGAAGAACTTCTTTAACCGAGTTTGTAGGTTTAGGTTTATGGGCATACTTCTTGCTTTTTCCCAATTGGCATGTCGAACAAAGATGATCCTTTTCATACTTTAGTCTAGGTAAACCTACAACTAAGTCCTTTCTCGAGAGATCATTGATGGTGCCAAGTTCAAGTGATTGAGACGACGATGCCATAACCATGACTTTGTTTTGAAGCCTTTGACAACAAGCAAATTGGAGAAGACTTCATCATATCATCGATAGAGATGGTGTATAGATTTGAACCACGTGTTCCTCTTAAAAGTTCCTTACCATCAAGTTCTCTAACGAAACAAGTATGTTTTCAAGGCTACTTAGATCGTAATCGCAGAATTGACCAACAGAGAACAAGTTATGACCAAGACCTTCCACATAATACACTCTGGAGATAACACTTTCACCAACAACATAATCTCCATAGCCCATAATTGCACCGAAATGATCGCTCCCGAATCTAATAATCCCGATGAATTTGCTCACGGTTCATGAGCCATGACCGTTTCCAAATATATGCTTGGAACAACTGAGTCCGTGTACCACGTAACGATTTGAACGATCCGCAGCTGAACACGCATAAGAATGGATAATCGGATAATTGGGATCCCCATGCAAGAATGGGTTCCATTTGGTTAGTAACAATGATTGGAACACCCACATCGTAAATAGAAACATGGATATCGTAAATAGAAGCAATGGAATCATTATGAATAGATGCAATAGTGTCCAGATTTGACCTATTCAAAGTATGTTCACTTCTTAAGGGAATATTTCTACCAAGAGGCATCCATTTTTAGTGGGCATTGTCTTAGCAAATTGATTAACCTTATGGCCAAGGGTATCCATTGATAACCTATCTTACTAAATGTTCTTCCCGGGCTTCCAATGCTTTTCTAACTTTCTTTCGCCTTTGCCTTTTAGCCTTCTTAGCATGATATTTTGCATTAACACTATTAATCGGGATATGACAAGATTAGACAAAACATTCACACCACATTCATGATTAGTAATGTAATTCAAGCGACATCATTACAAGGTTTGCAAATAGTAGCGTAATTGAATTAATTACAAGACGCCTATAGCTAATACTAGAATCAACACGATTCGCTTTATTCAACTCAAACTTAAAGTTCCTAGGTTGATCTTCTACTTTCTTCCAATGCACATTCTTAGCTTGCGAGGTCCTATCATTCCTTGTATTGTCTTGAGACTTTGACCGCTTGCTTTAATGTCACATATTACTCCTGTAGAGGGAATGGGAACATTAGTTGGTTTTGCTAATTTATGCATTTCCGCTTAGATGTGCCGATCCGAACTATTTGAAGGCACATTAAAGTTCACTCTCTTAACAGAAGTGCCGGATTTGAACCCTAGAGGGCACACTCGAGTTCACATTCTTAGCACTAATGATTTGGAATCGAACTACTTGAAGGCACACTAAGGTTCACGCTCATAACATTTGGCATTGAATGACTTGCATGCTTGGCACTAGGCATTGAACAAGGTATCAAGGAATTGACTTGCTCACCTAAGGTTTTAGGGCATATTGTAATTAAGCATTCTAGAAGTTCTTGAGATCGCTTGGCATATAAGCATGCATGACCAATTGCATTATCAAGTGGTTTCTCTAACTTATCCTCTTCTACAATCTCACGGAGACATTCTAGACTATCCTTAAGATATGAGAAATATGTTTGAATTGCAAGTTTGTTATTCCTAAGATGAGGAGGAACATATTTCACGCATAAAGCATATTTATTACGAGGATGCCCCTTTGAAGCACCATTCTCCCATTGGTCATTGGCATTTTCCTTTTACCCGACTCTTAAGATTCTCAATTTCCTTTTGCAACGAGGTTATTTTTCGTTATTTTGTTACGAGTGACTTTAATTGACTCAAATAACTCATTGAAATGACGTTTAACCTTTTCATTTTCTTCTAGAAAACTCTCATTTTCCTTTGTAAAGCATTAACCAAGTTTTGAAGATGAAAATTTTGAGAATTCCGAGAATCTAAAGGAGGAGGCATTTGGGAGCCACCATATTGTTCTTTTCACCCTTTAATTGAGAGATTTGGGCTTTCAACTTTCGATCGTGTTACAATGAGCTTGAATTTGTTCGTCACGCTTGTTTAGTTCAAAACTCGCATCAAACTCGAACATCCGAGGATATCTTGATGTTTGAGGTTTTAACATTTTCTTTAAGATGTTGATATTTTAGTTGCAAGTCAAAATGTTCAACTTCTAGCTTAGAAAATGTTTTACCAAATTATCGTGATCATCCTGATCAATTTTATCACTTAGTTTAGAGTTTTGATTTCAAGTTCAATGACACGATCATGGGAGACTTTCAATGCAATAGATAATTCATGAAATTGAGAAGCGTAATAGAGCAATTAGTAGCAGATAAAACACATCTTGAGAGATACATTCGAAATCGATTCTCATTTAAGGTATGCAAGTTCTTCCTCTCAATTTCATTATATTTTAATGCCTGCTCATAGTCACTAACTTCAACAATCATTGCATCAAATTCTTTTTCCATCCCTTTAATATCTGAATCCATCCCTTTTAAGACTCTCAAAGTGATCTTTTAATTGTTTAAAGAAAGGCATGACTTCGCTTAAATAACATTCTTTAGTTTGTTCAAACCCTTTCCCTTCGCTTATCCCAGTGGGTGTGATTCTTTTCTTACAAGTTTTCTCAAAATCAACAAATAATTGAAAAATCACATATTGACCGATTAAGGTCTTGCTTTAGTGGCAATAGTTCTAGGAACTAAATGCATTGGTGTATTGGGAGGATACACAATGCTTGAGGGCATTCTCCTAAGGGAGGGTTTGTTTCAACAATATTTTCAACTTTTTGCTTATCTAAGTCCTTTTCCAAAACACTTGTTCGTGTGTTAACAAAGTTTGAGGCTTAAACTTGTTTAAGGAAATCCAATTTTCCTTTTTGTAATCATGGGGTTTGATCATTATGTTATTCTTTTTACATTCGTGATCATCTAGCTTCTTATTCATTTTCTCCTAGATGCATCATCTAATTTTCTATCTTCCTCGCACTCAACGCAACTAGGTTTCTGCCTAGGCTTAAGGATTTCATTACCATCATAAATTACCTTATGAGCGCTTTTAGCCTTTTAACTACCTCTGGATTTGGTTCCTCAACAAGGGAATACTATGCTTATCGCTTAAAACTCTATGCTTAGTGATCAAGTGAGCAGCTTGAATGGTATTCCCTTGTACGCATAACTTATTTTCAAGCTTGTTTTCAAGGTTTTTAGATTAGAAAATCATTCAAAAGTTTTGATTCCTTAGCATTGAATTCTTGCTTAAGCATTTTAACATTTTCTTGAAGTTCTTGTTTTGCTTAGCGCTTTAGAAAGCTTTTCTTGTAAGGAGTTTAACTCTTGTTTTAATACTTCTTCTAAAACTTACTTTGTCTAATAGTTGTACGCATTTGGTCATCCATCTCCTCGCTCACGAGTGGTTAACTCAAACTTAGCTCGTTGTTCATAAATAGCAACACGTTCTTTATAAGCATTAAGTTCGTAGATAATGAATCATCGTGGGCACATGCAAGTATTCATAAAAACATAGTCATTATTGATCGCAAAGATGCATCACTTGGTACAACTTCACTTTCACTTTGTTTCACATATTGATCATATGGGACAACATTGATATTACCCATATTTTCAATATCTCGATTCAATAGTTTCAAGAGATTGTACTTTGTCATGCATCTTTGCTCATCAACATCATCATATAGTTTTAATACCTCCGAAATGATTTTGTCTTTGGATGGACCACTTGTGGTGAAGATGAGACCTTTGGAGAGACCATTGGTGAAATGCTAGCCATGAAAATTGTTTGTGCAAGAGGTTCATCATCGACATCGAGTCGTATGCATCACAATCGCCTACTTGAAAGGCATTCGATGATTATGGCCTATCTCCTAAATTGGTTGCTCATCCACATCTCGCATCATATGTCTTAGCATTTCCTTCACCAAAACAACAACTCCTCTTCATCCAAAGCGCACCATTATCCCGAGCTTGCACAAGCAACATCTTATCCTCAAGAATTGCATTTTGAGGGCGCTTGGAGATGTGCGCCCTTGCAATGTGTCCATCACCTCCACAGTTGTAACACTTGATCGGCTTTACTTGTCCTTGATTTCCATTCCTTCCTCTATTCTCGATTTTCCACATACCTCTATCCTCCTACTCCACCTCTTCTTTGTTCATATTGTCTTCCTTGAAGTGGTTGTACTATAACCTTTCCATCTCGACCAAAACATGGTTGTGTAGATTGGATGCGCCCGATTTCATTGTTAGTGTGATTTGTTGGTATGTGGAGAGAAGGTTAAGTTTTGTTTAACCATAAGAGCCACTTATTGATAAAGTGTTCCATGACAAAGATTGGCATGAACCTTGGATCAGAAGTATGGATCTTGAATGACTTGAGATGCTTTGGTAGTGGTTCCATCATTGGTGAAAAAGGCAATTGAATCATTTGATGAACTTGTTTCTCCCCGATTGGTTTTGAACCGCTCCAGAATCCTTTTTCAAACATAGCATGTCTCTCATTCTCGAGAAGGAAGGCATATAGTTGCTCATAGTTTGTATTCTTCAATCCTTTAGTGAGCTTCACGATGTGACAAACTTGTGCCATTCGGGATTCATGTTGTTCACAAACTTTGAGTTCAAATTGAATGTTTGGCATGGTCATTTTGATGTTCCTCATATCGCTCACAAGCTTATGGAATCTCACATAGTACTCATAGACACTCTCATCCGGTCTCATCTTGAAGTGCTCAAACTCATCATATAGTTGTGATTCTCTGTCTTCCTTAGTTAATTCAAAACCCGAGAGAAGCATCTTGACATTATCCCACACCGCCTTGGCTTCAGTGTTGTGATTGATCAACTTGTAGATATCCTTTGGAAGACCTTGAAGTATGATGTTAGAAGCCCCGATATCAAGATCGAATCTCTTTTCTCCTTATCATCGAGCTCATCATATGTCTTTGGTCCGTCTATTCCATATATCATTGTTCCATCTGCGCAGTTGTATCAATTAAGTCTCTAGTAGTCTCAACCCGATAAGGTCCTTCATCGATTGACTTGAGAATGTTAACCCCATTTTCCTTTCCAAGACAAGATAATCGATTCTTTGAGCCCATGAATCATAATCGCCTATGTCAAGCATAGGTGGACGAGTATCCGACCAGCCTTCTTGAACATCCTCGCCTACATAAGAAACAATAGTAGGAACGATGTTTGCCATGATTACAAGTTCTACGAGATTTTACTATTCCTTGATAAACCGAAATTGATTCTTTCACGGCATAAGACTAGGCTTAGGCGTAAGATGAATCTTATGCATAAGATTTCTACGCGTAAGCTTTATGCTTATGCGTAAGGTTAGGGTTTGTTTAAATGATCTTTTACACTATCACAAAGGCAAAAGATATCCGAAAGTCGACGA
This sequence comes from Chrysanthemum lavandulifolium, assembly GCA_022545495.1. NCBI lineage: Eukaryota > Viridiplantae > Streptophyta > Magnoliopsida > Asterales > Asteraceae > Chrysanthemum > Chrysanthemum lavandulifolium. The sequence goes on along the minus strand of CM040238.1, from coordinate 41,888,957 downwards.
TTTTCAGCTTATCCAAGCAAGAAAACACGAGTAAACCACTAAATCAAGATCAAACCAAGGGTAAAGTTACGCCAAAACTAGGGTTTTGATACGCCGTAGCTTTACTCGTAAAAATGATTTTGCCCAAAGTTGTTTCTAAACCATATTTTGTTATGGAATAGCTCAATATCACCAAAATAACACAAAAGTGTGAAACTTGATAAAACAAAACGGCTAAACAAAGTTACGCGAGAACCACACCCACGAACAAAAACAAGCTTAAAAAACTATGATCCACGCATAAAGTTTGAAACTTTTTGCCAAAAACAGTTATTTTAACACCTTAAAACATTGAAAGTACAAGAATCTTGGATTAAAAAGTGTAAAAAACGAGTTTTAAGCAAACCAAAGTATCACGTTAGCCTTACGCGTAGGACCAAAAACCCACTTCAAAAGCAATAACGATTCACCCAACTAGTAGGCGATTGATACCACTGTTAGGTCACTAGTTTTACAACACAAGCTTAATAGAAAGAGATAAAGGCGATTGAACAATAAACCAAACACACACACACACGTATGAATGTAACCGGTTATGCGTAGATATGTGTGAAAGAGAATAACTTGAACAACCAACCCTCAAGTGAGGGTTGATACATAGTATTTATAAGAGGGAAGCTAGGGCAACACTTCCTAGTCCCTTCCTTTCTCCTATGGGCTTGGGCCTAAGCTCATGGGCCTTCTACATAAGCTTAAGCTAATAACAAACATAAAGGCCATAATTAAGCTGTGATTTCAACATAAAAGAACAACCGTAAGAATGTAGCACTAAGAAGTGACAAGTCTCAATATACAAGTAGCTAAACAAACAACTCGCTTTGGTATCAACTCGCTAAACAACCAACTCGCTAAAGAAAAAGTCGCTAAAGAACCAACTCGCTAAATAGCTAAGTCGCAAACAGAGACAACTCGCTTAACTACCAAGTCGCTTAAACTAACTCGCTAATGGAACAACTTGCTTAATAGCCAAGTCGCTTTAGAACTCAAGTCGCTTAAAGAAACAACTCGCTTAGAACCCAAGTCGCATAAAGAGTCAACTCGCTAAATAGCCAAGTCGCATATACCAACTCGCTTCTAATGAAGAAGCAACTCGCATCCAAGAAACTCAACTCCGAGTCTCAACTCGCTTTGTACACTTTTCACAAATACCCACTTTATCAATCAAAACAACCAAACCACAATGATTTAAGCTTTCCAATTCAAAACCTAAACACATATGATGATCCTAAACACAAAAGTACAATCAAAATTCAAACTTTAACACAAGAAATTTGTCCAAATGATTCAAACTCTCCTAAACACTTATACCCCAAAACCATATGAAATCCACCAAAACAAAGAGCATGAAAGATGAGTGATCAAACCATGGCTCTTGATACAAATTGTAAGATATAGGATTTCACAAACACATTAAACCAAAATCATATGAGGCGTTCAAGATGTTTTAGAGAGAGAAAGGGAAGAGAGTTGGGAACTATGTGAAACAAAGAAAAATTGTATTGAAGCTCCAACCCTCTACCTTGGGAGGTAGAGGGTATTTATAGTGTCTTACAAATAATCGCCACCTACGGGCTGTGGATCAGGCATACACTGGGTAAAGACCCGTCCGTCCTCCACGGTGTTACTTAACAAACTACTTACTAACATAACATGACTACGACTACGAGCTTTCTATCGAATACATATACTTGAGGTGACCGACTCTTTAACGACTGAATTTTCTAATTCCTAACAACCTTTCACTCCATCTCTTATGCTATTTATACAAGTATGAGTTTTAATTCTTTCCTAAGTGACAAACTGACAATTTACAGAAGATAAAATACTGATGTATTTTTTCTCATACAAAGACTATTTTAGGTAAGAGACAAGATCACTTTCCAAAGTTCATGATGACATCGAACCAAATAGTTTGCCATTCGGGAAAGTTGACTTTGGTTGATAAGGACTCCGCCTTATCGATTCAAACTTATCCCGCCTTGTCCCGCCCATTCTTCGCTTCATATCCTTCATCTTCTACTCAGTTTGTCTTCGCAAGTTGTAGTTGGAGAGAGTTTGAGGATTCAGTGAGTTATTGTCATCACCACCGAATCCACCATCTTCTTCTTGACCCGAGTCTTCACCCTTTAAGTTCCGCCTCATCGAGTGGAGAGACTTCTTCTTTGCCTCTTATTGAGCGTCCCGAAGATAGCTCACCGAGAGACTATGCACTCAGTGACCGTTAGTGTTTAACAGTCTAAGCACTTAGGTTATTTTCTATACAAATCCTAGATTAAGGGTTTGGGTATTCATGAACCCAACAGTCCTTTTGGGATTATGCCTTGAGTATGCTACACGATTCTCAATATGGTTTCAACTAAGAAGGTTGAAAAGACACCACACGGTATGGCATGGCAAGCCCTTGTTGCCTTACTTAAAAGTCTAGGGTTGTGAGGCACTTTCTAAGCGTGATACACTTACCAAACCTGACAAACTTGAACCTAGAGCTATTAAGTATATCTTCGTAGGATACCCTAAGGAAACTATGGGATATTCTTTCTATCTTCCATCTGAGAACAAATTTTTTGTTGCTCGAAATGCTAAGTTCTTTGAGAGTAATCTTATGGATCTTAAAGCAAGTGGGAGTATGGATGATCTTGAATTACTTCAAGAAGAAGATACAAATCCTTCTTTAGACACTAGCATTCATCACGATGAGGATGATCAAGAAATTGAAGAACCTCAAAGTGATATTGTTCCCATTCGAAAGTCCAATAGGATACGCCGTGCTCTCGACCGTATGTGTTTATACATTGACGTTGAGGAACATGAGTTAGGGATCTTGGTGAACCCAATAACTATAAAGCCGCATTCTTGGATCCTCGAATCCAAGAAATGGCTTGATGCAATGAATGTGGAAATGCAATCTATGAAATACAATGATGTCTGGTCTTAGTTGAGCTTCCTCCTAAGCGCAAGACAGGTTGGCGACAAGTGGCTCTTCAAGAAGAAGACTGACATGTATGGTAAGGTATACACCTTTAAAGCTTGTCTCATAGCAAAGGGCTTCACTCAAACCTACGGGATTGATTATGAAGAAACCTTTTCTCCTGTAGTAGACATTAGAGCTATAAGGATTCTCATAGCCATAGCTGCATACTATGACTTTGAGATATGGCAAATGGACGCCAAAACCGCCTTCCTCAATGGAAATCTTTACGAAGAGGTATATATGGAGAAACCTGAGGGTTTTGTTGATCCAAAATATCCTAACCGTGTATGCAAGCTCAAGCGTTCCATTTATGGACTTAAGCAAGCATCAAGGCAATGGAATAAACATTTTGATGATGTGATAAAGAAATTTAGATTTTCTCAAAATCAAGATGAGCCATGTGTATATCAGAAAGCTAGTGGGAGTTATGTCACTTTCCTAATTCTATATGTTGATGACATATTGATTATGGGAAACGATATTCCAATGTTACAAGATGTAAAATCCTATCTTGGAAGATGTTTCGCCATGAGCGATTTAGGAGAAGCGCATATATTCTTGGAATCAAGATCTATCGAGATGCACCTAGGCGATTAATTGGTTTCGACCAAAGTGCTTACATTGAGAAAATCTTGAAAATATTTTGTATGGAAAACTCCAAGCGTGGCGCAATCCCAATGCAAGATAAGCCTAAATTGAGTAAGTCACAAGGTCTTGAAACACACCTTTCGGAAGAGCACATGCAGAGAATTCCTTATGCTTGCTATAGGTTCTATTATGTATCATGTGAGATGTACTGGTCACGATGTTGCGTCGCATGCAATGTGACAAGCCGATTTCAATGTAATCAAGGTGAACTTCACTAGACTGTTGTGCAAAATATTCTTAAGTGTAATATATAGGATTTCATAAACACACTAAACCATAATCCAAGTTGGCGTATAAAAGTGTTAGAGAGAAAAGTTCTAGAGAGAAATGGAAGAGAGTTGGGAACTATGTGAAACAAAGAAAAATAGTATTGAGCTCCAACCTCTACCTTGGAAGGTAGAGGTATTTATAGTGTCTTACAAATAAACGCCACCTACGGGTCATGGATCGGGCATACAGGTGGGTAAAGACCCGTCCATCCTCCACGGTGTTACTTAACAAACTACTAACTAACATATCATAACTACGACTACGAGCTTTCTATTGAATGCTTATACTTGAGGTGACCGACTCTTTAACGATTGAATTTTCTAATTCCTAACAATCTCCCTAAGGATTTCACCTCAATTTACAATGATTACAAACAGATATTACATTAGATTGTTCTAGGATTCTTGATTAAGTCCTTTGCTCAAGAGTTCGTAGTCTTTGAATCTTCATTATTGCATGTTTGGGAATTCCAGTGGAGGTCTTTAAGCGATCCATGTGAGAATGATTGTTAAGCTCGCTTTGAGATCATCACCATATCAAATCTCGACTCTTCCTTTGTGATGTTAGTATTATATGATGTTGTGACTTTTGGACCGACATGCTCACATTACGGATCATGAATTCTTCTTATCGAGTAGCGGAAGCTTCGTTGATTCATGATATTAGCAGGCGCGTAGGTAGCATGGAGTGAAAATATCGAGTCATTGATGCACTAATCATGATTTCTTTTAGTGATGAATGTGTTATGTGAGCATGCGGCTATGGATTGACCGCTTGACCGATCACCGCAAACGTAGGGAGTACACGCATACAAGCTTAGCAATAAAGCACACGAAAGTGTCTTTGATCACTTCGATGAATTGAGGTACATGGCCCACGGTTCCTCGTTGATCGGTACAAGCATCGCTTGTGATCGGTATAATTCGAAGAATTTCCTTGACAGGGTTTCGGTAATGTCTAGTTGTTCTCAAACCGGAACATCTCAAAGAAGACAACATGGAGTGAGTGAACCAATAAACGAGATTCACCGATTGATGAAAGAGATTTGAAAAACAATCGTGTATTGCTCAATAGAAATTGTTTTGCAATACAACGAAGGTTTTAATGAAAATCAATTATCAATCAAAACACCTTTTATTTTGAGAAATAAGTACACGATCGACGTGCTAAAGAAAAGAATTTTTAAGCACAATGACCGGTTTTCAAAGGTATCCGCTAATCCATAACTCGAACGTGATTGATTCAAAAGATTGAATCGCCCATTGTTTTTGTTCGGTTGTCACATGATTGATCTATTGAATAGACCTCACATGCCACCTACCGGAGCTTGTTAGATGTTGGCTCGAGGCTTTCCATCTTCATTGTGAATATTTTGCATATCACTCGGATGTTCGGAAATACCACAAGGATAATGCGTGGGACTCAAGATATAATCTCTTTCCACATTATGTGAAAGCAGAGTCTTCATTGAAAGTCTCCTAATGAGATTTATTGATGATCTCGAGGCTCTAGACTCAATTTGTGCATATTTGGTTCTGTCTGGAGACTAGGAGAGGTCTCCTTCTTCAATATCAACAATCTCTAAGAGAAAGTCGATAGATTATGTAGGTTCCCGTGAGAATGAAACAAGCCCTTTTAAGAGGAACTTGAGTGGTTTTGGAAGTTGTAGTGCGAGGCGTCCACCGGGTCCATGACGTCTTGCCTTCATACCGATGTTACCATCGAGCATATGAATTGTACCCAGTTTACGCCCTATGGTTGAATAAATGGAGGGCTAATTATTTTCACCCTTTTCTCATTCAATTCTTTTTCATTCTTCAACCCCTTCATTACTTACCGAGACTTCATAGCTAGAACCTTGTTGGGTTTGTTCCATGACTAGCTACATCTCACCCGCACTCTTCCCATATCTCATTTTCTCCTTTTATCATCATACCTAAGGACTTCTACACTAACTAGTGGATTGTCCTCGGTAGATCCTCCGGTTCAATAAACTCAATCACGATTCAATAAATTGAGGTTTAAAATAGATGCTCCCCGAACATGTGCATGGAAAATTTGAAATCGTTTGTCACATGTGGGAGGAGAGCTTATACACCTTTATAAAACCATTTATCGAAATATCGCTTTAAATCTAATTTAAATCACAAATTCTCCCCCGATCACAATTTTCAAATCATTTGAGATTTGTGATCTCTTGAAGATTTAAATTGATTTTGAAAGATTTTAAGGAGAATTGTGACTTGATTATGAAAACGTTTTAACTGATAAGGATCGAATTTAGAGACTTTAGACTCCAAAGATTAAACATGCTTGAATATATTTTGAAAAATTAATAATAATAACCACGGTCTGGTACCATTGTTTGAAAAATACACTTTTTAATTTAATTGAAAAAAATCCTTCTCCCCCTCAATCAATGACATAATTTGTTGATTGAGAGATAGATATTTATGACAACTGTTAAGTTCAGATGATTTTCAAAAACAGAGTCCAAGTAATTTTTCAAAGCAATTAGTTTTCATTAGATAGTAAGAAATTGTATTTATAGAATCAGAGCATGAGATTTGAAAAACCAGATAAAGCATGGCTCTGTTCTTTCTTTGAAAACGGGTTACTGCCTGAAATAACAATAAACCACTATTTTTCTCCGCCTTTTTTTTTAAACAAAAACTATATGCATTCGAAGAACATCTAAAACCCGTGACATTCTTTGAATGTCAACACAAAGTCCGTAGATGAAATCGAATTAGGAAAAACATGACATAATAACAATATTTTTGGAATTTTCAAGATTTTTTAATTTTATGGATTTTTGAAAATTTTATATTTTATATTTTCTTTTGAGGGTTTTTCAAGTTTTGTATTTTACTTTTGAATAAATATATACAAGAGATAGATGAATAAAGACCTTTACTCCTCGTCTTCCTCTTGAAGACGCTTGAGTGTTTCCGGTTGTAGACTCTTTAGACCAAGACGTGGAAGGATAAACTCAAAACGTTCTCTAGGAAGAGCTTTAGTGAAGATGTCACACACGGTATTCGATCCTCACAAAATAGAGTTCCACCACACCTTTTTCCACTTGTTCCCGATGAAATGATGTCGAATGTCGATATTCTTTGCTCTTGAGTGTTGAACGTTGTTGCATGAGAGAGCAATAGCACTTTATTATCACAAGATCAGAGGGATTTTGTTGAATTCAAAGCCATAGTCGATAATGGGATCTCATCCATAGGATTTGAGCACAACAAGATGACATGGCTATGTATTGAGCCTCTGAGAGGAAATAGAAGTACTCATTTGCTTCTTTGAAGACCAGCTCACAAGCTTATCACCCAAAAACTCGAGCACCTCCAAACGTGCTTTGACGTGTATCTTGACAACACGCATGATCAAGATTCATGATAGGCGTTAGTGACATACCGGTGTCCTTCGGTACCATAGTCCCATATTGATGGTTCCTTGGAGATACCGAAGACCCGCTTAACCGCTTCAAGGTGCTTTTTAGTAGGCTTAGACCGATATCTAGCACACATGCACACAACGAACATGATGTCTCGGTCTACTAGTCGCGAGGTACATCGTGATCCAATCATACTACGATATTTCGTTTGATCTATCATGATCCCCGAGTGGTCCTCATCCGACTTGGTTCGTTCAATCATGGGAGTGTCAATGGGGTCACTAGAATCAAATCCAAATTTCTTTAACATCTCATTTGCATATTTAGATTGATTTATGAAAATGCCTCCGGGACTTTGTGAAATTTGTAATCCCAAGAAAATGACATTTGTCCCATCATTGACATTTGAAATTTGGAACCCATTTCATTTGAAAACGATCACATTTATTGGGGCCGATCGAGGCAAATATGATATCATCAACATAAATTTGAGCGTGAATTAAATGTTTGCACGACTTTCTGGTGAACAACGTTGGATCAACTGCTCCTTTCTTTGAATCCGGTAGATAGAAGAAACTTTGATAGCGTATCATACCATGCCCTCGAGCTTGCTTTAAACCATAAAGAGCCTTCTTCAAATGATAAACATGAGTAGGATGCTCGGATTCACAAAGCCTTCAGTTGGTGGCGTGAGCGACCTCTTTAAGATCTCCGTTAAGAAATGCGGTTTTAACGTCCATCTGATAAACAACCATGTTCTTGCTAGCCGCATTAGCCAAGAAGATTCTGATCGCCTCGATACGAGCAACTGGAGCAAAAGATTCCTCAAAGTCTATCCCTTCTTCTTGACGATAACCTTTAGCCACTAACCTAGCCTTATTTTTCAAAACATCACCATGCTCATCAAGCTTCACTTTGAAGATCCACTTAAGTGCAATGATCATAGCACAACTGGAGTCGGTACTAATTCCCATACATCTAATCAATCAAACTCATGAATATCATCTTGCATGGCATTGAACCATATCTTCATTCATAGCGCTTTAACATCTTTAGGTTCGATCTTTGAGAGTACGGAGTTAAAGAAGCACCATAAGGCATCGATGTAAGTCGTTTACAGTGGATCTTGGACGAGAAGGGTTTCCAATGATGTTATCCAATGGGTGATCATGTGTCCATTTTCTAAGATGTTCATGTGGTTGTGGTTGTGGAACCGAAGTAGAGTCGATGTCTCCCGATGAAGATGGTTCGGATGATGATTCGTGAGCAAATATATTTTCAAATGGAGCATCTTCGGGAGTAGCAAAGGGATTAACTTCATCCCGTGAATCGGAAGAATTTCCATGATGTACGATGGATGATTGAAGATTTGTTGATGAAGCAGTTGATCGCCAGCAGCGCTTCTTGGCTTAATGACATAGAAACCAAGGATTGACTTCATTGGCGGAGATAGAAGCGACCTCTGTTGAAGGAGTTGTCAATTCGGTAGCACTTGGCTCACAGTCTTCATCAAACATAGGATCAAACAATTTCTTCAAATCATCTTCGGATGGAGGTACATATGGAGTTCTTTGGAGAAGAGTTTGGTACAAGAGATGAACCAATGGGATGATTTTTGAAATGCATGTCCCGAATTGGATTGTCCAGAGCCATTTGACCGGTCAGCTCATCAAACGTAACGTGAATAGTTTCCATGATATTTTGGGTCCTCTTGTTGTAGATTCGGTATCCTTTTCTGTTTGGTGCATATCCTACAAAAACTCCAATGTCTGCCTTAGCTCTTAGTTTACCTAAATCTTGACCATCATTCGTAGGATAGCACAAAGCACCAAATACACGAAGGAATGAGAGATTAGGTTTTCTATTGTGAACAAGTTCATATGGAGTTTTTCCATGAACAGTGTGAATCAGGGATCGATTTTGTGTGTAGCATGCAGTGGCAATGGCTTCACCCCGTAGAAAAATCGACATTGTTCTTGTGGCTTCCACAAGAGTTCGATTCGTCTTTCAACTACACCGCTCGTTGAGGAGATCGTGGAACACTTCTTTGATGACCGATTCCTACACTTTCATAAAATTCACTAAGTTGTTTGTTAACAAACTCGGTTCCATTATACATTCGGATGATTCGATAGGTTTTGTTAAGACGAACTGCATTTGTTTGATGAGTTTGATGATGATATCGGAGTTTCATCCTTTGTCCTTAAGAACTTGACCGGTGAATCTAGAGTAATCATCAACCACAACTAACACATATTTCTTCCCAAAGATATTCTCACTCTCATGGGTCCACATAAGTCCATGTGAATTGTATGAAGAACTTCATAATGAGTTTGTAGGTTTGGGTTTATGTGCATACTTCTTGCTTTTTCCCAATTGGCATGCTGAACAAAGATGATCATTTTCATACTTAAGTCAAGGTAAACCTACAACCAAGTCCTTTCTGGAGAGATCATTGATGGTGCCGAAGTTCAAGTGATTGAGACGATGATGCCATAACCATTACTTTGTTTTTGAAGCCTTTGACAACAAGCAAATTAGAAAAGACTTCATCATATCATCGATAGAGATGGTGTATAGATTTGAACCACGTGTTCCTCTTAAAAGTTCCTTACCATCAAGTTCTCTAACGAAGCAGTATGTTTTCAAGGCTACTTCTAGATCGTAATCGCAATTGACCAACGAGAACAAGTTATGACCAAGACCTTCCACATAGTACACTCGGAGATAACACTTTCACCAACAACATAGTCTCCATAGCCCATAAATGCACCAAAATGATCATTTCGAATCTAATGATCCAGATGAATTTGCTCATGAAGTTCATGAGCCGTGACCGGTTTCAGTCATATGCTTGGAGCAAACTGAGTCCGGTACCACGAACGATTTGAGCGATCCGCGGTTGAACACGACAAGAATGGATAAGCGGATAATTGGGATCCCCATGCAAGAATGGGTTCCATTTGGTTAGTAACCGTGATTGGAACACCCACATCGTAAATAGAAACATTCATATCGAAATAGAAGCAATGGAATCATTATGAATAGATGCGGTACTAGTGTCGGATTTGCCCTATTCAAAGTATGTTCACTTCTTAAGGAATATTTCTACCGATGAGGCATCCATTTTTAGAGGGCATTGTCGATTAACCTTATGGCTAACGGTATCCATTGATAACCTATCTTACTAAATGTTCTTCCCGTGGGCTTCCTTTGTTTTCTAACTTTCTTCGCCTTTGCCTTTTTGCCTTCTTAGCATGATATTTTGCATTAACACTATTGACGGGGATATGATGAATTAGACAAAGCATTCACACCACATTCATGATTAGTAGCGTAATTCAAGCGACATCATTACAAGGTTTGCAAATAGTATCGAATTGAATTAATTACAAGACGCCTATGGCTAATACTAGAATCAACACGATTCGTTTTATTCGACTCAAACTTAAAGTTCCTAGGTTGATCTTCTACTTTCTTCCAATGTACATTCTTAGCTTGCAAGGTCCTATCATTCCTTGTATTGTCTTGAGACTTTGACCGCTCACTTTAATGTCACTGTTTACTCTGTAGGGAATGGGAACATTAGTTGGCATTGCTAATTTATGCATTTCTGTTTAGATGTCTTTGGGATCCGAACTATTTAAAGGCACATTAAAGTTCACTCTCTTAACATGAGAAGTGCTGGGATTTGAATTCCTAGAGGCACACTCGAGTTCACATTCTTAGCACTAACAGATTGGAATCTGAACTACTTGAAGGCACACTAAGTTTCAAGTTCATAACATTTGGCATTGAATGACTTGCATGCTTGGCACTAGGCATTGAACAAGGTATCAAGGAATTGACTTGCTCACCTAAGATTTTAGGGCATATTGTAATTAAGCATTCTAGAAGTTCTTGAGATCGTTTGGCATATAAGCATGCATGACCAATTGCATTATCAAGTGGTTTCTCTAACTTATCCTCTTCTACAATCTCACGGAGACATTCTAGGTGTCCTTAAGATATGAGAAATATGTTTGAATTGCAGTTTGTTATTCCTAAGATGAGGAGGAACATATTTCACAAACAAAGCATATTTATTACGAGACATGCCCCTTGAAGCACCATTCTCCCCATTGGTCATTGGCATTTTCCCTTTTACACGACTCTTAAGATTCTCAATTTCCTTTTCCAACGAGGTTATTTTTCGTTATTTATGTTCTGAGTGACTTTAATTGACTCAAATAACTCATTGAAATGACGTTTAACCTTTTCATTTTCTTCTAGAAAACTTTCATTTTCCTTTTGTAAGGCATTAACCAAGTTTTGAAGATGAAAATTTTGAGAATTCGAGAATCTAAAGGAGGAGGCATTTGGGAGCAAGTCATATTGTTCTTTTCACCCTTTAATTGAGAGATTTGGGCTTTCAACTTTCGATCATGTTCTGGTGAGCTTGAATCATTCGTCGCGTTTGTTTAGTTCAAAAGCGCATCAAACTCGGAACATCCGAGGATATCTTGATGTTTGAGGTTTTAACATTTTCTTTAAGATGTTGATATTTTAGTTGCAAGTCAAAATGTTCAACTTCTAGCTTAGAAAATGTTTTACCAAATTATCGTGATCATCATGTTCAATTTTATCACTTAGTTTAGAGTTTTTGATTTCAAGTTCAATGACACGATCATGGGAGACTTTCAATGCAACGAGATAATTCATGAAATTGATAAGCGATAATAGAGCAATTAGTAGCGATATAAAACACATCTTGAGAAATACATTCGAGAGATCGATTCTCATTTAAGGTATGCAAGTTCTTCCTCTCAATTTCATTATATTTTAATGCCCGCTCATAGTCACTAACTTCAATTATCATTGCATCAAATTCTTTTTCCATCCCTTTAATATCTGTATCCATCCCTTTTAAGACTCTCAAAGTGATCTTTTAATTGTTTAAAGAAAGGCATGACTTGATTAAATAATATTCTTTTGTTTGTTCAAAACCCTTTCCCTTCGGTTATCCCAGTGGGTGTGATTCTTTTCTTACAAGTTTTCTCAAAATCAACAAATAATTGAAAAATCACATATTGATGATTAAGGTCTTGCTCTTAGTGGCAATAGTTCTAGGAACTAAATGCATTGGTGTATTGGGAGGATACACAACGCTTGCATTCTCCTAAGGGAGGGTTTGTTTCAACAATATTTTCGACTTTTGCTTATCTAAGTCCTTTTTCCAAAACACTTGTTCGGTGTTAACAAAGTTTGAGGCTTAAACTTGTTTAAGGAAATCCAATTTTCCTTTTTGTAATCATGGGTTTGATCATTATGTTATTCTTTTTACATTCGGGATCATCTAGCTTCTTATTCATTTTCTCCTAAATGCATCATCTAATTTTCTATATTCCTCGATGCACTCAACGCAACTAGGTTTCTCTCTAGGCTTAAGGATTTCATTACCATCATAGATTACCTTATGAGCACTTTTAGCCTTTTTAATGACCTCTGGATTTGGTTCCTCAACAAGGGGAGTACTATGCTTATCACTTAAAACTTTGTGCTTAGTGATTAAGTGAGCGATTTGAATGGTATTTCCTTGTGCGTACAACTTATTTTCAAGCTTGTTTTTCAAGGTTTTAGATTAGAAAAATCATTCAAAAGTTTTGATTCCTTAGCACGAATTCTTGCTTAAGCATTTTAACATTTTCTTGAAGTTCTTGTTTTGCTTAGTAGTTTTAGAAAGCTATTCTTGTAAGGAGTTTAACTCTTGTTTTAATACTTCTTCTCTAAACTTACTTTGTCTAATAGTTATGCGCATTTGGTCATCCATCTCCTACTCACGAGTGGTTAACTCAAACTTAGCTCATTGTTCATAAATAGCAACACGTTCTTTATAATCATTAAGTTCGTAGATAACAGAATCATCGAGGCACATGCGGTGTATTCATAAAAACATAGTCATTGTTGATCGCAAAAGATGCATCACTTGGTACAACTTCACTTTCACTTTGTTTCACATATTGATCATATGGGACAACATTGATATTACCCATATTTTCAATATTTGATTCAATAGTTTCAGTTGATTGTACTTTGTCATGCATCTTTTGCACATCAGCATCATCGTATAGTTTTAATACCTCTGAGATGAGTTTATCTTTGGATGGGCCATCTTGTGGTGAAGATGAGACCTTAGGAGAAACCATTGGAGAAATGCTAGCCATAAAAATTGTGTGTGTAGTAGGTCCATCATCCACATCAGAGTTGTATGCATCACAATCAGCGACTTGAAAGGCATTCTGATGATTATGGCTTATCTTTTGAATTGGTTGCTCATCCACATCTGCATCATATGTCTTAGCATTTCCTTCAGCCAAAAACGACATATCCTCTTCATCCAAAGTCGCACCATTATCCACGAGCTTGCACAAGCAACATCTTATCCTCAAGAATTCAAGATTCGAGGCGTTTTGGGGATGTGCGGTTCCTTGCAATGTGTCCTCACTCCACAGTTGTAACACTTGATCGGCTTTACTTGTCCTTGATTTCCATTCCTTCCTCTATTACGATTTTCCACATACCCTCCTCCTACTCCACCTCTTCTTTGTTCATATTGTCTTCCTTGAGTGGTTGTACTATAACCTTTTCATCTCGACCAAAGCATGGTTGTGTAGATTGGATGCGATCCGATTTCATTGTTAGTGTGAAGTTTGTTGGTATGTGAGAGAAGGTTAAGTTTTGTTTAACCATATAAGCCGACTTATTGATAAAGTGTTCCATGACAAACATTGGCATCGGTCATTTGAAGTAAATGACTTGAGATGTTTTGGTAGTGGTTCCATCATTGGTGAAAAATGCGGTTGAATCATTTGATGAACTTGTTTCTCCACGATTGGTTTTGAACCGCTCCGAATCCTTTTTCAAACATAGCATGTCTCTCATTCGGAGAAGGAAGGCATACTGATTGCTCATAGTTTGTATTCTTCAATCCTTTAGTGAGCTTCACGGATGTGACAAACTTGTGCCATTCGGGATTCATGTTGTTCACAAACTTTGAGTTCATTGAATGTTTGGCATGGTCATTTTGATGTTCTCATATCGTTCACAAGCTTATGGAATCTCACATAGTACTCATAGACACTCTCATCGGTCTCATTTTGAAGTGCTCAAAGTCATCATATAGTTGTGATTCTCCTGTCTTCAGCAGTTAATTCGAACACGAGAGAAGCATCTTGACATTATCCCACACCTTGGCTTGGTGTTGTGATTGATCGACTTATAGATATCCTTTGGAAGACCTTGAAGTATGATGTTAGAAGCCACGATATCGACATCGAATCTCTTTTCTCCTTATCATCGAGCTCATCATATGTCTTTGGTCCGTCTATTCCATATATCATTGTTCCATCTTCAACTGTATCAATTAAGTCTCTAGTGGTCTCAACCCGATAAGGTCCTTCATCGATTGACTTGAGAATGTTGACCCCATTTTCCTTTCCAAGACAAGACAGTCGATTCTTTGAGCCCATGAATCATAATCGGTTCATCAAGCATAGGTGGACGAGTATCGACCGGCCGCGAGAACGTCCTCGACTACGGAAGAAACAATAGTAGGAGCGATGTTTGCCATGATTACAAGTTCTACGGATTTTACAATTCTTTGATTAAACCGGAAAATTGATTCTTTTACGGGATTTTACTAAACCAAAAGAACAACCGTAAGAATGTATCACGAAGAAGTGACAAGTAGAAAAACACACAACTCGCTTAGTTATCAACTCGCTAAACAACCAACTCGCTCAAGGAGACAACTCGCTTAAGGAATCAACTCGCTAAATAGCTAAGTCGCATTAGCATCAACTCGCAACACTGTCAACACGCTTAATGGAACAAGTCGCTAAATAGCTAACTCGCTTTAGTATCAACTCGCAAGACACACAACTTGCTTAGAACCCAAGTCGCATGAAAATCAACTCGCTAAATAGCCAAGTCGCATATACTAACTCGCATACAGAAACTCGCTTCGTCCTATCTTCACAAATAACCACTTTATCAATCAAAAACAACCAAACCACAATTATTTAAGCCTTCCAATTCAAAACATAAACACATATGATGATCCTAAAAACAAAAGTACAAGCAAAATTCAAACTTTAATACTAGAATTTGTCCAAGTGAATCTAACTCTTCTAAACACTTAATACCCCAAAAAAATTATGAAATCCACCAAAACAAAGAGCATGAAAGATGAGTGATCAAACCATGGCTCTTGATACCAATTGTAATATATAGGATTTCATAAGAACACTAAACCATAATCCAAGTTGGCATATAAAAGAGTTAGAGAGAAAGTTCTAGAGAGAAATGGAAGAGTTGGGAACTATGTGAAACAAAGAAAAATAGTATTGAGCTCCAACCCTCTACCTTGGGAGGTAGAGGGTATTTATAGTGTCTTACAAATAAACGCCACCTACGGGCTGTGGATCAGGCATACAGTGGGTAAAGACCCGTCCATCCTCCACGGTGTTACTTAACAAACTACTAACTAACATATCATAACTACGACTACGAGCTTTCTATTGAATGCTTATACTTGAGGTGACCGACTCTTTAACGACTGGATTTTCTAATTCCTAACATTAAGTATTTACGCAATACCAAGGATATGTTTCTGATTTATGGATCGAAAGATGAACAAGAGCTCAGGGTTTCTTGCTACATCGATCTTGGATATCGACAAATCTTGTGACTTAAAATCTCGAATTGGATATGTATTTGTTCTTAATGGAGGTCTTGTTGATTGGAAAAGCACAAAGTAAGGTATCTTTGCTACTTCATCTACGAAGCTGAGTATATTGCTTCTTGTGATGCATCAAAAGAGGTCAGTATGGATTCAGAAATTCATTTCGGGTTGAACATTGTTCCACAATTGAAGAACCCATAAATACATATTGTGATAATCTGGAGCCATTACTATAGCTAATGAAAGCGGAATCACTAAAGGTGCTAGACATTATCGCTAAAGTTCATTATCTTGAGAGACCATTGAAATGGACGATGTGAAGATATTAAAGGTTCACACAGATGACAATCTAGGCGATGCATTCTGAAAGCTTTGGATTTCCTAAGCATTCTAAATTGACTAGAGATATAGGTTTGGTACACGCTAGTAGTCTCATGTAAACTGTGTGTTAATTAGTATTTGGATAATTTGGAATTGTAAGACGTTATTATTTTCGATTAATAAAGATACGAGGTATTTGTTATTATATTCATATAATCTGTTATTCCATTTTGCATGTTTAATCCATGAAATGATTTATCATTCTAAATATGTCCATTGTCGGTTAACAATATGGGAATATTGTTATGATAAGGCAAATGTGAGTGTTGGTTATAATTCTAATGAGAATTCCGATTGTTCCCGCCAAACTCATATGTATTCACTAGATATGCATATTGGATTCCCCAACTTTCAAACATTTACTTTTGGATCCTTTTCATAAGTAAAATATTGAAAATGGTTTTTTATCTTCGTCCTTAGACTTGAGATGCAAGTAAGTTCTGTTATGTGTGGATATCATTTTTTGTAAGTATACGCAAAACGCTATCTGAACAAGGTAGTTATAAAAGCTATATTTCGGAGTGATGTAAAGCAACATCCACAACACTTGTAGTCAATAAAGGATTTGTTACTCCACTTGTTATGTGGAGAAAGATACCATGGCGCCTCTCCAGATTTAATCAGATAACTATCTGGCCATACCCAAAGGGTAATACAAGATGATTCTTGATTACATTTGGTATATCTGAATTAAAATCTATAACAAGATTCTAAATGGTTAAACTATATGGAATGATTTGAGATCCATAATCCATGGTTTAACGGTATCTATAACAAAAGATGATTACATCAAGACATTGAATGACCATTCTCTCAAATACTTTTAGTTAAAAAGCGAGTGAGAGCGTTTGCTAGGCGCTTCTGTCGTTAGTTTTGTGTGCCATTTGACACACCAACTCCCAAGTGGGAGCTGTTGGTTTGTGGAATTTGAAAAACAAGACAAAATGACTAATAGTGTGTGAGCCAATGGGGGCACACGCGATAAGCACGAGTATACGTGTTGAACGTTTATAAAACTTGAATAAACATACCCGTTATTTGACCCGATCATGAATTTGAACCATGGGCTGTTCTTGGACTTAACATGGGGCGAATTGGGTTTTGCCATGGGCCTTTGATAACCCAGTGATCGGGCAGAGAAGATGCACATGGGTTTGGCTTGGGTTGAACTTGTCGAACAAGCTGTTGTACTCCAATATGGATTCGGTTTGGTTTTTATGTATACAAACACAAACTCTGCAAAAAAAACTCACGATTACTATCATCTATCTAATCCCTAAACCGATCAATACTTTCCGCTATTTGCTCTTGGTCGTTTGTTCATACAAATCGATTAAGGGTTTTAAAGTTTGGTTAAATTCTAAACTTGTATACTGAATCAAGTGTTTAGTATTATTGATTGGTTCTTGTTCTGGTCTCCTTGTCGACACAACAATGCAAAGAACAAGAAGGTGAAAACAGCTCCGCCGTGGTTCTATATCTCGGACGATGGTTGATATATATCGGACAAATAGTGTCCGATATCGGTAAAAATAGGGAAGCTATTTTGGGCGCTTTTCTTTGTGATCTTGGACGAAGTTGCAAAGGCGTATAGACGTGTTTCTTTGTGGTATTATGCTAGTGGGTTTTATTCAATTTTCAAGTTGTTAACATGGTTTTAATATTACGTTCTCGACTAGCGTTAATCGAACGTATACGCTAATCGGGTTTGTGTGTGATACTCTTCGAGGTATCTAATTTTGATACTAGGGTTTCGTTTTGGTTTCTTGTTCCGTTACTAGAGATCAATTTCCAAGCAAGGTTAGCTTTTTCTATATCCTTTTTAATTAATTAATATTGTATTAATTATTTGTTTATTAATTACGTGCTTAACATACTCGCATTAACTAGATTCAATATCCGTTGCGTACTCGTAGAGGTTAATGGTTAACTGGTTCTAAAATCCCAACAGTGACATGTATGGAAGATCCATTACCGACAATAACTGAATGAAAATTGCGATTAATAAGAGAAGATTGAAGGTTATCAGTTTTTGATGAAAAGTGAGAAGTTACTTCAGTATCCATGTACCACTGCTGATCAGAAGCTACACTAATTTCCTTTTCTAAATACAGGACAAAACATGCTACAGGACAAACATAACCAAATATGATTCGGGAAAGACCAGATGTCTGTATGGGAAAGCTGGTTTGATAAATAAGCTCCTGTGTGGGTTAGGTTGAATGTATAATAATTTTTTCTAAGGTTGTAAAAATCGCTAGGCACTAGTGAGGCGGTCGGGTAGGGACTAGCGATTAATCAGTTAGGCGGGGATTAATCGAGGATTAATCGAATTAGAATTTTCATGCACAAAATTATAATTTTAGATATTGTATTATATTATATGTATCAGATAAGCATAGAGCATCAAAGTTCAAATAGTTCAAGTGTTCAAATATAAACATAATATATAATTATTCAAAGTTCAAAGTCAAACATAGATATTACTCGTTTTGTTGACCATTTTTAAGTGAGCTTTGACAAATTTTTTCGATTAATCAGTTTGTTGACCGATTTTAAGCGGTTTTTTCTGTTGCTGACCGATTTTTAAGCGATTTTGTCCGATTAGACCGATTTTGTTCGATTTTGTCTGATTAATCGGTTTGTTGACCGATTTTTAAGCGATCTTTGACCAAACCGATTAAATAGGCCGATTATGATAAATCAAGGCGCGTACTAAGCGATCAGTGATTATGCGGGTATTAATCGACTGTCTGGGCTGATTTTTACAATAGAGATTTTTTCTTAATTTTTAAAATTCTTTTTTAATAAATGCTATAAATTAAATAATAACATATCTGACTTGAGTTGACTCGGGTGCGGCGTTGTGGCAATGTCTAGCTGATATCGACGACGTCCGACGTTGACCAACATCATTATATGGATTTTGATCAGTTTTTCGTAAGGATCGCGAATATGGTGATGACGTGATCTGAAATTTAGCGGTTTTCTATAAATATGAGATTAAAATTTGGTAGATTAGACACTTTGGTGGCCCGTGGCAGCTTTTCGGTTTTCCGGCAAGACATCCGGCTGTATTTATGTGTCCGGGAGATGAAGCCAAGTGTTCGGGTGGTGGCAGTGAGTACTATTTCATAGCGGAGGTGAACGGATATCAAGAAATGGTATTCTGGGTGATTGAAAATGGTGAAGAATTTTATATTTGTTTGGGAGAGAGAGACTGAAATTATGGGGATCAATTTAGCTTTGATATTATAAATTGTTATTTCACCTTGAATGACACATTGAATTTCATAACATACAAATAAAGATTACAATTAAGGTTACTTTACTAGCTATACAAACGAGGCTTGGGCCGATTACACTAGAGATATACAATATATGTCGTCTAATAATATACACAACCTAAGAAGGAGGAAACAAAGGTATACATTATGAGAGAGAGCATTACAAAGATTACAATACCATTCAATCCAATTGAGAGATTTGTTTTTGCTCTGCTCGAAATCCATGGAAAAAAAAGCTTTCTATGACTGAAGAAGGTCCTTCTTCGGTCTTCTAATAGCAAAAGTCGTTTCATTCCTAAACCTCCAAAGCTGTGGGTTTAGTTCAACAACCTTCATTCCCCACAATTATTATACCCAAATTGTATAACTACACAATCACACGAAAATTTTCATGCACAAAACTATCTCTAACACATAACTAGGATCATCTGAAACTAGAACTTTATAACTTCATTATCTCAACACCGTTAGAGATATTCACCCTCAATAGAATCACATGCACATCTTTCTCCTTTGAAATATATCATGCATCTTATTGTCAGTGCAAACGATAATCTAAACCATAGTTGTCCACCTTTTCTCAAAGGTCAAATCCAACACTTTCCCATCTTATGGAAGGGTGCGTGTCGTTCTCGTTTTCATCTATTCTGTAATATAACTTAGATCGAGTCTATATTATGGCACGACTTGTCATGATATTAAAGACATATATCTACCTCATTTAGAATATGTCTTATCAACAAACTATCCTCCACACCAATCATCTCAGGCAAATGATAATGTCGTTCAAAAGGTTTGTTAGAACTCCCATTCCCAATGACAACTTGAAAGAATTCTTTCCAAAATTTTGTGTGACATTTAATGAACGAATTTTGTTCTTGTTCATTAAACTCGTATCATTATTTTTGTTGTTCTTTAATTTTTATCCTTTAGGTTGTGTATTTTAAACATGGATTTCATGTATCTAACTTTTAGCATATCCTATTCATTTGTAGAATTTGTCTTTGTTAGTATGATTGGCTAAACAATTATACCAAAGCATTTTGGTCAGGTTGTGACCCTCAAGAGTCTTTAAATTGCAATATGCATTCATATTTTTTTTGTCTCTTAAATTTCTTGGTCTTTTTCCTTTGTTTTTATCCTTTCGGCATACTTTCAGCATGTGTCTAACCTCTAGCATATTTTAATATGCTCACATACTTTATCGAACTAATTTTTTTTGAACTCCTCTCCATTATACTTATACTCCTTAAGAAGCTACAGTTAACCTAGTCCAATTCTCACATGTCCTGCTATGTATATTCTATCCCTATAATGTTGCTCCTATTCTTTTATATATTATATTTCAGGAAGCTAACCCTTGATATACGAAAAGCCTTTGTAAGAATTTGATCCCTGGATTCGCTAGAGATGAAGTTAAATAAACAAGGGGATTCAATTATCTTAGGGGAGCAATGAGCTAGGGGGAGCTCGGGGGTATTTGAATACATATCATGGAGTTGTTTGATAGAACACTTCACTGGGATGATGCAAGCTCGTCTTTCTAGGGAGATAAGAAGGTATTGTAGAAAGGTGCAAGAGGATGTGTAAACTCAGAGCACCTACCTTAGGGGAACAATGATAGAATTCGAGAACTCAGAGCACACACCTTTTTGCTTCGACAAAAGGGGGATAAGGGAGTAAACAAGTAACTTTTACATTTACTATGTGTTACAGTTTACATATTTGTCATCATAAAAAAGGGAGAGATTGTTAGTGCAAATATTACGATATTTAAACTAAAAGGTTTCTTCGGTTTTAATAATGAGAAACATGTAAATTGTAATACATAACATAAAATGCGCAAGTTAATCGTAACCACAAGTCATCAAAGGATACTTACATCAACATCTCTCGATGTCTCATGTAT
The DNA here is from genome assembly GCA_022545495.1 of Chrysanthemum lavandulifolium. Classification (NCBI taxonomy): domain Eukaryota; kingdom Viridiplantae; phylum Streptophyta; class Magnoliopsida; order Asterales; family Asteraceae; genus Chrysanthemum; species Chrysanthemum lavandulifolium. The sequence continues at coordinate 41,867,327 of CM040238.1, read as the reverse complement.
GCTTCAACACACGTTTGGATATGTTTGTTATGTTTGATTATGATCTAATCATTAAACACGTTTATTACAAATTTCCATTTGACGTAAATCATTTAAGGCAAAAATGATGGTACCACAAAACTTGATTTATGATCAAAGAAATATTTTTGTTTCATACACTTCACATTTTTTAATGTGACATAACATTTACAAAAAACAATTAGACAACTTATTTTCTATTATTTAGATAATGTTTTAATAGGTTATATAATTCAAATTTTTTATCCGAAAAAAAATAAAAATAAAAAAATAGATACCACCTTCACTAGATAAACAAGTCACGACAAAAAGACAAAAAGGGGCGTTTAACACAGGGACGGTACCCTTACTTATCATAAGGTACCCTTATCAATCAGGTTACCATCGGTCGCGTTCAATAGATTTTGGCCTGTAACTAGTGACTCATTTTCATACTCTAAACATTAGTTTTTTTACCGACATTTAAACCAGATTTTCTCTTATGTTTAGCACAATTTTCATACAATTAAAACCACCATAAACCTATGATCATAATGCTTCCAACTATTATATGTTGTAAGTATATTTCTACTTGATGATCCATCCAAGTAAGATTAGAGATCTTGCTATCCACGCACATATGAAGATCCACCATAACAAGATTAGTGCACTTATGATCTTCATCTTGTGAAGCCTTCTTATCAATAGAAGTCCATACATATCAAGCTTAGAGTTCTTGATATTTAGGTTAGGAACTATGGTCTATTTGACTACCATGTCTTGGACCTCACTTTGTACAACCACCATACTTTCTTCTTTGTATATGTCGTGTAGATCGGGTTGATCGTGTAGATCAGGTAGACCGGATCGGGTTAGTATTTTGGTCCTGAAAATACGCATGTGATTGAGTGATGCGTGTATAACGCGTTCGGGGTCAAAGGAACTTCCTTTTCGTCGAGCAAGTTTTTCAACACCCTAGGCAGTGAACCTAATCGTTGTAGTGTAGTATTAGGTAAGCCTCGGGTATTGATATTGTTCTCTAGGGGAACAGGAATGCTAGTAAGAAGTGTACTACGCTAAGGTTGAGGTTGAGAAAGATTATTTTTTATCTTTTTATATTTTTTTTAGAAATCTAAGGGTAAAATCTCGGGGTTTGGATTTTGTTTGGTACTTCTACCGATTACTCTACTATCTAATTATCTAAACTATAGGTAGTCTTATGTCTATTGATATGTGCTCGTATGATGATTAAAAATGTGTTTACCTAGATACTATTACTCTCTAGTTATCTTTTATTAGTGGTTAAATTGTCACGTCATTATTCTTAACGCGTTGTGTTTTCTAAGGTCGTAGGGTATGCTTTTCTCCCTAACTCTTTGAGACTACCTTAAGGTTATTGTCTACGAAATCTCTAGGTCAATCATAAACTAACTCTAAGGTTATCTTTGGATTTTTAGCCTACAATTCCGCTAAGTGATTCATTAGCTAAGGTTCGCAAAGATTACTCAAGCCATTAAACACAACGATAGCCTAGTGCACTCCTAAGCCAATTACAATTAAGATAAGAGACAACCAATCAATAATTACTAACTAGGTTTCATAGATCTAAGCAAACACACAAGAAATTTAGCCGGACATGTTAAACACGCAAGCATACACACATTCAATCGAAGACATAATGAAATCAATGAAGTAAAACACTTATCTTGATGTAAAATAGGGTATGAGAACCCTAAGATACTGTTCAAACATGACTACAATCGTTTTAGGTGTTTACTCCACAAGTCTACCTCTTAAAATTTTGAAAATTCAATTTCTAAATATAGTTATACATTCGCGATGGCGTCGCCTTATAGGTGGGACGTCGTCAGATCGCCGTCATTAGGGTTTTCGCCTTGGCCAAGTAATCATTGGGACGGCGTCACGTTGTACTTGGACGCCGGCTTCGATTCGAGTGTCGTCGTTTGATTACGGATCTAGGCCGTGCGGGATGAAAAGTCTTTGTGACGCCTTCCTCTTCAAAGCTTGGCCGACGTCGGTGTAATTTAACAAAAAGCCTCTTGAGTCACAAATTTTATTACGATAGAGGGACGGCGTACGCCTTTGATTGTGACGCCGTCGTGCAATTCCAGTAGCTTGAGTGTCTTCAATCTTGACTTAGCCATTTTCTTCATCTATTCATTTCTTTTCGTCCAAATATGCATCATTCCAGCATTTTGCTTCTAAGAGACCTAAAAAGTGAAAAGGAACGAAATTAACAGTAACGGATATAAAAGTGGGTGATTAAGGGCTTAAATGACCCCTTAAAAGTGTACGTTTTAAATCCTTATCATTGAGATTGGTTCTACCTATATTAAAATTCGACATTTAGCTTAATGTCAGAAAATAATGTAAGCGACTCAGTTTATGTGTTTATGCCTCAAAACACAAGGTTTGTTATGTTGGGCCACTAACATAATGGGTTTGGTTGTACCCGAAGAAGAACTCGATATCTATCTTAGTATCAAAAAATATTGTAAGCGACATTGTAAGGTTTTCTCTGCCGAGAAATGAGCTTGTTGCTTAGTGAAGTAACTCTCGTGTGGAAAACTAGAAGGGGGGTTGAATAGTTTTACCGATTAAAACTTGGTTTTAAACTATTTAGATCGACTTATGTCAATCTATTTAAACGTGTGTGTTGGATGTTGATAGACGAGCGTATAGATAAATAAAAACTAAGATAAAGAGTAAGAGGCACAAAACCACAACGCGAGTATTTATAGTGGTTCGGCTACAAGGACACCTTCCTTGCCCTACTCCACTCCCCGAGTCACCTACTCGAGAATTCGTAATAACTACACAACACAAACTCCTTGTGGCGGAGAAGCCTTCACAACGTCGCCTACTCTTTATCCGGTACAAGGCTAGACACCGGGTTCTTCCACAAGGTAGAACCAAACCTATAACAACATCGCCTACACTTTATACGGTACAAGGCTAGATACCGAGTTCCATTACAAAGGAGGAACTACTACACAAATCCTATCCCAAAGGAGATCCACTCCTTATGACAACATTAACAAGGATATCAATATCCTTTGACCCAATACAAATCTATCTTGTACATCGACACACCATATCGAATGTACACCTTAGGCACCTTTCACTAATGCCATTGACTCGACTTCTAGGCACCCTTCACTAATGCCTTTTGACTTGACTTCTAGGAACCCTTCACGAATGCCTTCAACATGGACTCTCGACATCCTTCACTAATGCCTTTGACACGGATCTTTGGCACCTTTCACTAATACCTTCAATATGACTCTTCGACACTTTTTATAATGTCTTCGTCTTGACCCTTTAGACATCTTTCACCTATGTCTTCAACACTACACTTCTAATGAGAAAGAAAAGAACTATCAACAAAATACCATTAGTAGTCTTGATGATGACGAAGCTAGGTAACCCATGGACTTGAGCTTGCTCGACTTCAGGAGGTGTGATCTTGCCTTTAAGAGGAACCTAGAGAATCACACAAACACAAAACTACATAGAAAGATCACTTGGATCTGTGGTTAGAGAGTTTACTACACAAAGAGAAAATATGTGTGAAAGGGGTGAGTTACAATGAAGAAATGGCTCACTATTTATGGACAAAATATTGCTACTGTTCCACGGATCCCTTACTTGAGGGATCCGTCCAGTGTAAACTGGGGGAACCGTGGGACGCTCCTCTTTGCCCATGGGTTTTGGGTCATGGGTCATCGGTCCTAGACTTTGGACCATGGATATCCAAGTAGATACATGTATCTAGAAGATACAATGCATCTAGTCCATGGGTTATGGGTTAGATCCATGGGTCATGGATAATACCCATTATGACTTATGCATGATGTCATGCAATGGGTTATGGGTTATGCTCCATGGGTATGGGTTATGGACTTTGGGTTTTACCTAACTGCATTCAATGTATTTAGTCAATGGGTCAAATGCTTAAACTTCTACCTATTATATTACCCATTATAATGCATACTAAGTATGTATATATCTACCCAATATGTAAACACTAGTTGTTGTACATATGTATTACTAAATCATGAAAGCACTATTACTTGTTTAGTGTTTTAAGTGAAAACATAAGTGTGTTAGTAAACTATTGGCTCAAACCATTTACGTATTTTATTTGTTTCGTTAAAATGATTTTACGTTTGTTATCGACAAAACATTAGAAGATCGTAAGATATAAATAAACGTTTTTACGGCTTATTTGTATTAATAATCTCTCCCTTTTTGTTGATGACAAAACATAAGATTATTTTAAGGAAAAAACTAAAATTCATAAAAGTTTGAACTGGTATTTTTACTCTCTTCTCCCCCTTTTTGTCGAAACAAAAAGAGCGTCGAAAAGAAACTAACACCTTGTTTTAAGAAAAACATGTGAAAGAAAAAATATGAAAAATAGAGAGTAAGTGAGGAGAAGTATTCTCAACTTAGCTCCCCTCGACGAGTCCATCCCTTTGTGAGAGGCGTCAAGTAAGAAGAAATACTAAACTAGTGCATTGCAACTATGTTTGCAAATGGTTTCATCTTTGTGACGAATATGCTCCCCCTTTATGATTGCAACTTTGCAAGGAGGAAGTCATGTAATGTAATCCTAATGTGAATTATATTGCAAATGATTTTGCAATGTATCGCTTTGACAAGAAACTCCCCCTAGCTAAGGGTGTCAAAGTCTTTATATGTATATTGAAAATCTACAAAACAAAGGTTAGAAAACAAATATATAGAACATAATTTCCTGCAAATAAGACTCAAGTTAGTAGTAAATAAGTCTTATGTTGCACGGATCCTACGGTTCCCTCTTAGGAGGGATCCGTCTAAGCAAAACGGAGGGATCCGTCTGACTGTAAACAAAATACAGCAATGGTGATGTAACAAATGATGTTAACATCAAAATGAGATATGTATTAAGGAATCAAACACATTTTCAAGACAATATGGCATATAATATGTAATTTCATTCAATAAAACATACGAGAAATGATCTACATATCTCTAAAACTAAGAGAATGATTTAAACATAAAATATGATTCCTAAACTATCTAAGTTAAGCTTAAGAATAGGAAACCACTTGAATCCTTAAGCTCAAGGTTGTTTGGGTTTGTTGATCTTGTCGAAATGTTCGAGGAGGTGATAAAACATGAAACGTTGATCTTCGCGTACTTCATGTATCAATCTTTCAACATGTTGACAATGATAACAATCTTTGCCATGGCTCGAAAATGATGGTGGTAGAAAGGAAATGACTTGAGATGGAAGGTTTGGTTGAGATTCCACAAAAGAAGGAGAAATATGTGGACGTATATTTGGAGGTGATTCAACCAAAGGTGGTGGTGGTGGAATATGTGATGAGGATGGTGGTAGAGAGATATCTACTTCCATGTGATCAGGTAGTTGACTTTGATGATTCCTCATAATCCAAAAGGGACTATTTGAGGGTGAGGGAGAAAAGGATGCCGGGGATAGTGTTGATTCAACACCTTGATTTTGTTTCGCTATTGAGAATGTTGGCATTGGTGGAGGATGAGATGGCCTAGGAGGCAAGTCCTCTAGATTGTAGAGGTGTGGTGATGAGAGTGGAGTGGTGAATGATATGGCTCTAGGCACTAAGGGTGACTGTTTAATGGAAATAGGAGTGTTTGGTTTAGGGGGTATAGTGATATTTGGCATTGGTAGTTTTGTGGGAACAATCCTTTTAGGGATTGGTTTGATAGGTGGAGGGGAGATCCTAGCATTTGTGGATTTAACGGGAGATTATTCGGTTGAAGAAATTGCGTGAACAACACGAGCAAGTTTCTTGGGTGGTCCTTTGGTGGATGAGTTACCATAAGGAGCTTTCCTCATGATGAGATGATAAAAGAGAATTAGGGTTATAGAGGTTTCTAAATGCTGAGAATGAGGATGTAGATGATGACTTTAGTAGTCATAACAAGGTGGTTTATAAGGAGAAGGATTTGGCAAGTGCATTCAAGACTTATGCCACTAAGATCCTTTGGAATGTGATGATTTGCATGCACAAGATTCAACTTCAGAGTGGCACTGATCTAGGAGTTTAATTAAAACAAGATGGAGTGTTCAAGTTAGCAAGGAGAGCTTGAAATGATTGTTTTAGCTAGAGTTTAGATGAATCTGTCACCCGGATCCCACGGTTCCCTCCAATGAGGGATCCGTCTAGGCTAATCCTAGGGATCCGGCTCTCAGTAGCTAAGAAAGAAGAAAAATGATGTTTGTAAGGTCTAATACCTATACCTATTGAGTGTTTCAGTCTTCCTAAGTGTCTTAAATGAAGGGGTACTTAAATGATCAAGGGAAATGAGTGATGTTAGCTAATGATTGCCTTTTATGGAAGAGAATGGGATTTTATGAGTACCAATGAATGACCAAAGATGACATTAGAAAACTTGAGAGTGTCAGGTGGTGCTAAATGATCCTAGAGACCAGATAGTAACTTAAGATAATTTTGGAGAATACCTTAAAAATTATAAGAAATGAAAAACTAGTATTTGACTCATTTTGGGGTAAGGATGATCAATTTGCTAAAATTGATAGAATGATAAGACTATGTGAGCAACGATGTATGAGTATTGGATTGGAAGGATGATGAGTTTTGGTGAAATGATGAATCAAGAAGTACCATGAGTAGGATCCTAGATGAGCTATGAGTGAGTGTGAAATTTACTAAGCTTGAGAAAGACTTAAGTGGTCCTAAGGCATTATGTTTAGCTAGTGGGAAGTAGTCTAAGGACATGGTTTGATGTATAAAGTCTGCAACTGCATTTCTATTTGCTCGGATCCCACGGTTCCCTAAGTGGAGGGATCCGTCTAGTACAAAGTGAGGGATCCGTCTCCTGCAAAATAGCACCTTCACAGAAGGTATGAAAAAGTTGCACAAGGTATCGTATTTCAAAGCTAGTGTTTTCTAAGAAGTTTGAACAACTATACAAATGAGACATCAAACATTAAATCTTTTATTTCATGAGAAAGATCGCATTACAATGATAAAAGATTAAATCTAAGGATTGAGCCTATTTGGAAAGGAAACTAAGTTTCTTGAGCGTTTTTGCTAGATGGATCGTCAAATGAATGATGAGTATTTGCCGATTCAGGGATGAAGAAAGACTTGATAAGATATGTGTTTAGAGTTTCCATCATCTTATTCACGAGTACGTACAACGGACTTTGAAATTGAGGGTGGAAGTACATGATGTGATGATAGAGGCGTGTCAGGAACAATCCATAAGGGATTAGTTTGTTCTTGTTGCCTTGAAGGTTTACAATTCGCCTTGCGAAGAAATAGGCGAGATTGTATGGTTGTTGTGTTAGCAAACAATGCATTATGTTAGCACAACAAGCGGGAAGGATTTCTCGATTTCCTCTAAGACTCCAAACATTTTCACGTAGGATGACTGCAAGAGGTTTAAACTCATCTCGGATATCATGTGTATAGATTATGTTTGGATCAGAGTAATAGGGTCGAGGTTTGCATAACATGCGAGTCAAGTCTTGAGGGAAAGGTATGTGTGAACAATATGGACTATTTTTTTCATGATGGTTGAAAAGAGAATCAAGAGACCAATCTTCAGTGAAGGCACATTGTCCATGATTTGGAATTCGGAGAATGTGAGCAAATTGCCCAAGGGTTAAAACAAACTTTTGGTTTTTGATCCAAAACCAAAGAGATAGAGATCGATCCTCGTTACGAACGAGTTCAACTTGACGGAAGAATTCCAATACAAACCGTGGATAGATTTTCTCGTTAATTCCGAGAAGGCCTTCTAGTCCTATGGTTCGGAAAGAGGTATTGATACCTTCTTCTTATAGTAGAGGTGTGTCGACAATACATCCTTCATGGAAGTGACAAATTTCGAGATTATCGAACCTACGGACATGATTGCCAGGTGTGTTGGGCTCAAGAGAAATGTTAGGAATATAGACATGAGTGAGTGAAAAGTCGAATTCATACTCATGAGACATGACGAGACCTATGGAAGTGAAAAGTTACCATGATGAGACGCATTAAAGCAAAAAGATGACCACCTAACGTTTTTACTAGATTTCTATTAACAATGATAATTAACTCACTTAGTACTTAACATTCTAGTGGGATTTTTCTTTTAAGATGAAAACGGTTTTATGTTGCATGAGAATTTGTTTCCAGTTCCACGGTTCTCAAGGTTCCTTCGAGGGATCCGCTAGTTGAACTATAGGGATCCGTGGATTTATAGTGACAGAAAAAAATTTGACGAAAAATAGATTTTTGCATCTTATAGGTTTATAAAAAGAAATGTATTTTAGCCAATATTTACTTAGTTAAGCATGCATTGTAGGTTTCTAAGGTATCTCAAGGCCAAATGTACGAAAGACAAAAAGTAGAAGAAATGACAAACACATTATGAGAAATAAACTAGATAAACTAAAACATTAGTAATATTTCATTTCAATGCTAAGAACGATACAAATGATTGGGTATATAACACAAATGTAGATTAACAACACAAAGTAGATGTCTCCATGAGAAAACTTGATCATGGGGTACACGAGAGCGATGAGTGTCAAGACGATGATCACGATGGCGATGTAAACCATGATGATGAAGTTCTTCCTTGGTTTTGATTGGAAATGAGATGAGATGAGAAGGAAGATGAAGTTTGTATGAGAGGTAATTTTTGAAAGTGGAAGATTTGAAAAATGAGGGTTTGGTGGAGTTTGACGAGCGGAGGAGGTATTTATGGGGAAGGAGGAATTTTTGAGATTTGTGTTTTGTTTTATTATTAGAAAGATTTGTTTTTTGGATTAAGTAAAATAAGACACGTGTTTATAAACCTAGACTATATACGGAAGAGTAACACGTATGCAAGAAAAGTTTCCTAATGAAGCTACGTGTAATATATGAGTATGTGAAAAATAATCATGTAAGCA
>CM040238.1:41670163-41858268 GCA_022545495.1 Chrysanthemum lavandulifolium | reverse complement strand
CATTTGTTTCATATATTCAACATCTCGATCTCATGCATTTTTTTATGCTAACCTGATCCCTCCCCAAGGACCTGACTCCCGGCAATGATCACATATTCTCATTGACCTGATTAGCCAGAAGTTGCGAGTGATCACCTACTCGCAAAACTATATTTCTAACCGAACATGTTTTTCTTAAATAATTTTCATTATTATCTCTTGTTTATATATTTAATTAAATGCTATTTATGTAATCTATCTATACTACTTTATAACGTTTTAGGCCTTCTAAAATTAAAGCGCTTAAAATTCGACTTTTTACTCGCTTATTACGGAAAGTTTTCTAACCAAAATTAAGATAACGAAACTTCAATCAATGAGACGATACGTCACTTCTTAACAAACCCAAGCTTAATTTCTAACAAACCCAAACCCAACTCCTAACCACTAAAAATTGGGGTGCTCATCGATCGAAACCGACCGGACCGAAAACCGGACCGACCGAGACCGAATCAGCTAAAACTCTAGACCGAGACCGAGACCGAATGTGGTCGGTCCGGTCCGGTCTCGCCGGTCCGTCGGTCGGTCCGGTCCAACAAGCTAAATTTCGGTTTGTGGTCCGGACGACCGGACCGAGACCAATCCCAAGAACTTAGATCGAGACCGACCGCGGCCCATCGGTCCGGCCGGTCTCGGTTCGGTCCGGTCGGTTTTGTCGGTCGGTCCGGTCCATCCGTCCGCTTGCTCACCCCTACTAAAAATTGTGATAAAGAACTCCAATTATAAAACGATAGCGCATATTTCTCAACTAAAATTCATCTTTATTTTTAAATTAAAATATCTTTTATCTACTTATTTTTTTATAATCTAATTTCATCATATTTTCTAAAATTTTACGCTCTTTAATTCAACATTTATTTTGATATATTTTTATGAGTTTTAGTTTTATATTTTTAATGGGTTTATTTTATTTTAATTCAAATTTTTACAACTTTAACCTTTATTTCATTTATTTCAATCAATATAATCTTGATTCACAAAATCATATACTTTTGGGGTAGTTTGTTTGTGTAAGAGATTGGCGGGTGATTTCTATACGCGAATAATGATGTCACTGGAAAGCTACTGGAAAGTTACGGGTAACCCAAACAAACACTTACAACTAAACATATACATTCGAAGTGTTACAAACGAATTCACTAAACGGAAATGAACACATATAACTATACTTATCGCCACACATGCATGCAGTCACCGTGGTTTAAGTAAATTGGTTTGAGTCGTGCCTATAACTGCTCCTTTTTAAATATCCAGGTTTTGTTTAGTGCGATTTCGTTTTGTCCCAATTAAATTGATGTTGTTCACAGATAAAAAAATTTATTAGAAAGTAGTAAAATTACATATAATATTTAGAATTCATGATTTTGAATACTGGTTTGTCATGTTGAAAAAAATGTTATGGCTATGTTGTTTTCAATAGACATCCGATTAATCATTTTATGGCGAAAAAATTCACACATATATAAACGAGAATGAATCGGTTATGCAAGTGGACTGGTGGAGGAGAAATCAAGTTTTAGGAAAGGAGATAGAAGAAAAACTAAAGGTGCGTTTAGTTGGAGAACAAATTCTTTTATTTTCTATCTCTAGTTTTGTAAAAATTTGGAAGGAGACTAATCTTCACAAAACACTGAAAATATAGAAACACGCTAAGTTGATGTTTATTTTCATTTTCAAGAAAAGGAGGAAGAGTTGAGGTTCAAAGAAAAATAAGGAAACAACTAAAATTTGTTTTGTAATTTTCCTCATAAGTTAGGAAATAGAATTTGTGTTTGCAAAATATTTTGTTGAAAACGTTGATTTGAACGCGATCTGTTTTTCTTGCTTTCCACAAAACATTTGTAGAAAATAAGCTGTTTTTCAACTAAACGCAACCTAAAGTTCTTCATTTCTAAAGGTGTTTTTTTTTTTTTTTTTTTTTTTTAGAAAATCATAAAATTTTGGAGGTTATTTAGGAAGGGCATGTGATTCCGTAAAACTATTAATCGGTTAAAATTTTAAGAATAATTACATATGTCATGTATACTCGAAATATAAGTTTTGAATATACGATGTAAAATATTGTTAAAGTATGTTTTGGATAAATATGACATTATATCGTTTTAGTTTAGTAAGTATGAAATTGCCTGTGTCACTTTAATATGATTAGAGCACTCGGTATGTTGCCTTCGTCCATGCGTTATGGCTGAGTTGGCAGCCCGTTAACACCACGTTATGATACCGTTCATGCGCGTTATGGAGCTGCGTTATGCCCTGAGTTATGGTGGCAACACAGCGTTAAAGCGATGGTAATTTAGCCCCTTATAACGTTACATTTTTTGCCCTTGTGAATCGTTTGATTGTATGTGTATTAATTGTTTGTGTGTGTGCGCGCGCATGCACAGGTGTGTGTGGAAAGAGTCGTAGAAGAAACCTATTTTTTTTTTCTTTTCTTTTTCTTTTGGGCTGCTGGACTTGTATCGTGGGTTGGTGGGCTTTGAAAGGTTAAAAGGGGCCATGACAAAAACACAACTTTTGATTTTATTTGTATTTTTTTAGTTTTGCAATTTTTTTTTTAAATGTTATGTTGTTTATTAAATTAAGTATTAGTTTAAGGGTTGAATTTGTAAATTTATTTTTTAAATAAAAGTAGAGCTCAAAATGTTAAGTTATGGTTAAGTCATGATAAAGGGTGTTTTTTGTGAGTTATATTAAAGTTGATGTGGCGTTGACGTGACAGTGAGTTATAACTTAACCTAAGGCATGATACCTTATTTTCTTAGGCATGTTATAGTAGGTCTATTTAAGTAGGACTGTATGTCAAAACTCTTAAAGTAGAGAGTTTTAATATGTATTATTTTTTGAATTTTAAAATGAAAACAAGTGTCACTTTAATATGGGATCTATAAAATCTAAAATCTTTAATTTTTATTTTTACTAAACTCATTTCCTAGCCGTTCAAAAAAAAAAAAAAAGAAAAAAAACTCATTTCCTAAAGAAAAATAAAAAATTACTGCAACTAATAAAAAAACATCTAGACATGAAAGTATGAAACCAAACATAAATACTGTTTTTTTAAAACACATTATTTTATTCCGTACTATAAATACTGTCACAGACACACAACACACATTTTAGGTACAACATTTTCACCCAATTCCCAATCAAACCCTAACCCTAAAAAGCTACTGAAATCATCATCAAGTTCGAATCTTTTTTCCATTTCTATACAATTCATATCTTTAATTTCATGAAAGTGGTTTGATTTAACTCGATCTGTTTCTTTTTGCAGGTTCTTGATTCAATTTCTCTGTTTCTCAGTTTGATTCAAGCATATTAGTAGTTCTTCAAAGGTATAAAAATTGCTTCTTTTTAAGCATATCTATACTTGGTTTGTTGCATAATTTAGTTGTGGATGATAAAGTTAGCTGCTTGATACAGTATTTAGTGTAGATTAGGGATGTAGAAAAATTTATTTAATTTTCTAGAAATGTGTTGAAGTTTTAGAAAATGTGTTTAGATGAATTGGAAAGTGAAAAGGGGTGTAGGAAAATTTAGAAAAGTGTGAAGGGCTATTTTTCAGAACTCTTGCTTACTAGTTTAGCTTTTCTTTTTTTTTTCTTTTTTTTTCGGAAAGATTTTCTTTAAGAATTTTTAACTAAACAAGGTTTCTACTTTTTCTGTTTTTTCATGAAATTGTTTCTAGAAAAGTGCCACATTTCTCACCGACTAAATGCACCCTTAGGTTGCGTTTAGTTGCAGAGAAATATTATCGCTTTTTCATTTTTGGTTTTCTTGAGAATGGAAGGGTTTTTTTCTCTAGGAAAGAGTTGAGAACTTGAAAAGTTTAGAAAAAAATTCATTTTCCAGTGAGAGAAAAGTAGAAAAGGTAAATTGGACTTTTCAGATTTTTAGTTAAAATTTGAGAAATGAGATTTTCATTCTTTTAGAAAATTTTCTCAAAAGTTCGTGACTAAACAGGTTTTTAGGTTTTTATGAAAAATTTTCTGAAAAAATGGAGTATTTTTTACCAACTAAACACACCCTTAGTGTTTTAAAAATAAATAAATGTTTGTTGTTTTATTACTTGGCTGTTTGTTTTAGATACCAAAATTTAAAAGATATACATTAATGCTTACCATTTATAGTCGATAGCTGCTTTTTTTTAAAAGTGACTTCTCTACATCTAAACTTAAATGATACGGAGTAATATGCATATTTGCCAATAGGAAAATGATTTTGATGCCTAATAGATATGCCTAACTCTAAGATTAAGACACATGGCAAAATAAAAGCTAAGATTATGTTAGGGAAGATATATTCCATATGTCACATGATGAATGGTTTAGGCATATGAGTTAGGTCTCTCAACCATTGCCCTTTAAGATAATATTGGCAGAAAGGTTTCTTTATAACAATGGGTTTGTAAGTTTTTACTGATTGGGTTCTGCTGACGTAGTCTACTTTTAGATAGATGTTTTAGCATGTCTATGTGGATACGTAGCCGACAAAACTTGGTAGGCCTATCATCCTTTATCATGCTTCAATGAGTGTTAAGGAAACATTTTTCAATTTTTACTCATATAAATTTTTGAACCATATGAATATTGTAACTTCAGCTTGTTCTACAACTTGCTATTTTTGTTCATTTGTTGTATTTAGAGTCGGTTAAAGTAGTGTGGTTTGGTGAATTTTTCTATTATTCTTTCAACCCTTCCTCAAAAGAAGGTGTAAAGCAGGAATGTGAAATGAACTTTGTTTATTTGAGTACCAAAAATTCCAGAATTTAGTCGATAGCAATTGAGTCACGGAGTACGTTTGTAGCAACATAAGATTTTCTTAGAGTTGGAGATTCATATTTGTAGTCAATTACCAAAGTCGTTTGGCTTACAAAGTGTCTTGGATAGATCATCATGATGCCATGTAGCTGTATTTAGTTATTTCATAAACTTCGAGCAGTTGTTTTGAGGGCTCACCATGCTATCTTATATGATATTGGTAGCTTGAAGTTCTGAATAACGTTATGTAACTAATTAGGTATTTAATGATACTTAGGGAAATTGGGACACCATACTAGAAAGCTATCAAAAATCTGTGTTTGGTTAAGATATATTTGTCGCCTTATGTGCATCACTTGCTGAAGTAATTGACTTAATTAAGTAGGATGGTGTTTTCTAATTTTTTACTGGTGTATTCAGTTTTTTGGAAAGATATTCAATTTTCAATTAGTAAGGAGTGGATAGTGTGATATCTAACATTTCGAATGGCCGCTGCTTTTCATAAAAAAAAAATGACTTACTATAGATGGGAATGTATGGCCTGATTATTTATTTATTTGCATTTGAAATCTCTAATTATTTTTCTATTTCGGTCTTCTATTCGTGAAGTTCTATGTGTTAGTATATAAAAATATGGTCTAATTTGTTTGTTTTAAAGGTGTGAGCATTATTAAGATGGATCAGCAAGGGCATGGGCAAGCCTCAGGTATGGGGGCTGTTGGTAGCTCTGCTCAGATGCCTTACAATATGGCACCCTATCCTCCAAACCAAATGATGGGGATTGTACCCCCTGCATCAGTTGGAGGGTCGGTCCCACCTTCACAAACATCTGGTCTTACGTCTCCACCAGCACAACTTGCACAACAACAACTCGCTTATCAGCACATTCACCAGCAACAGCAACAACAGTTGCATCAACAACTGCAAAATTTCTGGGCAAACCAGTACCAAGAAATCGAGCAAACCACTGATTTCAAGAACCATAGTTTACCCTTGGCTAGAATCAAGAAAATCATGAAAGCAGATGAGGATGTACGAATGATATCAGCTGAAGCACCCGTCATATTTGCTCGTGCATGTGAAATGTTCATCCTTGAGTTGACTTTAAGGTCTTGGAATCATACTGAAGAGAACAAAAGGAGGACGCTTCAGAAAAACGACATTGCTGCTGCAATCACAAGGACTGATATCTTTGACTTCTTAGTTGATATTGTACCAAGAGAGGATCTGAAAGATGAAATTATTGCTTCGACTGTCCCAAGAGGTGGGCCACTTCCAGTTGGAGCTCCAACTGAGGGTCTTCCGTATTACTATATGCCTCCTCCACAAGTTGGTGCTTCAGGGATGTATATGGGTAAGCCTGTGGATCCTCAAGCTCTTTATGGACAGCAGCCTCGTCCATACATGGCTCAGCCTATGTGGCCACAACAGCAACAACAAGAACCACAGGAAGATGCTTAAACAGGTATCACTTAAAACAACAAATTCCACTCT
Source organism: Chrysanthemum lavandulifolium (assembly GCA_022545495.1). Lineage (NCBI taxonomy): Eukaryota > Viridiplantae > Streptophyta > Magnoliopsida > Asterales > Asteraceae > Chrysanthemum > Chrysanthemum lavandulifolium. The sequence continues at coordinate 41,851,978 of CM040238.1, read as the reverse complement.
AGCTATTACTTTTATCGCATGCATTTATCTGACATTTATCCATCATTGCATTTTCTGTTTCTTTTATTTATAGCTTACAAATTGTACATCACACGCACTTGCACAATAGAAGTGTTTAAAGCATATCAACTTCTACGCGAGACCTATACTTATACAGGTTTTATCATACGGACACTTCACAGAAATGCATGCAGTATCTGAAAAAATTCCAATATTCTTGTGTATATACATTGCAAAAGAAGAGAAGTTTTAGAATATACATGAATGAAAAATGACCTGATTGTTAGAAGCTAGGAGTTTTATGACCAGCAATCTTTGCACTCACTGGCATCAGATGATAAGTTTTGAGGAAAGTTAATTTGATAGCAATGTCTTAAAGAACTTATCATCAATGCTAATACTGTATCTTTATGGGTTCGCTAGAAAGAGTTGCATGATACATCATATATTACAAAGAGGCTTCTATAAAGCTAGTATTTGTGACTCAGAAGAAATTTTAATACAAGCACAACAGTACCTGATTGTCTATGTGGGACAAGTTTTTTCATGAATGACTTTACCATCTGATGACCAACACTGATTTGATAATCTATTGTTACAGGAGGTTTACAAGGGATCAAATCCTGAAGATGGTGGCTGTAGACGAGTACTCGCTTCTGGGCATTTGTATCAAGGTTCAATTTGCATGTGGTTATTAGGAATGCTTGTAGTCATACTTAACTATGTATTTCTGTCTACTTGCTGTTTAATGATGTTGGCGGCGAACGTGTGTTATATCTAGACCTGGTTCTTGAAAACTTAAACTCATATCCAATGCAAAAGGTATGGTGATTGCTCTTTCTATGGCAATAAATTAGCCAACACACAACTTTTGTTGCTTATTATCTATTAGAGGTGACGAGGTGGGCAGGTCAGACAACAGGTTAATACTACTCTGGTCAAGTCATTTGTGACTATGGACCAAAACGGTTAACGAATGCATTACTATGTATCTTGCTTTTGATGCCATTTTTTTTTTTTTTTTAAACAACAATTTTATTCAACACGGGTAATTACCAACAGTGAACCAGTTGACCCACCCACACGCACAATCAGCAACAATTTACATTCATGTTAGCCTCACACTGCACCGGTTGTCTTTCTATTTTAATTATCACAAAGCGGACAAAGCTTGGTGCAAAGGTTAATACGACGCTTTTTTAATTTGTCCTGCACCGGTAGTCTTCCTCTAAGAGCCTTCCAAATGAATATGTTCACCTTCCTTGGCATCAATTTACTCCAAACTGTCTCTTGATGAAAATTGCTTACATTTGTGAAAGGGTTAGTTATCTCCAGTAGCTCCCTCTATCCTTCCTCTCGGCACTTTTTCGCAATCCCAAACCCACTGCCAAACACCCTCAGCCCAATGTCCCCTTTCTCATCACTGAAACTCTCCCCCTTTCTGACCTATACAGTCTTGGAAACTTATCTTTCAACTTATTTCTCACTATCAACCTATCATCGAAAGCATGTATTTTCCCCATTCCAAATTTTCTTAACAAAAGATGAAGTGAATTCTATCTCTAGCTCATCCAAACCCCTATCGACTTCCATTCCAGACCCCATCACCCCTACCCGTGAGCTCGTACCCAAGTCCTTTCCCATAGCCTCATCAATCCCATGAATGCTAGTAATAATTTTTCCCCACATAGTTACCCTCCCTCCCTTCCTATACCACCACCGCCATTTACCTAGAAGCGCTAATGCCCATTTAGAATTTTGCCATACTGAACTAGTTCATGTGAACCCCAGCTTAGGGTTTTTTTAGGTGTGAAAGTTATTGGTGGTGGTGTTGATAATGTGAATCATTGACATGTGATAAAATCTAGTAATCCATCATCTTGGTGTCATGATAATCTCTAAATGGATTTATTAAGATTTATAATAACTAGACGCAGACCTGTGGCAATGGCAGCCGATGTCTCGCAAAATTCGATGACCCATAAGTTTATTTCAACAAATCAGATTTGTAGATCGTAGAATCATTTTGAATAACTAGAATTACGACGTGGTTGACAAGCGTATAAATATATAGTTTTAAAAAAAATATGTGGGTCGATCTAAGTGTGGGAGTATATTTTCTAATAGGCTTGTTTTAAGTTATTAAGATTTTACTAATAATAGATTCAAGATTACAAAAAGAACAGATCATGTAGTTAGTAAATGTAGTTTAGAGGTATACCAACGTATGTGTGACCGCTTTTCTTGTTTTATTTAATTTAGACGGTGATAACTATTTTTTACACGCAGAAGCGTTATCATTCGGTGTGTGCTTTTTAAATTGAATTTGCAAATTTGATATCACAATAATAAGATTATTTTGTACTATCAATTTGCATAGATATTTATGCATTGTTCAAAGTTTATTTGTTTGGCGACAAATAATTATCGCTAAAGATAAAATACTATTTAATTTTTGTGATTTTAATAAACTTACATATAACATTATTGATATATTTGATGAAAGGGTTATACAATATATATTAACTTTTAAAAGACGATTCATATACGCTAGTCCTTTAAGTGGTGAAGCAACATTTTTAAAATAACATTATACAAACGATAAATTATATGTGTCAAAGCGAAATAAACAAAAACTACAATTACTTGGTCTCTCATTTAAAAAAAATTGTCACGGTTCATAACTACTTCATCATTTCTCATATAATTTTGTCAATTTGAAACCCGATTTGACCCGGTGGTTCAACCGGTTGAACCGTTCGATAAAAAACATGTCGATTTAAACCGAGTCAAACCGATAGGATGGATCGAAACATGCCAAATTAAACGGGGTTAGGCCGCGGGTTTGAAGCGCCCCGGTCAACCCGGTATCGGTTTCAACGGGTCCTCTTGTTCGTTTTGGATGGCTTTAATTGGTTAGCCGAACCGGTGATGACACCGGTTCCCAGTTGAACACGTCGGTCAGGTCTGGTCCGATTTTCAAAACTATATGTACAATCAACTTTTTAGCTTGTATGAAGCTTTGCATGTACAATATGTATAATAACATTTACTTTTAATCTTGGGATGTTTAAAAAATAACATTAATTAGTGTGTTTAATTATTTTATATTTTGTATTATGTTGTAGCTTTTTTAAATTGTACGTTATGAAAATTTTATTGTACTTTTTATTAAGAAGTGTATTAATTGGTTGTTTTTAATTTGATAGATGTGTTTTTAATTAGTTGTACAATGTGAATAAATTATCAGACTTTTAAGAATGGCGCTTTTAATAAGAGATTAATTAGATTATGACTCACACGCGACGTCAGCTGATCACTATGGTTCTTTACGATTAAACGCATTGTTTGCATTTCTCCATTAGCAACGTTGTCTCATTTAGTTTTCAATTAGTTTGCATTTATCCATTAGCTTTTCAAGCATTTCTCAATTAGTTTTTTAAACGTTCCTCTATTAACTTAGCAATAGTTATGTACATTAATGTACATTAAATGAATGACATGCATGGATAGTTACTTTTCCAAAAAATCAAGATATCAACTTTACAATTACATGCATGATTTCAACATTCAACAATCACCTTGACTTTCAACTTTCAACTTTTAATTTCCACTTTTACCTTCGATCATTTTTTTATTTTATGTAGTTAAGATGGTTTTGTTTATTATGTCTATAAACTAGACAAAGGGTATGTTGGGGTAACATTTTGGAGGGCTTTGAAGCAATTAGCATTTAACTTTTGAATTTCAAAGCTTTTCTGGCAAGTAGTGTGTAGTGTTTCGGTAGTTTGAACGCTAAATGTACAAATTATATTCAAAGAAACATTGACATATAAACACCATTGGTTTCTGCTACCCCACCTCCAATTTTGCTAAACTAAACCAAAGTAGAAGGAAAATATTTCAAAACCAACTAGACCTGTAGATAAAATTATTTTATGACCCGTTACCCGCACTGCATTTATCACTTCTATTTCAAGTAATAATCATAAATTGGACAATGAAGATGATTTACAATCATTTTGGCATCAGATGACAGGGGAGGATGGTTATTGCTCCCCTTTGATGACTCGTCCTTCGAAAATTACGTTGAGATACAATGGTTTCAAGTGTTTACGTAACGCTGTCTTGGTTCATGAAAGCAAACAAGAAAATCTTGGTATTGATACGAATTTCAAGCATGTATTGATCATTAAAAACCAATTTATTTGCAAACTGCAACACTTCCGATAAACTTTGTACAACACTAAACTTTTTGCCGTCTCTGGTAAAAGAAAACAAATAAACTTGTATATTTATTCCAAACTAAAAGGCGAGCTCGCTCATTGACTCGAGAAAGAGAGCATTGCCATGTGATCCCTTGGTCACCCCACGAGAGAAAGGTGTGCATGAGAGGTAATTAAGCATAACCAAAGTATTAATGAACTGGACATATATCCTCCAGGCTGCACAAGAATGCAATCACAAAATTAGAAGATTTCAACAAAAAACCGGAAGACATAGGTATGTTTGGATGCGCATTTCATAAGTGATTATTCGATATCTAACATAGTGTTTGGATGTGTTTCTGATGCTTGAAGTTGTAATAACGAGTCAGTCAGATGTTCCAACGTTGTAAAAAATGGTTGTAAAAAATTAAATGACGAAGAAGGAACTTATTGTAAAAAATGGTTGTAAAAGTTACTTATATTAGTTCTGCTAAAGAAACAGTTTTGTTCTGATAATCACGACTTCAGATAATAGTTTGATTAATATATCTGATTATCGCGACTTCAGATAACGAGTTCCCAAATGCAAATCCAAACACCTTGTATGTCACCAAAGAAGCATATGTACATACCTTCTTCCTAAACATTCTATTATATCGGTGGTGAGTGTTGATCTCTTCTTATCTTCAAATGCAACTGATGCTGCTTTCCTCATCAGAGCAGATCCTGCAATACATCCCAACATTGCCGGGTTGATGTTGTATTCCCCTTTCCTAGCAAGCTGTCGAGCCCAAGCTAAGAATACTGCAACACTGCTCAACAAAAACAACCGAATGTAATCATTCTTGATTTAAGCCTTTGGAATCACAATGAGGGTCCTTACCAACTATGTGAAGACAAAGGATTGGCAATTAAACTTTAATTGAAAGAATGAAGTCGTTAAATTAGCAAGTTACCTTCCAGAAAGTATATCACCTTGTCCACCACAGCGTCGAGGGGAACCGTATATGCTAACTGATTTAACTGCATGTACCATAAACAATTAAAAGATGGCAATGCCTGTGTTATACCTTTGTGGAAGCATAATATTTTAAATATGATCCTAAATAATTGTTATTTAGATAATAAGTTAATTTTTAGATAAAAGTCATGAGGTTATAAACAGTTGAATCTACTTCAAGACACTTCTAAACGGTTTGACCTGTTTTTTTAAGTAATTTTCCAATTTTACTCGTTTAACCAGTTTGACACATCACATCCCAAAAAATGATATCAGCTGCCATGTTTATTTGTATATTAATGCACTACTTAATTGAACTTAGATCAAGCTTTTACAAAAAAATAAACAAAAAAGTACTCGATACAATATATAATGATGATAGAAGTAAATTGTATTATAAAAAGTACCTTCTTTACCATCACTAATGTAATCAGAGTGCCCTTTACGAAGAATAGTCACACCGCCAATGCTGCCATTAATGATTGAAATTTGGATCACAATTCATGTATCGACTTTAAAAGATAAAGGTACTCTTAATACAATACTAAATCCATGTGTTCAACTTATGATCACATACTATCAGCAAAAGTAGAAAAGCAAACTCGAGTGTCTTAATAAACAAATTACCTATTGGCAAGAGAGAGTAATTGCTGGGGTCCATCTTGATCATTTACATCACAGTTTAATACTTTCTGAACAAGGCGTTTGTACTCGTTTACATTTGGAGTCAGAACAGCTAAAGGATAGCCGCTAACTAGATCAAGACAGTTTGTGACAAGAAATAGCCCATCCTATAAGACACGTATGAAGAAAAAAAGATGTTAAAAACTAGAAATCAAGCATGAAATAATATAAACTAAGATATCTAAAGCTACTTAGGATTCATACCCCATCAATGACCATAGGGACGTTGCTTCGCCTTGCATGCTTCATAATGTCACTGACACAATCCTACCAAGTATAAAAAATATCATAAATGATATTCTGTATGTCCCGCAAAAAAGCTGGATGCAAAAAAAAAGATTCATATGACATGTTTATAGACCATAGATGCAAGATGCGGCCGATAGATACAATCTGTATCTGTACCATTTGTGCAAACCAAACAGTTTCTACATTAATAATATATAAAATCTTCTAATAAAAAGCTTTAGATAGTATATACTATATAGTGTAACTCATTAACTTCAATTGTTTTTTCTAAAGAAAAGAGTCTTCAATCGATTGCTCTTCATTCTTTTTCTGTTTAAAGTTTTCTTTTCAGAAGACGGATGATTTAGTCGGTGTGACTGGTCAAAGAAAGCTTACTATAGGCCTAAACTTCAGCCTACACCTGTCAAACTGAACAGTGTGCATGCCTAATTATTGCAAAAAGGAAGTGAAGAGGAAGAAAACATGACACACCAAAAGGAATGGATCTCTTCCAAGCCCAGGGCCAATGACAAGACAATCAAATCTTTCCAACCACTTATCAACTTCAGCAAGAACCTGAGTTGATATTGATTGTTTGTCTTCCTCTCTGTAAATTCACAAAAATCAGAACCAATTCAGTATTTAAAAGACCAGCTCGACAGACGGATGAGACTAACTGACCTCACATTGTATGATTCTTCTAACAAAGGATGCACAATCAACTCAGGACTGTAGCTTTTTATAACTGGAGCAGCATCTTTAGTACAGATAACATGTGATAAATCTGCACCCTAAGAAGACATTGGGAGAAAAAAGACATTCAAATGAATTCAAAAGGTAAGTACAGCCCGAATAAAAAGTAATGATGTCTGGAGATACTAACGATTTTGAGAGCAGAAATAGCAGTGAAGTATGGTGCACCAGTGTATTCACGGCAACCACCTAAAACCGCTATCTTTCCTGATTAAAAATAACAAAACTTGTCAAAAATTAAATCAGCAAAACCAAGTTTAAGCTTGAGAATTGAGATCGATTGCCGCAGTTGTAAAAGTAAGTTGGTATCACGTTACCAGACTGTGTGCAATTAAAGTCATCCACATTGCTTCTCCTTATCAGCTTATTTTGTGTCAAAATAGCCAGTTTTCAATTAGCAGGATGGAAAATTCTTATTTGACATGAAACTAATAAACTTAAGTTACGTTTTTATCATCCTATCTAGCCTAATAGCCACTACAAATAGATTAGACTGTAAGTTATACAAAGGATACTTTTTTGGTCTTACTACATTTTTTTTTTTTTTTTTACAAAATAAGCAAACAAGAAAACTACTTCCTCTGATGGTTATAACTTATAAGTACTTAGCAATCTCATAAGTATCCCTAATCTAACATACCCAGTTGCTATAAAGCTAAAAGTATTTGGGAAGGGGGGGAGGGGGGTTGGGGTTTAAGCTTATATGTGGGCTTACGAGCTTATTAGATTTCGGGTTATATTTCATAAGCTTCAATTTCCCGGTTTCTTTTGAGACTTACGGACTCATATAAAGTTATTATATCATAATAAACTTATACAAGCCCATAATACACAAAATAAGCTGGAGAATTGTGGCTTATGGGGGTGTTTGCTTCGGCTTATGGCTTATTTGGTTTTGGGCTTATGTTTCATAAGCTCACTTTTTGTGGTTTATTTTGAAACTTTCGCTTATATAAGCTTTATATTACAACATAATAAACTTATATAAGCCGAAAAGTTTCAAATAAGCCATTAAAAGTGAGCTTATGAAACATAAGCCCAAAACCAAATAAGCCATAAGCCGGCTATATAAGCCGAAATAAACACCCCCTATATAATATAAGCCGAAATCAAATAAGCTCCTAAGCCCACATAACTAATACCCTATTAGTCAGTAATCTACAACAAATCTAGACTAACCTGCAAACAACTCACTAAAATCTATAAAAATGAAAACTTTAATATCAAAAAGCACTCACCAGCTTGACCCTTATGCTTATTTGGATCAAGGGCAGGTGCAAGTGACCTCAAAACACTAACAGCATCAACTTCCAGCCCACTCGTTGAAAAAGATTGCATTTTTGTGCTTAAACACCTGATCAAATGTTGTTGTCTTCTTATTACACTACCATAACACTGTTGCATATGTATCTATTCCTACAATTGCATATAATAACTAAGAAGTTTAAAAAACTGATTAGATATTGAAATTGGAATTGGGTTTCTGTGAGATTTTGATATGAAAATAGTGGGATTGTTTTCAGTTCCAGAGAGTTCTTGACGGTGGTACTGGTATATGGTAGCCAAGTGTATGATGGAATAATAAGGGGGTGTTTGGGATAAGTAGGTTTTGTGGTGTTTGGGACTAAGCGAAAATGGTACTGTATTTTACTATGTATTTTACTCTTTTGTATTCGTTTAGGCTGGACGGCAAGGAAGTCTACACTCACCTTATTTTGGTCACTCACTCGTGAACATCCTTGCCCTACAACATTAGTCACGCGCGAGTCACTTGTATCTAGGCAAGTTAAGGTGAGTGGTTCACCTACTTGATAAACGTGCTAGCTTAAATTCGACCGTTTGGTTTATATAAAAAGAGTAAATTACGGATGGTCCCTAAGGTTTGTCAAAGTTTCATTCACAATCCCGAAAGTTTAAAGTTGCGTGGATAGTCCTATCTCGAAAAAAATAACACTGTGGTCCCTTATTTAACTGGCGTTAAGTAAGTTCGTTATAATTTACATTTTAGCCCTTTTGGTTGAAGGTCGTTACCTTGTCATCCATTATCATGTGATCGTTTATAAGTTAAAGTTTTTCGACATTAGTGACGTTTTATACATTTTCTTACGTTTTTACGTTTTTCTGTTTTTAACGTTTTCATCCGTTTTTATAGACGCCGCCTGCTTTCACGTTTTTTTTTTCTTTTTTTTAACGTTTTCGTCATAAAATTTTTGACATAAAATTTCAAAAATAAATTTTGAAAAATTTTTCGACATAAAATTTTGAAAAATTTTACTCCAATTTTTTCAAAATTCTTTTCAATTTTTTTCCGAAAATTTTTTTGACATAAATTTGAAAAATTTTACTCCAATTTTTTCCGAAAAATTTCGTCCGCTTTTTATACGTTTCGTCATTTTTACATTTTCATCTATTTTTATCGTTTGCTTACATTTTTTACATTTTATTAGTTTTTATACGTTTTCGTCCTCCTTTTACGTTTTCATTGGCTTTTTATGTTTTCATCCCATTTTTATACGTTTTACTGGTTTCTTACATTTTATACATTTTGGCCCGTTTTATATGTTTTCTTCTCTCTTTAACGTTTTCGACATAAAAATTTTTGACATAAAATTTCAAAATAATTTTTTTCGAATTTTTCAAAATTCTTGTTCGAATTTTTTCCCAAATTTTTTGAAATTCTTTTCAAAATTTTTTTCAATTTTTTGAAATTCCTTTTAAATTTTTTTCAATTTTTTGAAAATTTTTTCGAGTTATTTTTTCGAAAGTCTTTTCAAAATTTTATTTTCCAAATTCTTTTCGAATTTGAAAAAATGGATGAAAAGAATTTCAAAAAAAGTGGAAAAAAATTTGGAAAAGAATTTCGAAAAAAATTTAGAAAAAATCCTAAAAAAATTGGAAAAAAAATTTGAAAAGAATTTCGGAAAAAATTGAGTAAAATTTTCAAAATTTTTATGTCGAAAAATTTTCAAAATTTTTTTTGAAATTTTATGTCAAAAATTTTATGACGAAACGTTAAAAAGTAAGAAAACGAGAAAACGGATAAAACGTATAAAAGCGGACCAAAATGTAAAAAAATGTAAGCAACGGCGAAACGCGTATAAAAACGGATGAAAACGTTAAAAATGTATCGAAAACGTAAAAAACGTAAGAAAATGTATAAAACGCATCTAATGTCGAAAAACTTTAACTTATAAATGACCATTATGATAATGGATGACAAGGTAACGACCTTCAACCAAAAGGGCTAAAATGTAAATTATAACGAGCTTACTTAACGCCGTTAAATAAGGGACCACAGTGTTATTTTTTCGTAGATAGGGACTATCCATGCAACTTTAAACTTTCGTGGACCTGTGAGTGAAACTTTGGACAAACCTTAGGGACCATCCGTAATTTACTCTAAAAAATATGAGTTAAAGTTGAGTGGAAGTGTGATACGACCACTGTTAGTATTGGTTTTATGGACAATAAATTAATAGGCGTGAGTTAGGATCGAACTCGAGGTATGGGATTGCACACTTTACGTATGAGAATTTAAAGTTAAATAATTAAATATAAATGTTGTATTTATTTATTTATTAAACGAAATAACTAACAGACGTTAAGTAATTAATGTAATGGACTAACAGGCGTTAAAGGTATTTGAAAAGGACTTAATTGCAAAGTTGGGAAGGTTGGAATCCCTTTAGGGATACCAAACCGATTAGCCATAAGGAGAAACATGGAAACAAAACCAACTTGCTCACCAAGTTTCTTGGGATATAAACACGCCAGGGTTTTATTTTTCCATCTCTTGTCTTCATTAGCTAAACCATAAAAAAATTGTTTTGTGTGTTTTTCTTGTCCAAAACGATCGTACAACCCTTGTGGGTGTCGATCCATTACTTTTCTACAAACCAAGTTATTTTGTTTGATAAAACTAGCATTACTTTAATTCGGTTTAGTACGTGTGTACAAGAACATAGTAATAACATACTTTTGTTATTATCTTGGATTGAATTACAAAACGGTAAGGGGTAATTCTTATAATCCTATAAACCCTAATTAGGGTTCATCCAATTGCTAGTTTGTGGATTTGATTCTTGTTCGGCTAGAATCAAGAAAAGGTACGCATATTCTTTTATGTTAATTAATTGTTCATTAATAAATCCTATACGCTTCCGCATGTATACTTTGATGTTTTGTGATTATTTATTTGATTGTCATGTTATATAATTCCAACAGTGGCATCACGAGTCATTGGTTTTTAATGAGTAATTAATTACATAAACGCGTAATAAAACAAATATATGTATGTTGTTCAATATGTTTATCTAGGGTTTATGTTTATGTATGGCGTACCCCTATTTTTTTTATGTCGACACATAAATAAATTTTAAGGGTTTTGAAAATTGTTTGCTAACCTTATTAAAACCTAGAATTAATATATTGATTACGTGATTAATTCGTGAATAATTTGTTATGTGTCATGGAATTTTTATATGCGATCTTGTGACTTATTTGTATAAATTGTTATGATATCCATGATTATACATGCATGTTAGTCATGGATAAGTTGCTTTGATATTGTTTAATTGTTATGACATATTTATTTACGATAAATCTTGAATTGGGGAAGACTCAATTACATATATTAATGAATCAATTATGTGCAATTTGGTATATTATTAATTATGGGTTTACGTAATCGATTCTTCGATGTATGTGGCTCACTCTCAATTGAGAGAGTGAAAGCCTAATTAATATATACATTAATTTAACCTAGATATTGATTATTAATAGGTTTTATCGAATAAGTTGCGTGTGGCTACTTGTTTACACGTATAAATTGTTTATTATGCGCATTGTTTTTAGTAGTTTATTTTTTTTATTACTTGTTTGTTTATTATGTTAGGCGGTTTTAAGCAAAGGGTAATTTTGAATAGAAAAATAATACGGACTAAACAATGGCGAACTTTGATTTGTTTTGGAAGAGTTAAGTTTTCAAAAGTTTAATTGATTGGTGACTTTGGTACAATGGTGAACAGCTCACCCATTAGAATGAACTATAAAGGGTTATTTAAGTGCATGATCGCATGAAATGATGTCTAAGGTTATGCGTTTGCGCTTACCGGTCCTCTCGCCTTTGTAAGTTCGAATGGAGCTACTTAGTAAGCCATAAAATGTACAAGCTCATCTTAAGGCGAATTAGTTTTAATTCCATGCGCCACTTCGGTGGTAATTATCCGAAACACTAAGTGTTTACACTTATGCAAAAGTACGGTATAATGGATGATAATTAATACTAAATTCCTTGATTGGTGAACCCAATACCTCAATCAAAACTTTGATAATTTGATCTTTATGAATTGGTAATAAAAGTTTTTATTAAAATTATGCTACAAGATGAATGCATGACATCTTTGTACATATTTGATTTGACCATAAAATCAAAACTAGTACCCTTTTAAATTAAGTTATATGCCATCTAATTAAAAGGAACACTTGAAGTTGCAATTTATGTCATGAGAGTACTTGGCTAGATTGTGATGGAGAGGTAAATCTCTATGTAAAGTGAGACCTTACATGGACATATTTGCGCTTCTTTAAGTTAGACACTTAAGTTGAGTAGGAAGTGAGACTTGGACTCAATGGCATAAGATGGGATGAAACATGTTTATATTTGCAATAGCGTTGGAAAATATAAATCCCATAATGATCTAGGAGTTGGAAATTGTTTGCCAATTAATGTTCGACAGATTACCTTATTATGTGCTTTCGTTACTAGCAGATCAACTGATGTAATGGAACTACGATAATTTGGATCCTAGTTTTCGAGAAAATTCTATGGTTATATGAATATTACCTTGGGTATTTTATTTTCTTGAAAAGTTTAATTATCGAAAATCGAAATTGAATTTTGCTAATTCTTTAAATGTATTAATGCAACATTAAACCATAAACGAGGTTATTCCTCTATTGGTAAATTGATCTACGCTGTAATGGTTTTTGGTAGAGTCAACTTTAATAAGAGAATAAACCTAGTCCTCTTTTCTTAATAAAGAGTGAGATTAAATCCTATTCCTTTTCATGAATGAAGAAAGGTATGATAGGACAATTAGAATTGTCTAAATTCTAAATACGTAACTCGTAAGCAAATTTTAATAGTTAAGAAAATTGCATATTTTATGAGTTATTAAATTAAAAGCTGGACTAATTACTGTATAATTGGTAAAAGACAAACTAGCATATTTTATCTAGTTGTTGCTTTGACCATTTAAAAGTACTACTTACAATTGTTGGAATAGTAGAACTATTAAGAAAGAAATTGCATGCCCAATTATTTCAAGTTAATAGCATTGATGAATAATTCATCATCTACATAGTAGAATACATTTTTTAAGTACATTTGTAATTGTTATGTATGGACTTTCTCAAAGGTGTAGAAGTAAATAATACACTATTTTCTTTCATCGGTTAATGAAACACTTACAATGTTGTCAAATCCATTAGGAGTGTTGTGTTCTTATTCTTGAATAAGGAATTAATGTAATGATCTCTTATTCATGGGAGTTACAAGCTTTGTCATCTTGGTAGTAACCCGATTATCTCTAGAATGTCTTAAGATAATTACTTTCCACTTGTAGACACTTATGTTTTCAAGGATAGTCATGAACGTTTTCTTATTAGACAATGAAGTGGTTCTACATCTACTAGTTATGCTAATATCAATGACACAGTCATATTAGTCACATAAACGAACATATGTCGTGTTGTTTATCTGATACATGATGTTGTTCAATGCACAAGTGGGAGAAATCTATATTGTGTGCAAGGGACAACATATAGGTATATGATTTAATGGATTCTCTTGACTGCAAGGTAAGAGACCAACATTCTAATATAACTTGTACATATCTAATTCAAGAAACACTTGGTGTTGCAATTTACGTCATGTGAGAACTTGGCGAGATTGCAACAACAAAGTAAATCTCTATGTGAAGTCAGACCTTGCATGGACATATTTGCAGTTTCTAAATTAGACAAGTATTTAGAACTTGTGTCAAAATGATATATAAGACTACTTCAAATTAGATATTTATGTATTATTAGAATGACATAAATGAAGTAATCTAATACTACTTCAATTTGTTTATTTATGTATTTTGGAATGACATAAATGAAAAATAATGTAGTCCTACATTATTGTGAAGTAAATAAATTAACTTGAAATTACTATTGAAACCAAAAGTTGTGTTCATAATTACTTTAGTTAAACATGTTTATGATTCATTGTAAAGACATAAACATAAAGTCTTTTAAGACTTATAATAAAGTAAGACGTTAACTTGTTATGTTTTTAATTAAGACATATACAAGAAGTTATTGAGGTGATCAATGATTTATAACGATAATGGGATTATAACAGTTTATGTTTCTTGTTGAGACATGGATATGAAGTGACTTGGTTAAAGGTACTTGTGTTATAAAGCATGTAATTGGCTAGGAAAGTCTATTATACCATTAAGTTGACTTAGTTGGTAAATAGGTAAGCCAAAAGGAATATGTTTATCTTATATATTGTTAGATTGTCTTACAATATTAAATTCTAATGAATACCACAAGTTGATGGTATGTTCAGTTAGGAGGATCAAACTTTATTTGATTTGTTTGATTCAAGATAACCATATTTTTTTTTCTTAAAAGGTAACAAGGTTAGAATATTGAGTATGGATTGAATATACTCAATATGACTCCAACCTAGAAGATTAATAAAACACCATTTTAATATGGAATGTGATGAATCACATTAAGTTTTAAAATTGAAGATTCTGATTTTGTTAAACTACTTATGAATAGGTTATTAACAAACTTAAGTCATGAATTATCAATGTGTATTTGTAATATCCTAAAAAGAGAACAATGTAGTTTTGCTCTAACTGCTAAGTATATATAGATAGTCTATATATTACAAAAGGCAAGTGGGAGTTTTTCTATCTTGAAAGATAAAATTACAAGATACATAATCTTCTTAAATACACTAGTAAATATCATGATGAGGTTAGACATGTAATTGATAGACCTCATGATGATGGAATTTTCATTCATAGATCTGAAAAGATATCTCAGATATTTGACTTATATGCTGAGAAATATGAGTTACAGGATTATAGTAAACCTGATAATCATTATGATAGATTACCAAATATTGAATTGGGTAAATAATTCATACTATGAATGTTAAAGATGTTGTCCATAAAGATAATCAATTTTGGAAATTTGGTTTATCTTAATAGTTAGACTAGAGAATGGAAATAAGTTTCTTCAAAGAGATGAAAAACCCTAGTGGTTTGAATTTCTATGTAGAAATCATATGGACAATATTGTACACATATTTAATGCATGTTTTATGACAAAATTATTAATCATATTTAAGCAATTAATTATAATTGAATATTCTTTTCTAGACACATTAAATATATAAAGATGATAATTGTCATACTTGTTTTCATTAATATGAAATATGACAATGGAATATCAAAACTCTTTCTTGAGAAATTACTTGAGCGAGGACGGTAAGTAATTGAAAGGTTTTTGAATTCATATAATATTTGAAAGTGTACGAAGTGCAATTATTCATGAATGGATAAATGCATGCATCTATGAAATTATTCTTATGTTTAGTTATTAAATCATAGTTTTGATTTATAATTGAAATAAGATAAAATTTAAGTATTCCTGAAAGCTAGTGGGAGTATTATGTTAAGGTTTTAAATCTTATATGTTGTATAACATATGAGAAGTAACATTCCTTGTAAGCTAAATGTTAAGTCTTAGATTGGAATGAAACTTCACTTGTAAGATTTAAGAATTAAAACATATAACCTTGAAATATATGTTTATTGTTAATAAACATGTGCAGTAAAATAAATGATTCTAATAAAACATGATATATCATTTGGGAAATTGATAAATATCTTTTGACAAGATAGAACGTAAATGAATTCTAAGGTTGACCTGTAGATTCATCATGTACATCATGTTGCGTATTAAAATTGTTGTATCATTCTTGAATAAGAAGTGATTTGACAACATTGATATCTAACTAAAAGTTATTAGATAGCTTGTGTAATGAATATTCTAAAAGAATTACATCCTCAGCCTGGAATTGCTCCTAAATTCTATGGATGAACAATATGTCAAATGTTGTGCAAATTGTCATCGGCTTTAAACTTGAAAGTTAGGAAAGCATCAAACATTACACAATAAGATATTAAAGTTTACGAAGTTTTAATGAGCATATTGTTTTTTGCATACAATGATGCTGGTTTAATTGAGATGACACTCAATACTAGTCATGGTATGATTTCATCCTTGTTAATGGCCATGTGAACTAGTTGTGCTACTAAAAGCACAATTGCATTATACATTAAAAGAATAAGAATACTTTAAATTTTAAAATGTTTGAAAATTTAAATTGTCATAAATTGGTAAAAGAGGATGTCACACACTTTATGAATTATTATGTGAATTGGTGAATGCACACATATGAAGACTTCATTAATTGAATTCTTGAAATAAGTATTCTCAAAATTATGATAGATCAAGTTGGTTGATTTATGCCTTGTCAACAAGTATGATTGTCATTACTTGAGGCATAATTCATCAACTGGAATTTTCATGCATTGATCTATTTGGTATTTGGATAAGGGATGTTAAACAATTGTTATAATAAATCAAATACTTGGTATGTTTGATTTTATAATATATTGTATCATATATTTGCATGTTTAATCCGTGAATAAATTTATTTATTCTAAATCGTCCGTTGTCGATTAATGATATGGGAGTATCATTAAACTAAGACAAATCGAGAGATATGATAGGATATACTTGAAAGTATATTGATGAGAATGCATACCAATTTCGGATGATATTCAATGAATTGAATATAGGACTTATCCCAACTACATAATTTACTTTATGGATATTGTTATTAAGTAAATTATGAATAGTTATCCTCGGACTTGAGATACGGATAAGTGTCATGAATGTAGTGCATACGTGGAGCAACTTAACGCTATCGTGAATCGGTAGTCATAAGGGTTGTTTCTCAAGTGTTGCAAAGTTCATGGGTTATTCTCGTAGTCAAGATAGAATTTGTTCCTTCAAATTTATTTTGAAGTTTAATCTTCTTGGGCCTCGTAGGGTTGACAAGATGTTTGCGTGCCACGCCCAAAGATCTCCCCGAATATGTTCGGAAGATTTGGTAATCTTGCTCAATCACTAATAACGAGAAAGAATGGTTGAATAAAGAATGACTTAATTCCATATCTTTATTTAACATGGTATTAGAAACAAAAGGATAATAATAATGAGAAATCATTAAAAGGTTTTCCAGGAGCCTTGCTCGAGTTGTACTAGATGCATCGAAGTGTTGCTAGACGCTAACCGAATGTGATCACTCTATTAAGATATGTCAAAGTGGGAGCTGTTGGTTTTATGGACAATAAATTAATAGACGTGAGTTAGGATCGAACTCGAGACTATGGGATTGCACACTTTAAGTATGAGAATTTAAAGTTAAATAATTAAATATAAATGTTGTATTTATTTATTTATTAAACGAAATAACTAACGGACGTTAAGTAATTAATGTAATGGACTAACGGGCGTTAAAGGTATTTGGAAAAGGACTTAATTGCAAAAGTTGGGAAGGTTCTGGAATCCCTTTAGGGATACCAAACCGATTGGCCATAAGGAGAAACATGGAAACAAAAACCAACTTGTTCACCAAGTTTGCTTGGGTATATAAACAAGGCTAGGGGTTTTATTTTTCCATCTCTTGTGCTCATTAGCTAAACCCTAAAAAAATTGTTTTGTGTGTTTTTCTTGTCCAAAACGATCGTACAACCCTTGTGGGTGTCGATCCATTACTTTTCTACAAACCAAGTTATTTTGTTTGATAAAACTAGCATTACTTTAATTCGGTTTAGTACGTGTGTACAAGAACATAGTAATAACATACTTTTGTTATTATCTTGGATTGAATTACAAAAGCAGTGAGGGTAATTCTTATAATCCTATAAACCCTAATTAGGGTTCATCCAATTGCTAGTTTGTGGATTTGATTCTTGTTCGGCTAGAATCAAGAAAAGGTACGCATATTCTTTTATGTTAATTAATTGTTCATTAATAAATCCTATACGCTTCCGCATGTATACTTTGATGTTTTGTGATTATTTATTTGATTGTCATGTTATATAATTCCAACAGTTAGGGGCTGTATCGGGATAAGGCATCACTTCAAGCGTGTGCTAGCTCTTTAAGAATTAGAAAAAAAGAACTAGAGAATTATTGATCTTAAACTTGATTAATTATAATAAATGATTACAAGAGTATTTATAAGACAAAGTAGGGTAAAACCCTAAGACCTTAATAGGCCATGGGCTCAGGCCCAGGCGTATCATTCCTCACTCCTTCAAAACCACCTTGCCCTCAAGGTGTTGTCTTAAAACGTTCTTAAATGACTTTCCTAAATAAACATGAAAACAATCCTAAACAAAGACACGTAAATAAAGATAGATTATATGACATAATATTTATGCCATACATTTGCACTTCTTGAGTCATTTGGGCGGTCCGTCCTCCTGCAACATTGGCGTAATCCGGGATCCCATAATCTTCTTTGAATTGCAGCATTTGCCTTTTTCTTCTTCCGTATTCCTTTGCCTTGGACATAACACAACACCATTCTTCCATCTTTTGCTGCCCCACGGCTCTTCTCGCGATATACCCACTTCAAACAAACAACCAAACTCTCACCAATATCAAAAACATCGTTTATCGCGCTACTAACCTCAACAACACCAATATCTTCATTAGCATCTAAGGACTCTTTAATCACATATGGAGCTTCTTCACTTGGCCATGATAGAACGATATCTATTTTCTCTTCAATGTTCAACTTTTTCCCTGCAATTATCTCAAAACGAGCCTCCATTTTACGGGCTATGGAACAATCTTCTCCTAAAGTTGTAGGCGCTAACCTTAAGAGTGCACATTGTAGAAGCGGTTTAAGTCCCGAGATATAAATCGATTTAAGTAAAGATTCTGAGATCCATGTCACTCGATTTGCAAGTACCACAAACTCACTCTCATATTCGGTCACCGTACCCATTTGCAAGAGCTTAGAGTGCGATTCGCGTTCGATCACCGCCGCCCGTGAATAGTCTTAGATGAGCGGTAATCTTTTTTTTTTTTTTTTTTTTTTTTTTTTTTTTTGTTGGAACCCTAATCGTAAGCCTCTCAACGAGAGCTCTCAATGAAAGCACCAATTGGTACGACCGTTAGGGGTTGTATCGGATAAGGCACCACAGCGTGTGCTAGCTCCTTAAGAATTAGAGAGAAGAACTGAGAATTATTGATCTTAAACTTGATTAATTATAATAAATGATTACAAGAGTATTTATAAGACAAAGTAGGTAAACCCTAAGACCTTAATAGGCCATGGGCTCGGGCCCAGGCGTATCAAAGTTATCGATTCTTTTGTCCGCATAAAGGTGAGTGGAAATGAGTGAAAGTGAGAGAAGAGAGAAAGCTGACGTGACGCTGATGTGTAAGGTGAGTGTATGACTCACTTGCCTTCTAGCCTTAGGGCAGGCTTGGTGGAGGGTATTAAGGGTGGGGAATAAAAAAAACAATCATTAATTATGCTTGGTGAAGGGTAAATGAATTGAGCATTACCCTAAACTAGGTAATGACTCATTGCACTACAAATTGAGGGTTAAGTTTTCATTACCTTTTGCATTCCTTATTTATACCTTTTGTATTTCCCTTTCCCATTCCCTTAATTGAAAAAGCGGACCCTTACTTTCTCTTTTTGTTTCAAAAGATAATTAACTACTATTTCTTAGAGAGCTAGTTGCACTAAATTAAGTGGCTTGGACATATTATTAAATTAGCCACTTAATCGAAAGAGAGGTATTAGTGGACTTTCTCATTAAGATGAATTAAATGATTGAACCCACTCATTAAGCGGAAAGTAAACACACCCTAACTCTTATTGGTGTGTTACCTTATCAAAGAGTAATGTTATTTATGCTTACAATTCATGCCTAAATTTATGTCTAATTCATAAATTACTTGTACATTTCTATTATACATTTTCTCTCTAAATTTTCATCCATCACTTTTTCAAATCTACCAATCAAATCATTAGACATACAAGCAGCCTTGCTAATTAGGCATAAGAATAATTTTTCCTTATCAAATACCCATAACACTACAAAAATTAAAACATCATTCTCACCAATAATTATTATTGGTGCATGTGAGTCTTAGGTAGAGGATCCAATAAAAAGATAACATTTTTAGAAAGTTTAGAAAGCCACTCTTTAGGTGACACGTGTCCACCATATCAAATAATTTTTTAAAAAAAATCGTCAGGGGCATATTGGTCATTTTTCACTTTTTTTACTATTCACCTTCAAAATTCAAACGCACATAACTTTTAAACGACAAAGTTTTAGAAAAAACCGAATTCACCAAAATTTCTAAAATTCAATCATCTTTAATTTGTTATAAATGTTGTTAAATATTTCGAAACTCTTTTTTTACATATTCATTTGGTCTTTATTTTCTTGATGTTTTTGCCATTTTCAACCTTATTTTTTACCTTCAAAATTATCGAATCATGAAATATTTAAAACATGAAAGTTATAGAATTTGGTTCACTCTTCACCCAAAATTTTGAATCACTCAAATCCGATATGCTATGAGTGAGATATCGCACGTTAATGATGGCATTTTAGTCATATTTGTTGCACACAAAGTGTTTGATGAAATGTTTAGCTTAGATTATTAGTGTTAAAAATAGGGTTAAATGCTCTAATTTTTGCACCACAGTGCATCATTAAACATTTTATTAATGTAAAGTTATATTTTTTAATTGTTACTTTTTTTAAAAAAAGAAATACGTTTTGTTCATCAGTTAGTGTTATTCATTAGTTAATTTTGTTCAAGACTGATGAACTGATGAACAAGATTAATTGATTGTTCATCGGTTAATCTTGTTCATCAAAATATAATTTTGTTTAATAACTTTCTCTCTCATATTACTTTTGTTTATGAGCTTCACCCATTTTTCTTTTGTTCATTAAAAACAAAGTTTTGTTCATGAGAGATTTACTTTTTTTATTAAGACTCATGGCATTAGCAAGATTCTTACCATCGCAAAAGATTTACTTTTTTTTATTAATAAAAAGTGTTGTTCATCAATAAAAAGAGTTGTTCATTTATTCATCAATAAAGAGTGTTGTTCATCAATAAAAGTGTTATCATCAATAAAAAGAGTTGTTCATCAGTTTATCACAATGTTCATCAGTTCTCTTTATTTTCGTTCATCAGTTATATCACAATGTTCATCAGTTATGGTCACATTGTTCATCAGTTTATGAGTTGGTTGTTGTTTTTCAGTTAGTCTGTTCATCACAATGTTCATCAGTTCATCAGTTTCCTAAAAAAACAACAATGTTCATCAGTTTTCCAAAAAATATTATAATGTTCATCAGTTGTCTAAAAAAAATCATAATTTTTATCAGTTATGGTCACATTGTTCATCAGTTCATAAGTTGGTTGTTTGTTCATCAATCAGTATGTTCATCATTTGTCTTTGTTAATTAGTTAAAAAAAACCTAAAAGTAACAAAAATAAGAAAAGATGTATTGTAATACATAAATTAGTGCATTTAAATGTACTTTTATAAGATAAATCTCTTTTAGGTAGCCCCGGTGTGAGTCTTTACTTCCAGGCAATAAGACTAAACCTAAAGTATCTTCTCTTCACCGGTTCTAGCTTACGTTTAAGTTTCCTCTGACTACAAGGGAATTTCTCAGCTGTAGCAGAAGTGGACGAACAACACTTCCTTTCCTTGCATTAGCGGCCGCTTTTCCACATCCACTTCTGGGAGAGAGCAACTATAAATCATAGCTTTAGGCTTTGAGCCTTTCTTCCTATGACACAATTACTTGAACTTGAGCAGTTGTCTGGAACTGATGCTACACCTTGGGGCTGCAATCCCTTCTTCTTAGCACGGATGTCCCTCTGCAATACCCGACTCATATCATGTCGGATTTGAGTGATTCAAATTTATGGGTAAAGAATGGCCAAAAAGTTACAAATTTCGTGTTTTAAGTTTAAAATAATTCGGCCTTTAAATTAGACAAAATTAGAGCCGAAAATTTTAATAAAATCAACACCCACTTAAAAGCTAGGAAAAAAAGTTGCAATTCACATATCAAAATGCATACCAAATTAAAGAGAATTAAAATTTAGTAATTTGGGTGAAATCAGTTTTTTGTAAAACTTTGTCGTTTAAAAGTTATTTACGTTTGAAATTTATGTTGGAATTAAAAAAAATGGTCAAATGACCAAACCACTCTCTAACCGAAAATACTAAGAAAAAAAGAAAGAAATGGGTGGGAGACACGTGGCATTAGGCAATTGATTTTGCAAATTTTTTATTTTCTTCCACTTTGCAGTGGATCGCAACTCGTGAGTCTTATAACATATCATCAAAAATACCTCACTCACAAATAATAATAATAATAATAATAAAGAAAATAAAAAATAAAATAAAAAGAACCAAACAACGGGCGTGAATCCACCAATGAAGGGATGAACACCGTGGCTTTGGCGCAAGGGTAGGGTGCACTATGACGGCGCCATTATACCTAAAAAATCTCCAATTACAGTGTTGTAAGTCTCCTACACCGTGCTCTCTTATAACCGATAACCATTTATGTAGGAGTGCTCCCAGGTTGCCAACTTTTGTGTATGCGTTTACTTTGTAAAAGAACGAATAAAATAAAATAAAATAAAAGTGTAATTTAAAATCTAATCGATATATAACATATACTCATATAGTGTTGATGGAATAGAAGTAATAGAATGGATGACATAATGTACGCTACTTTATTAAGGTGGAATCGGATTTTAAGTGTAGTGTCGTTTTATAAAAAAAAAAAAAAAAAGTATTTTGTGACTTAAAATACCCTAAAAATTGTACCTACTAAAACTTGAACTTGAAACCTCATGTGAACATATTAGAGTGCCTGATCATTAAGCTACTTAGTGATGTTTAGTGTCGTCTAAGAAACTCACTTTAAAAAGAAAATGTCTTAGAAAAGCATTTTACGTGTAAAACATTGGGGATACGTTTTGTAGATGTACTTTAAGCAATTTAAAATGTTTATCGATGATTAATTAAGAGATTGTTAGTCCAAGTTTAAACTGAAACATAAGTCGTATAATATTTGAATTTTTAAAATAAACTATTATGTAAAATGAGACTCGAAATGCCTATTGACAAAATACTTTGTGGAAGGGCTCTCGCTCAACGGATCAAAGGTACGCCGGGGATAACAGGCTGATGACTCTCAAGAGCTCTTATCGACGGAGTCGTTTGGCACCTCGATGTCGACTCATCACATCCTGAGGTTAAAGAAGGTCCCAAGGGTTCGGTTGTTCGCGATTCAAGGAGAATCATGAGGAGCCAACCCTAGTACAAGAGAACGGGTTGGGCCAACCTATGGTGTACGGTTGTTATGCCAATAGCGTAGGGCATCTAAGTTGGTATGGAAGAATTCTTTGCACCATGGGAAATCCTTCTATACAAGTTCTCGAACGAGGTTTTGAACATAACCCGATAGGCGAGAGGTGTAAGCACCGCGAGGTATGAAGCGATCTCGTACTAAACGAAAGAACTTTCACTTTCCATAACCAAAATGAAAGAAAGTCAACCTATTACCACAATTGCGTTCGGTCTAGCTACCTCTTTAGTTGTCGCCTACTTGCTCATTCGCAATGACTACCACAAGAAAGTAGCCCCATCTAAAGGGGCTTATGCACCCACGACTTTCTTATGTTATGGCGAAGATCGAATTCGCTTCAACCCTAGTCATCAAGCTTCAAAAGTCCTTTCTCCTTTCTTTCCGAAACTCAAATAGGAAACTCTCCTCATGGGACCGGGGTTTGAGGTTCCTCTTTCCTTCGGGTAACGATTATCGCAAAATGTGAAAGATTTCAAGTTCAATGTCTATTGATACAAATAACTTTGAAGTGATCACGTCAACCTCCCAAAATGAGATTATTTCATTCGGTTTGAATTTATGTACCGTGAATTCAAACCCATTAAATTAGTCGATCAAAAGGTCGAAAAACATAATTATAAAAAAAGAGACACGAACTAGCACTATGAGGTGTTCATTTTTGTATTTTTGTGTGTGAACGCTTAGACGAATGCTTGTGGTGACCACTTTTTCACCCAAACAACCCCGTCACCTCAGTGCCACATCATATTTCTCTCTCCACAACTCCACCCAAACCATAAGTAGCTAATGGTGACTACAAAAGCGACCAAAAGTGATTTTTTTTTCTTTTTTAAATTAAAATCCCATTCAATAATTAAATAAACATTCCAATGAAATACATTACGATAAAAAAACTAAAACACACTGAAACTAATAGTCTAAACTATAATGTGCCTTGATTTGTTTCCTCAAGGCCAAACACATCTCTAATGCTTTCCCAACCAAATGATCATGTGGTGTAGTGTGGTACATGATATATTTCTCCATTTTTTCTTGTTTTTGCCATTCATGTTGTTCATGTTGAAACTCAAGCTGCTGTCTCTCGTATGGAAGCCTCGCTTGCTCTTGAGTAGGCCGCTTTTCTTCCATTCTTTCTTCTTTTTCAATCTTTGACTTCTCTAATTCCAATTCATTATCCTTTAACTGCAAAAATGAAACATTTGATCCATTCCTTTGGGTAAATAATGGAGCCGCGACATTATCCTTATCAAGCAATGTATTACAAAGAGCAGGATCAATAGGAACTGAGGTCGAACGGCCATCGGTTGCTGCTTTCTTCTTTGCCTTATCACGTCCCGGTGGTCGAACCTTGCAGAATTCAATATCCTCTGAATCACCTGCTTGGCCGTTCAAATCCAAACCAAAATTTACCGAATCACCAACTTCGGTCGAAGGGTTGTTTTCCGATGTCCTAGATTTTTTGGTATAACTTGACTTATCCTTTAGAAATTTTGGCATTTCAACCGTTTTCCATTTGGGGTGGTCCTTCAAAATCTCCCAACACTCAACAAGTGTGAATGAAGCACCGTAAATAGCCCGGTATTGTTTATGTGTTACTCTCATACAATCAGCTTCATTTGCACCACTCTGTGTCCTCAATTTCACCTGATTGTAAATAGTAGAAAATTGAGAAACTTTAGGGTGAATTCTACCTTTCCATTTGGAGTTGCAAGAATCGTATGAACGTTTGAATTCGTTAAATTCTTTCACAAGGTATTCAGTTACATCAGACCAAAACCCCGTTAGCCTTTCTAGATTTTCCCTTTTCGCTCGACTCGGACGCATTTATCCAAGCTTTACACGAAGCTATCTTTTTCACTTCAATATATGGTTCTTGTCCTTTTTTATTGGCTTAACCTTTTTTGTATACTTTCTTTTTGGGTGGGACCGGTACCTCGACCTAGACGGAAGACTCGAACCAAACAGGCTGTGATGGACCTTCCGAACTTTGAGTCAGAAATGGTTCATACTGTTGATGAGAAGAGGCGGTCCATAACGGTTCGAGATCATCTTCATCAAGATTAAACAAGGGGATTTGAGAAGTTTGAGCCAAATACGGATATGATGGTGGTGATGCCATACATGAATAATATGCTTGATTTTGTTGTTGTGATGGTGGTGATGCCATACGTGGATGTGATGGCGGTGATGGCATATGTCGTTGATAAAATGAAGCCGAATAAGGATTGACCGTGTGGTATTGCAAATTAAACGAATTGAGACCAGGTGATTGACCGCGTAAATTTAAATTTGGATTGTTTGTTACCGGAACGTTTGATTGTTGTCGGGATTTTGAGTTTTTGTTTTTGGTAATTTTTTGGGACATTGTTGAATGAGGAAGATGATATATTTGAATGGAGATGAAGAGATGATGCAGTCCACCCTCGTATGGATGATTGAATTTAAACACAAGATTTTATTATTATTATTTTTTTTTCACGGCTAACGGTCACATTTGACCATCAAATACTCCCCAACGGTCGAAAATTTAAGGCAATATAGTGCAATTGTTTCGGTTGGAGATGCAACCGAGTTTTTGAAAAGGTTGAGAGGCGACGAGTCACACTTTGGGCTGAGCTAGGGGGAGAAATGCGTTGCTTTGCGCGGTTGTGGTTGTCAAACGACGCCTATTAGCATTAGTCTTGTATATGTTTATAGCATTTATCCCATTAGCAATGTTACTAACATCTAGCTATGTAATCAACAATGCTTTTAATGTTAGGATTAAACAAACTTAATATAACTCATTAATTTGTGGTCTTTTCTGGTTTTAAAATTTAACCAACGTTTGCATCATGTACAAATTAAAGAAAGAAAAGACAAAAAAAGACCAAATAATTTTAAATGTCACTTGGCCAAAACCGGTGAGACAGGATCACATGCACGTGTATTTATCACACAATGCTGAACCTGCACTGCAACATCGTTAACACTCTAGTCATTTAAGCACTTAATTCTCAGGACTCAGCTGTCCTTAATTATTTTAGTCCCTTTTTTTTCTTCTACACCCACTTTCCCCGTTACCTATTCGCCATGTGTCCACAATCGACTCTTTACATTCCTCGACCCACATTTTAAGGTAGAGAAAGAAAAACGTGTATACTTTTATAGTTGTTTCAAGTTGGCCCTTGTAAATTTGTAACCCTTTTCTATGTTTTCTATATTGGTTAAGTTTGATGACTTTGACCATTTTAAGTTACTTGGTGTTACATAAGTTACATTAAAAGTGGTAAAGCTACATGTAGTATTTATAAGTAGTTTTTCGAAATTATATTGTGGTGTTCCATTCAGGGCCGGTTCTGATGTTTTTGATGCGGGCATGAGCCGACTAAAATATGCCCTCTTATAAAAAAAAAAAAAAAAAAAAAAAAAAAACAACGATCTTTTGGGGTTTGGAACCTAGTCAATTAATTAGGCGGCTCATCCCACGCCGAACTTATTTATTAAGTAAAATGTTACGATACAATGAAATAAACTTTGAATTACACGGTCCACCTATATTACCTAAAACGATGTCTTCGTGCGTTTCTTGAAGCAAATTCATCGATTATCTTGTCATAATCGACATTTGCTAAAAATCTACTTTCTATACTCAGTATTGCCAACCCATTGAGCCTCTCTTGACTCATCGTACTCCTTAAATAAGACTTCAATATCTTTAATTTTGAAAAACTTCTTTCCGCGGATGCAACCGTGACCGGTATTGTTAATAAAATCTTATATGCAAGTAAAACATTTGGAAACATATCCATCTTCTTTGTAAACTCCATGATTTCAATTGATGACCAAGGTCTTTCTCCATCATATGCTCCATTAGGTAACATCTCTTGCAAAATTTGTAACTCCATAAACAAGTCTTTACTATCAATATCACAATCTTCATCATATGTTAACGCAGATTCAAGATTCAAACAACATTCTTTCAAGTTGGCATCATCCAAATAAGCTAACTTTGATGCATCAAACATGAAACCAAAAATTGATTCAAAATATTTCATTTGTTCAAATCTACTATTTAATTGTACTAGAGCCATATCAACTATAACAAGAAAGTAATCAGTTCTGAATTGTTCCTTAGCGGATTGTTGTTCTCTTTCAGTATCCGGAATCTCATCAAATTGTTTTTTCCTACAAGGAGCCCGTTTTATACTAAACTCAGGCTCAATATCAATGGTTTGTGCAATTAGTTTAGCTTCACTAATAGCATTGTCTAATCCAGTTTCCCTATAAATTTCAAAATAGCTAACCAATCCCTTTAAATTTTTTAATGCGACATCAAGAAGCATATCACTAGACTGCAACTTCTTACTAACTAAATTAATTTTATATAAAATATCATACCAAATAACCAAACTTAGAACAAATTCAAAACTTGACAATTCACCATTAACCAATGATTCGGCATTTCTACACACTAGTCCATCATCACTTACTTTAGACAATTTTAATAAAGCTTTTTTTACTTGGGAAACTTGTGTTTTAATAGCTTTAACACTATCTATATGACTTTCCCATCTAGTGACACACAATGATTTTAATGTCAATTCATCAATATGTTCAAGTAAACCACTCCACCGTTTGGTAGAACTAGAGAAAACAGTATATATATTTTGGCATGTTCCAAAAAAGGTTTTTGCTTTATGACAAGAATTTGCCATATCACATAATACTAGGTTAAGACAATGACACCCACATGGCATATAGAAAGCTCTTGGGTTTATATCAAGTAATCTTTTTTGAACACCTTGATGTTTTCCCTTCATATTGGATCCATTATCGTACCCTTGTCCTCTAACATATTTAATATCTAGATCAAGAGATTTTAAAACATCTTGTAACACATTGAAAAGACCTAATCCCGTTGTATCCTCTACGACCAAAAACTCTAAAAAAACTCTTCTACTTTGATAGGAGAACATGACACATCAACACATCTAATAATTAAAGTCATTTGTTCTTGGCGACTTACATCAGGAGTGCAATCGAGAATTACTGAATAGTACTTTGCCTCTTTGATTTTTCTAATTATTGCATTCTTTACATTAGATGCTAACATTTCAATTAATTCATTTTGGATTGAATGACTTAGATAATGATAGTGAGTTTCTTTGTCTAAAATTCTACGAAAATGTTCTTTCATGATAGGATCGAACTCAGCAATCATTTGAATTATGCCCAAAAAGTTTCCATTAGACTTTGCATAAAGTTTTTCATTTGTTCCACGAAAAGGTATG
Source organism: Chrysanthemum lavandulifolium (assembly GCA_022545495.1). Lineage (NCBI taxonomy): Eukaryota > Viridiplantae > Streptophyta > Magnoliopsida > Asterales > Asteraceae > Chrysanthemum > Chrysanthemum lavandulifolium. The sequence continues at coordinate 41,823,240 of CM040238.1, read as the reverse complement.
TCATATTCAGCCAAACATTTAACAACAGCAATTATTCTAATTAAAATTTCTTTCCAATGTTCAGTATCTTTTTTTATAAGTTCTTGTAAATCTTTATCAATTGTTTGATTTGTATTTAACCTTATCCGCAACTCAGACCAAGTTCTAAAGTTAACCATATGCTCGGAACTATTTTCATGCTTCTTCAAAGCTATACTAAGATGTTTCAATCATTTGTTCCTACATTTGATAATTGACTTTTAGATATCGCAGATTTAAATAACTTACAACAAAAACAAAAAACCTTATCGAGCTCTTTGGAGTAAACCAACCATTTTCTATCAATAGAATCGCCGTTTCGTAGCTTACGTTCATAAAATTCATTAGGAAAGTGTCTACCTATTTTATCTTTTGGATAATTCAAATTGGTTTCTCTAAAAGGCCATTTGCTTACAAGTTCGTCTTTCATGTTTGAACGTAAACCATCCCAAACTCTCACATCAAAAATATTATAATTAACTTTAGGGAGACTTTCATTAACTTTTTCAACATGATCTTCATTAACATCAACATCGTCACTTTCATTAACATCAACATCGTTAATTTCATTAACATCAACATCGTCACTTTTCGTATTTTCATTATTTATAGGATTTTCAATATTTTCTTCAACATCGTCACTTTTCGTATTTTCATTATTTATAGGATTTTCAATATTTTCTTCAACATTATTACTATTCTTTTTTTGTCTAACAACAAATTGTTCTAAAGATCCAAATTGAGCTTTATTAGATTCTTCTATTTGTTGCTTTCGTTTTCTATTTTGGGCACCCGACGGTTGTGAACGACGTAACATGATAGATTCTAGCGTAAATTATCTAAATATCTAATATAATAGCAAGATAATGAAAAAAAGAAAGAAAGAAAAAACGCATAAAATGAATTATGGAATAATATCACCTGATTAGTTCACATAGAGTGATGGAGATGAAGAAATTCAATAGTAGAGAGTACTAGAGTAGAGAATAGTATATGATTCAATATATCAATTGCCCTTAATGCCTTGATCTTGATTACCCACTGCAACATGCGTTTACTTTGTTTTTTTTATTATTTTCAAATAGATTGTATGACTTTGTCAATTTGGTACATCACGTTTCTTTCTTAAAATATTTAAAATGATTGGACTTTGTCAATTTGATAACTTCCGAGTCCCACAAATCACGTTCCATAATTTGTTGGAAAATTGGTTGGCAAAAGTGACTTTTGACCAACTTTGGACACAATTATCTATATGTATATGTCACATATATGAGTAATAGTTTGTAGGTTCGCGTTCTCCTCAAGAGAGCTTCGCAATAAGCCTTTATGTGTCCAAAATAGAGTTGATGTGAATGAGATATCGGTCTCAAAGTTAGGCATTCGATACCATGCCTAAAGAGGAAAAGTAGTTTATTTTCAATCCCACATCGGTGGGATGAGTAAACTTAGAGGAGTCTATTGTGTATAAATAGAGGCCCTAATTCCACAAGTTTCACACACATCAAATCAATAGTTATTATTGATTTCCAACATATGGAATACGATCTCTTAAGATGAAATTCTCGGCGGTTTAGTTAAGTCCGACAAGACAACTTCATTGTTTTTGGTGTTACCACGGGAAAGCAGACGCGAACTGCTTTTAAGGAAGCGTGTCAAACACGTGCCTCGGCTTTTAGTGCTTCTTTGTTGATCTTTATTTGGTGATCAAGTAAGTCTTTTGACTATTTTATTATTTTATTTAATTATCGTTTATCCGCTTACATTCTGTTTGTATTTAATTTTCTGTTATTTATTTATGTTAATTTTATTTATTTAATTTAGATTTTATTAATAAAAGTGTAACCGTTTTCCTACAATCTTAAAAGCAGATTCGTTTAATGTAATTAAAACACTTTTATTAAAATCGATTTATTTTAATTAATGATTTTATACAAACTGTTTTTTCTCTTGAAACCAAGATTGTGTTTCTTTGAAAATCGCTTTATAACTAATGTAATTTTAATTAATGATTTGGTATAATGATTTATAAACGATTTTTAAAACAGTTTATTGAATCAGTTTATATTGAAACCATGATGAGTTTCTTTTCAAACTGATTTATTTAGTTTGTTTATTGCATGTGTTATTGTTTAAATCTGGATACTGAAACCAAGCTTGTGTTTCTCGGAATCATATTTGGTACAAGTTTACATAAACCATGTCGAGTTTATTAGATACCATATTGTTTTAACAGTTTTTTAACTGTTTTTTGTGTTTAAATATTCACAAGTTAACTGATGGTAACATAATTTGTGACCCTAGTGAATCTTGCGAATGTAATTGGTGCTTGATTACTAACATGGTTAAAAATCATGATGAAATTAGATTCATTGAAACCAAGTGGAGTTTCTTTGAAACAAATCTCATAAAATACAAGTTGTTATTTTATTAGATTACTAGAACGTGTTTATTGAAACCAAGATGAGTTTGTTTGAAACAAAATCGATAATATACAAGTTGTTATCATATTTTGTGGAAAAGTTTCTTTGACTTGTTTAGCTTATTTAAACCAGTTGAGTTTAATTATAAACTAAATATAGTTCTTGAAACTTTATGCATTTGAAAGTAGATCTATAGAAACCTTGTTGAGTTTCTTTGAAAGAGTAAATCTATTTTGAAACCTTGTCGAGTTTCATTGTAGAATTATACCATGTGATGCAGATCTATTAAGATATTGTTAAAGAAGATTGACAAAATCATATTACAAATTTGTTTTGTTTAAAAACATTATGTAATATGCGATATTGTTTAATTGTTTAATCGAAATACTTGTTTAAAAGCGGTTTTGTATAATGGATCTTACAAAACAAGAGTGTTTTAAACAAAATTTGATGTTATCGTGTTTGTTAAGAAACACTTTGTGATATAGCAAGTTGTTAATTATTCCAAATTTAGTGTTACACTAATAACGGAATATTAAGAATGTTCGAATGTCATGAGTGACATCTAAAAAATCGCTCCCGAACTTGATGAAAGGGAGACCGATACTCGAGTTATGTGTACGGTAGATGCTTTAAAGCATTCAGATTTTATGTGCCATAACTATGGGTTAAATGGCTTGAATGAAATGAAAATTGTTGCCAAGGCGGATCCGACATTAGAAAATGGTGGATTAACACTTGGGCATCATGTCATGAGTATGATGATAAGAGTTTGGTTAACTCTTTCAAAGTAGCGTAAAATGGAGAGATGCAATCTATGGGCAACTCTATAACGCTAATAGCAAGGGAAAAGAAATGTGATGTTGAAATTCACATGTGGAAAAGAGCTTAAGTGAACCAACACGTTGTATGTGCCGAGATTCGTAGGAATCTTGTGTCCGGATGGTTGCTTAATAAATTTGGCTTTATTTTTATTTTAATCAAATAAAATTGAGTTAACATTGAACAAAATTTTGGTCGGACGGGTTATGCCCTTCATTAAATGTTTAAGTGAATCTTTTGGTTTTTAATAAAATGAGTATGAATTCAAACTTATTTGATCCTTTGAATGTATAGCATGGCCAACTCGGACATGTTAATTTTAACTCAATACGTTGTTTAATTAAATAAACGAACACGGATTACAAAAGTAAAACTTATGTTGAAGCCAAATTGACAAGATTGTCTTTTCACTCGGTTGACCGTATATTAACCGAACCCTTGATTCACATAGTTTTATGTGATTTGGAATCGATACCTACTAAGGTAGCAATTAGGTACTTCATCGTAATTGTTGATGGTAGCACAAAATATTGCGACTTTTACTTACTTGAGAGTAAGGATATAGACAAGATTGATCTATACAAATAAGTTAAGAATCAACTTATTATCGAAAACAAGGCGGTTCGAAGTGATATTGGAGGTGAATATGTGTCTCCATTTCATGTATGTTCTAAACATGGAATAAGACATAAATTTATTGCTCCTTATACACCACAACATAATTGTTGATAGGAAAGAACGTGCCTTAAAGATATGGTTATGCCATGTTGTTAAAGTCATGGTTTAAGCCATGGCATGTGGGGAAAGCGGTTTTATTGGCTACTTATCTTTAGATAAGATCCCTGTAAGGAAAAGAAGATAGTTTTATGAACTATGGATGGGAAGAAAACCATCCTATAAGTACTTACGAATGTGGGGGTGTCTATTTGTCCCGGCACCCAAGGTTCAAAATATTGGACCTAAAACTGTGGTTTGCATAATTTTGGATATGCTCATAACAGTAGTGCTTATCATTTCTTTGTATGTGATTCGGAAACGATAAATATACACAAAGATACGATAACCGAATCAAGGAAAACTTTCATTGTATGAAACCGTGTTTCCTTGATTATTAGAGGAGAATGGATGTTCATCTAGGCTTGGTGGTAAAGTTGTCCATGATGAGAGGCAACTAAATGATGAAGTCCTTCATGATGAGAGACATCAAGATGATAATGTTGTTCGTGATAAGAGACAACAAAGGAGTTGATAATGATCTCCAAGATGAGAGACAAGATCAAACTGAGGAAGAAGAGGTTGAACCTAGAAGAAGCAAAAGGGCAAGAACCAGAAATCGTTTGGACCCGATTTTGTTTCTTTTATGGTTGAAAACGAACCTACTTCATACCGAGAGGCGGTTACTTCCTCGTAAGGGCCTCAATGGAAAGAAGCCATTAAAAGTGAAATAGATTCTATTTTACAAAATCATACTTGGGAGCTCGTGGATTTACCTCCGGTTGTAAACCACTAGGCTATAAATGGATCTTCAAGAAGAAGATGAAAGCCGATGGCACCATTGACAAGTATAAAGCAAGATTAGTAATCAAAGGATTTAGACAACGAGAAGGTCTTGATTACTTTGATACATATTCGCTTGTTTACGAATAACCTCGATTAGGATGATACTTGCTATTGCCGCTTTAAGAAATTTGGAAGTTCACCAAATGGATGTGAAACGGCATTTCTAAACGGAGATTTAGAAGAAGAAATCTACATGAACCAACCCGAGGGTTTCATGGCTCTGGACAAGAGAACAAAGTTTGTAGGCTTGTTAAGTCATTATATGGCTTAAAGCAAGCTCCCAAACAATGACATCAATTTTTTTCACGTCATGTCGAACGTGGATTTAAAAATAACGGATGTTTGTGGAAAGAAATAATTGTTGGTATATATGTAATCATGTGTCTATACATAGATGGTATACTTATCACCGAAAGTGATAACAAGATGATCAAATCCACTAATGAAATGTTGGAGTCAAGATTTGACATGAACTACATTGGTCGCTCGATATGGTTCTTGGAACTAAGATCATATGAAACCAAATGGATTTGTTTTGAAGTCAAAACACTATAAGGACAATATTCTTGAGAGGTTCAATGTGGGGATTCCGCCTAGCTAGAACTCCAATGACATCTTTTAAATCTATTTATAATAGAGGTAGAGGTGTTGCCTATTTTGAATACTCAGAGAATATTGGGCGCCTTATGTGTCTAATGACGTGTGTAAGACTTGATTTAGAAGTTATAATCAAGTTAAGTAAATATACCAATAATTCAAGTGATGACCATTTGAATAGTATTACACAAGTACTATGATACTTACGATATTGCATTTGGAAGATATCCAACCGCTATCTAATGATAGAGTAATGCAAATATGGATTCTTACATAAAGAATCTAGATCCACTAGAGCGGATGTATTGACTCTACGTGGGAAGTCGTGTCTTGGAAATCTTGAAAGTATTTCAAACAGACTTTTATAGCTAAATCTATGATGGAATTTGAATTTATCATTTGAGATAAATTTATAGAATATGCGGATATCTGCGTTAATTCGTAGAGGACATACCAAGATGGCGTAAACCGGTAACGACCATCTATATAAAGTGTGATAGTCAATTGGAAATTGACAGAGCTCATATCACAATGTAAAACGGTAAGTCGAGACATATCCATCATAGACGTTGATTGGTGCGACAACTACTCTCAACTAGAGTTATCACGATTGACTACGTAAAGTCAATGGATAACATCGCGGATCCGCTTACGAAAGGCTTAAGCAGAGAGTTAGTTAGTAAGTCGTCTAAAGGAATGGGACTAAAGCCCTTAAAGGAATGAGTTTATATGAAGGAAAACCTAACCCGATTGTTGGAGATCCCAAGATCCGGGTTCAATAGACAACCTAATCATATAAATGTGGGGAAGTCACGTCAATATGGGGAGTTACTTAACATTGTAACTTCCTAGTCCATTCCTATAACAAATGTGACTTGTTGAGAGGTTAAACATATGGCTTTAATGATTCGTGATGAAATCACAAAGCATAATGATTCGAGATGAAATCACAAAACATATGTTTTTAATGATTCAAGATGAAATCACCTATGTGAGAGAGAAGTGGGGTCGCTTTGAAGGGAATTGTGGGGGGCGCAAATCCTAAGAGCTCTTGCAGAACCAGGCAAATGTTCAGGACCATAATGAACATGACTATGAGGGCTTAACAATGTTAGGGAGAGTCTTGTGTGAAATGTATTGTCGTCTACGTAAACAGAGGCTGAGTTCAAGGACATCGCGTCTACTCGGATCTAGGAGACTAAGTGCATCTCACAAGGGAAGGTTCAAAGGGTCACACCTACCTATCCTTTGCAAGATTCAACTATTGGAATTTCATCGTAATTTTTGTGTATTACGACCGATCTCCATTCATGTGGGGGATTGTTGGAAAATTGGTTGGCAAAAGTGACTTTTGACCAACTTTGGACACAATTATCTATATGTATATGTCACATATATGAGTAATAGTTTGTAGGTTCGCGTTCTCCTCAAGAGAGCTTCGCAATAAGCCTTTATGTGTCCAAAATAGAGTTGATGTGAATGAGATATCGGGTCTCAAAGTTAGGCATTCTGTACCATGCCTAAAGAGGAAAAGTAGTTTATTTTCAATCCCACATCGGTGGGATGAGTAAACTTAGAGGAGTCTATTGTGTATAAATAGAGGCCCTAATTCCACAAGTTTCACACACATCAAATCAATAGTTATTATTGATTTCCAACATATGGAATACGATCTCTTAAGATGAAATTCTCGGCGGTTTAGTTAAGTCCGACAAGACAACTTCATCGTTTTGGTTTCATTGTACCGGGAAACAGACGGCGAACTGTTTTAAGGAAGCGTGTCAAACACGTGCCTCGGCTTTTAGTGCTTCTTTGTTGATCTTTATTTGGTGATCAAGTAAGTCTTTTGACTATTTTATTATTTTATTTAATTATCGTTTATTCTTTTTCTTCATCTACACACCATTTCTTATACCCTTTTAACTTTTCTACAAAACCCAAAAATCTTTTTGCAAAATGTCCAAGAAAACCATAAATTAATCATCTTTTTCTTCAAGAACACACCATTTCTTATAACCTTTTAGTCTTTTTACAAAACCCATGAATCTTTAAGCAAATTGGTAAAGAACCCATTATTTTATACCCTTTTAAATTCTCTTCAAAACCCACAAATCTTTATGCAAAATGGTGAAAAACCCATTTTAAATTAGTAGCCTTTTTCTTCAAAAACACATAATTTCCTATACCCTTTTGGCTTTTCTACAAAACCCACAAATTTTTAACCAAAATGGTGAAAAGCCCATCTTACCAAGAAGTTAATTCACCAACTTATTACATGGCCACATTTAAAAGATTTAAGCCTATAAAGCTGTTAGAGCCTTCATTGGGTATATTGGGTTTTTTGTTGATTACTATTTGTGTTATTTTTGGGTTCTTTTATTTGGATTATAAAAGTGTTGTTAATGGGAATGTGTTTAGGATGTCTAATGAGACTGAAAAGTTTAAGTGGTTGAAATTTAGTGGTATAAAAAGAGTTGATTTTTTGAGTAAAGATGGAGATTTGTGTGATGTGTTTGATGGTGATTGGTTATGGGATGATAAGTATCCGTTATACGAGTCGAGAGATTGTAGGTTTTTAGATGAAGGGTTTAGATGTTCTGAAAATGGGAGAAGGGATTTGCTTTGGACGAAATGGCGGTGGCAGCCGAAAGAGTGTAACTTGCCCAGGTTAGTTTTTGAATAATAATGTTCACTTTTTTTATATGTTTTTAAATTTTGTTATGTAATTAGGAATTTTATGTTTTTTGTTATGCTTTGATATATTTTGTTGTGGATGGTCAAAATGTTGGACTATTTGATTCCTGGAATGAAGGGGGTGTGATTGGGAGATTGGTCATATTAGTCAAAATAGTGTATTTGATTGGCAAGAAATGTTACATGGGTGTTTGGGTTCTGTGTATGCAATTTGAAAGTGATTAATAAAAATAAATAAATACGAGGAAGATAATGAAACATGGTGATGTTGATTGATGAAAATTGCTTGCTTGGTGGTTTTTGGCTGTTTTAGTAAATGACGTATACAATAAGTGTGCGCAATTAGTTATAATCTATTTTTGGAAACAATAAGGTGCTGTTAGATGACTCTTAACTGATTATTTGATCCATGAGGTAATCTTGACAATGCAGATTATTCTAAAAGTAGAAGGTGATTATTGCCTCCTAAAATAGACCTGAATTCTGTTTATCTGATCTCTCTAGTTATAGACAAGGCCGGCAAATGAATTTGGAGGCCCCGGGCGAAAATTAAAAAGAGGCCCCATCAAAACTAAAAAAGACTTAAGTGGTCATTTATAACAATTTCTTATAATGAGGCCCATTAATGACGTTTTATTTATTGTGGCAAGATGGTTGTATTTAACTAATGAGATTTACAAAGAAGAGGCAGTCGGATATATAGCATAAGTACACACAGTGAGGCCCCTTAGATTTACAAAGAAGAGGCAGTATAACAAGAATATAACAAGAAAGCTCCGGTTTTTTTTGTATATATATCGTTTTTAAGAGAATAAAATTGAAAAATGGAAGCTTCAAGTTGTCTTTTTTGAGAAATTGGGGATATTAGTCCTTGGATTTTCGGAACTAAGGGAGTGACAGTTCTTTTACGCAACATTTTCTTTTCACATTGTTGGAAAATGCCTCCTTTTTAGCATTGTCAAACATACGTTTTTTAATGAGTATTCATTTAAATACCCACAAAAAAAACATTCTGAAGATGTATTACCATAAAATAAGGACAAATGTTTACATTACTTGGTAGATTAAGCCATTAACACATAATAAAAAGATCTTTTTTTATGGTAGTGCATAATCAACAATGATGCTGAAATTTGTGGATTTACTATTCTTTTCCATTCACAAAAGGGTAAGTAATTTGTAGTTAGTCAGGACTTAGAAGATCAATCAATTTCCCTATTTTTAGAAACGGAAGTCACCATCCAGTAATAAAGCTGTTATTTCATACTTTTCTATTAACCCCTTAACTTTTTCTTGGTTGCTTTACAGATTATATAATTTTGTTTTCATTGAATTAGCATATTAATTTAAACCTCTGCTTTTTTTTGCTTTTTGTAAAAAGAGTTTGCATTCTGTATCGATGGCATGTCTCCCTTTTTAATGGAAGTACTTGAAGTTTATTTTGTTATCATATTTATTTAATATGTCGGGGAGTATCAATTGATTTTTTTTCCCAATTTTGACTTAATATGTTGTGGAGGGTCAAAGTGTTGACTATTTAATTCCCGGAACGAAGTGTGTGTGTGATTGGGAGATTGGTTGTCAGAATTGTGTATTTTGATCGACAAGAAATAAACAGCGTTAAACACTTGAAAGAAATAAATAATTTAAGGGTGTTTGGATGTGGATTTATGCAAATAAAAGCTATTTAATATAAGAATAAGGAGAAACTGAATAAACAATAAAAATATGGTGAAATGTAAGGAATACATCATGGAGGTCCCTTTTATATTTTCCCTTGCTCCAGATAGGGCTAAAGGCAACAAAACATGGGTGCGAGGACCCATGAAATACTATCTAACTTTGTCGGAGTAATATCCTGTAAGATACGAGAGATAGATAGAAACTATTATCATAATCCGGATAACTCTACTTTTATTAAGTAGAATAATACTCTCTGCAGCATTTAGCTAGTTCATGCAGTGGGGTGTCTAGGGAACCAACTTACAATTTCTCCTCACCTACTTTTAGTCAAACACTGTTTTTGTTCACCGCCTGATAAGCACCAAGTACGGCATCAAAAGGTTCTTAGGATTTACAATTGAGTTCCATTAACAACCAACCCTCGGGCAGTATTATGGTTAATATTTGTTGTTGATCAGTTTAAGAGTAACAATTGATTAGTTTTAAAATCTTTGCTGTAACATGATTGAATGAATGCCAAGATTAGGCAAATCTTTGTTGTTGATCAGTTTAATAAAGATCCTAAGAACCTTTGCAAGACACTACTTGTGCTTATGAAGAGGCTCAACCGGTCAACGGATACAGTGTGTGAAAAGCATCTGTGTATAGTTATAGTTATGTTTGGCCATATAATTAGTTACGTTAAACTAATTGTTAAGATAAATGTAAATTACCAAGTATTCTTGACTTTAAGCATATTAGTATCTGCTCAACTAGTTATTTGTTTCTGATTTCAAGCTGCAATAATCACATTGAAAATAAGCATCCAAACAATCCTTTCTTTTTGGTATTTGGATACACATTTAGAATAATCAGTTAAAATGTAACCCTCTAGTCGTTTTATGGGAAAAGCAAATAAGGAACTGTAAGAAACTGATCACTGAGAAAAATATAACGTTGCTGATTCTCCTTAACTTTAGCATTCATCATCTAACTATTTAAGCCTGATCCAAAATACCTTGTTAGTTACTTCAAATGAATGCAAGTGAGTCTTATGTTTGTTACATGTCTTGTGTTAATACAGATTTAACGGGAAACTAATGTTGGAAAGACTGAGGGACAAACGGGTAGTCTTTGTTGGAGACTCGATTGGCAGAAACCAATGGGAGTCCCTCCTCTGCATGTTATCTTCTGCAGTTACTTCTAATAAAAACAATGATTCAATCTATGAAGTAAATGGGAACCCGATCACCAAACACAAAGGGTTCTTGGTGTTCAAGTTTAAAGACTATAATTGCACTATTGAGTATTACAGGGCTCCATTTCTTGTGCTGCAAAGCCGACCGCCTCCTAATTCGCCCTCAAATATAAAGACCACACTTAAGCTCGACCAAATGGATTGGACCTCGTTGAAATGGCGAGATGCTGATGTTCTTGTTTTTAACACAGGACATTGGTGGAACAATGAGAAGACCATCAAAGCGTATGTCATCTCTTTTATCTTATGATTATTCTCCATTTGACTTTTATTGTTAGATCTTTCACTTTGGAGAATCACAATTGATTTGATTTACTTTACAAATCTAGCATCAAATCTTTCAAAATGTGTTTCTCGCTGGCAACTTTTTGCAAGTGTTAGTTTTTATTAGAGTTTAAAACATATGGGTATGTTTGACTTTTATGGGTCAATCATAGACTTCAGAAAATCACAAAAATCTGACTTTATTAAAATAACATAACACCAACTATTTCAAATACGTTTCTCATTATTTTATATGCTTAATACAGTTAAAACTCGGAAATCTCAAATGATATATCTTGATTTGAATTTTGAACTTAAAATATGGCATTTGACCACCAAAGTCAAATGATATATTTTTTTTAAACAAAGAGACGTGGTTATTTTTTTTTTCCTTATGATTTTAATGTGGTCATTCAGTTCGTTAATAGGGGGTGTTTGGATAGATAGATTTTCGCGTCTGATTATCTGTCTTAAGTTTATTTAGTTTACTGTTCGGATAGATAGATTTTTGCGTGTGATTATATGATTATTTAGAAAATCTAATATGTCCGATTATTGCAACCTCAAATAGTAGTAGGACATCCAAACACTATCTTCTGTCGATTTTCTGATTCCTATTGAATTCTATTACTGATCAGAGATTGTTACTTCCAAGAAGGAGCGCAAATCAAGATGGAAATGAAAGTCGAAACTGCATACAAAAAGGCATTAGAAACAGTCATATCCTGGATCAATAGTGAAGTAAACAAAACAAAAACACAAGTGTTTTTTCGCACATACGCCCCTGTACATTTCAGGTTTGTTTATTTAATTATTCATCTCTTTTCCATAATTTTTTTCCTTTTTCCAAATATTTTGTCATGCCTTAATCAACTAACGATGATAATCTTATCAGAGGCGGGAACTGGCGAGCGGGTGGAAATTGCCACTTGGAAAGACTACCTAATCTCGGCTCTACACCAAAGCAACCATCTTCAACTTGGCCACAATATCACATATTCAGCAACGTGATTTCAGATCACTCAAAAAATACATCAAATGATGATACTAAAGTGTTGAAGATACTCAACACGACTATCATGTCATCAAAAAGAAAAGACGGGCACCCTTCTTTATATTATCTTGGACCGAAACTGAGCCCAGCAGCTGCACACAGGCAAGATTGCAGTCATTGGTGTCTTCCTGGTGTTCCCGATGCTTGGAATGAGATACTTTATGCTTTGATATTGAAACAAACCGATGTACCTGGTACAGATACTTCATCTAGGATTCTTTTATGAGCTTTGTGATGGGGGCGAGGGAATATATTTTATTTAGTTATTGGTGAGTGGCTGATGGCGGAGTGTATATATGAGTTATGATGGTTAGTCCAACACATTCTGCGCATTTTTTGCGTTAGAACTTTGAGTTCTGATGTAGCGCGGAGATGCTAAAACATGCAACTGTATATTTAAGTTGCGTCTAATAACCTTGGCCGTGTTTTTCACATAGAAGAAGCTTTATAGTCCATATATAAACTCTTCAAAGGATAATAGATGATATCTGAAGTTATGTTAGTTTACTTCCATGGTGCAGTGCTCATTATATAGTATCAACACCCTTATATAATACTGTACTGTACAAAAAGAAGTAATGTTACTTGGTGTATGTGTTAGGCACAGTATTTCATCATTACTTATTCATAATATAATTTACCAAAGAAAAATGATTTGCACATTTTATTTTTTGATTGGAACACTTAATCATGTGCATTAAACTGTTGTACTACATTGTTTTAACCGGTTGTACATATGAGTGTGCAAATCATCTTGTTTTACAAATTGAGATTTCACTGTTCATGAACAGTAAATACATTTGATAAATGTCAAAACACCCTCAAGTTGTTATTTAATGCATAAACACCCTTTCATGTTAGTAATTACATTTTAGACTAATTAAACTATAGAGTAAATTGCAAAAATTGTCCTTGTGGCTTGGCCAAATTACATGTTTCGTCCTTCTGGTTCATTAACTGCAAAAATCGTCCGGAATTTTTACTGTTACGTGCACTTCTGGTCTCATCACTAACTGCGTTAAGTGAGTTCCGTTAATAGTTACACGTTAGCCCTTTTGGCTAACGGCTGTTGCAGCGCCCGTCCTAACCGTTGCAGCGCCAATCCTTTAAAGTAACGGCCATTTATGATTTAATTTTTTCGTCCGTTTTTATACGGTTTCATCCATTTTGATACGTTTTTGTCCGTTTTCATCCGTTTTGTCTGTTTTATCCTTTTTTTAAACGTTTTGTCCGTTTTTCTTACGTTTTTGTTCGTTTTTCTTACGTTTTAATCCGTTTTTATTCGTTTTCATCTTACGTTTTGTCCGTTTTTCTTACTTTTTTGTCCGTTTTTATTCGTTTTTGGCCGTTTTATCCGCTTTAGTTACATTTTTGTATTTTTTTCTTATGTTTTTGTTCGTTTTTTTACATTTTTGTTCGTTTTTCTTACGTTGTTTTTCATTTTTTTTTCCCGAAATTCTTTTTCCAAAAAATCTTTTTCCATTTGTTTTTTCAAAATACTTTTTTTCCGGAAAAAAAAAATTGGACATGTTTTTGTTCAATTTCGACATATTAAAAAAATTTGATTTTTTTTTTTGAAATTTTCAATATGTCGAAATACTTTTTTTTATAAGTTTTCCGGGATTTTTTTTTCCAAATTTTTTATTCGAATTTTTTTCCTTTCCAAATTTTTTTCGGAAAAAAGTATTTCAGAAAAAAAAATTGGTAAAAAAATTCGGATTTTTTTTTATAAATTTTGACATATTGAAAAATTTGAAAAAAAAAGTAAGAAAACGGAAAAAAACATAAGAAAAAAAAGACAAAAATGTAACAAAAACGGACAAAACGTAGAAAATGGAAAATTCGATGGTCGACCTTCACGTAAAAGATCCCGAATTGGTCTTTTGATTCCGTGCGTCCGACCCAATTCTATGGAATTCGCTATCGTCAAGCTTATCGACTATCAAAGGAAAGGCCGGTTCGATTTTTTTTTTTTTTTTTATAGGGAGGATAATTTCTTTTGGCGACTCAATCCTCACGGTAATAATTATGCCAATTCCGCCTAAAAATCTTGGTGATCAAGAGGGCCCACTATACTATGAGTAAGGATGCGTAGTAGCCAAAGAGCACTCTTTGGCCTTTAGATTAGAGGCCGCCGTCTTTGATTGGATGGAAACAGATATCTAAAGTGTGCGGTGAAGGATCTTTATATTATAGGTAGCCACCAAAGCGCTTACCTTTCATCAAAGGGCCGTAATCGACCTCAAGATTTGAGATTCCGTAAGTAACTCGGTGAGTGCCTTTCTAAGAAAGAAGGGCTGGAAGAAGAAAATGAAATCTGAACAACCATGCACTGGTTGTAATAGATCGACTTTCATGCTAGTTCTTGCTCCAAGATGAAAGTTCCATTTCAGGGAAGGACGACGTACTATGATACTTTCTGTTTTGTCGAGCCTTGCTTTGGTCTTTGGTTTGATGGTTGTACGTGCTAAAAATCCGGTACATTCCGTTTTATTTCCCATTCCGGTCTTTCACAACACTTCAGGTTTACTTCTTTTGTTTGGTCTCAACTTTTTCGCTATGATCTTCCCCGGACTAAAACGTAAGAAAAACGGACAAAAACTAATAAAAACGTATAAAAACGGACATAATGTAAGAAAAACGGATAAAAACAGACACAAGCAGATGAAAACGGACAAAAACGTATTAAAACAGATGAAAACGGATAAAAACATATGAAAACGTGTAAAAACGAACGAAAAATTTAAATTATAAACGACCATTAGGTTAAAGGACTGGCGCTGCAACGGTTAAAGGACGGACGATGCATCGGGCGTTAGCCAAAAGGGCTAACGTGTAACTATTAACGAAACTCACTTAACGCAGTTAGTGATAAAGGACCAAAAGTGCACGCAACAGTAAAAAATCTGGATGATTTTTGCACTTAATGAACCAGAAGGACGAAACGTACAATTTGACCAAACCAAAAAGACTATTTTTGCAATTTATTCTAAACTATATGATTTAAAATCCTCTTAAATTTTGTATTTTTTTTTTAAATTGTTACGTAATCATGGTTTCTAATTTTTTTTACCTACTAATTCAACAATCAACACCACATATACTCAAACTGAAAAAGGTTGTCATGACCGCTTTAAATTTGCTTGCACCTATCAAGCCATGAACTTAAAATCTCTCCCATTTTAATAATTTTTATCTCAACCCCTTTGTCAAACACTGTATTTTAACTCCTTTCACATCATTTTTCCTTTTACCATTAAAAAGGTATCGTACTACTAATATATGAAAACATTAGAAATATAAAATGAAGGTCCGTTTAACTTATCAATCAAACTAAATTACTTTCACGTTACTAATTTTATTTATTTGATTTATATCATTTTCTTTAGATGTATACTATCTTATAAAATTTAATCAGTTATGCTATATATGTTTGTTTTTTCAGTATACATTACCTAAACGATGACTTTATTTTGTACTCCGTATATGTTTTTGCACCGGCTGCAGCGCGCGAACATATACATCTCGTTATATTTATTCTGGAACAAACGAAATATGACAACTTTAATTGATGTTTAGAAAAAATTGGTTGGGAGTTGCCATGACTTAATTTTGTTGTGCACATAAGTCAAATGTACGACCAAAAAGGGAGCACACCGTCAATAGTTTACTCGAGCATCTCAGTTTTTCTATATGATTATGACGTTAGAATAACGATAGATAAATACATGAGAAGCAACTTGGATAACTTGTCAACCATTTTCTTGTTTACAACAAATTTTGTAAACCACCTTTACGGAGGCTTAGTGGTCAGACAAACGTCTTAAGATGCGAACATATGAGTAAAAAAATCGTTCTCCTGAGATAACATAAACAAGGAACAACTCATCCATTTAACCGTTTAGCTAAACCAACAGTGAATCAGTTTGACAAAAGGTAAACGTTAGTCATCGAAACAAAAATTTGTATGAAATATCCGAAAGGTATGAAGTATGAACCTTGTAAGAAATTAAAATGCTATTGAATACCTTGCTGTCATAAACGGATTGACGCGACCAAATTCATAAATTTAGATTTTATTAACCCGATGAGTGTTACTAGTTACTTATAAAAGACACTTTATGATAACCACCTGTAAGTTGTTAAGAGTACATATAATAGCCTGTAAAATTTAACTATTGTAGAGTCCAAAACCAATCACATGCATATTACATAGTGTGATAGAGGTGGCAAAACAGGTGAGGTCGAGCGGATTTGAGGAACGGGTCCTTACGGGCTTGGGTCAAATGGATCGCTTGAAGAAACCCCAAAAAGATGAGAAAACCTTTCACAAACCCAACAGCCCATTTCTATTTTAATATAATTGAATATATTCTATTTTTATGTTTGAACAAAATCAATTGCCATTTTATCCAATTGAGACTTGATAGAAAGCATATGCCAGTTAGTATGTGTTTAACATTTGAAATTCCCATTCATACCCATTTCAAATAAAGAAGGGCCCAAATGCGCCTATCTTTTACAAAATTGCTCAAACAAGCCTACTTTTTAAGATTTTGCGCAAAGATTAATACTGTTTTGCACCATTTATAGCAACATAGATTTTTTGAGTGAATAATAACAGCTTTGTAATTGTTACCATTATTTATGTGAAGTGAACATCTCACATGTTTAATTATTGCAAATATTGCAACATGGTGTCACCAAGACACAAACATACACGGTGCTAAACACAAGCTTGTGGCAAGACCACCAGCAAAGTTGATATGGCAAATCTTGGGTCTCAGGTAGCATGTATATATGGATATCAATAGAACATGGTCGGGACTACGGATTTTGACACTGTCAAATTTTATTTCTCATTCATTTGATTGATATGTTCGTAAGTGTCTTCTATATACCGTTCTTTCCATGTTTAATTGTTTACTTGTTTCTTTTCTCATGGAAGACTCGAGATCACGTCGTCTAACACTAGCTAGTTGAATCCCTAAACACATTCAGAAACATGCATTATAAACAGTGGCGAAGCCTGAGTTCTGCAAAAAGGTATGCACATTTTTCTTTGAAAAAAAAAGTATGTACTGTTTGATTAAATCTGATTTTTGTGTATATAAAATTAAAACGTAAATTTAACACTACTGATTGTACTCAAAAGGGTGTGAACGTGCATACCCCTTGGCTCAAGTATGACCGCCACCGATCGTAAAAAACCTTTTAAGTTGCTCTATAATTGAACTTCTTTTATGGTATTTTAATTGGTTTTGTATGTGTGCATGTGTGAGAGAGACAATGTATGGTTTGGGATTTGGTATCTTTAGTTAGATCTAGGTTCCAATGTATATTAAATTTTTGTTTGGATTCAAGAACATGGAGAAAGAATCAATCACAGGAATATTGGTATGGGCAATGTTCTATGAACCATAACTTGGGAAAGAATCAAACCAATTAATTACTTGACTGTGTTGTATTAGCGTAGAACCAGATCGAAAATCTACTAAATGGTGTTTTTGTTTAAGCTTATATGTAAGCTTACGAAGCTTATTTGATTTCGGCTTATATTTCATTAAGTCCCGATTTTCTGCCTTGTTTTGTAACCTTTGGGCTTATATAAGTTAATTATGTCATAATAAACTTATATTAGCCAATAAGCATCAAAATAAGCCGGAAAATTGAGGCTTACAAAATATAAGCCGAAACCCAATAAGCTCATAAGTCCACATATAAGCCTAAACAAACACCCCCTAAAACAGTATAGGTTGCCAATTTACATTTTCGTAATATAGTAGTCTTTCTTTGATTGAATCCTGGCAAAAAAAAATTTACCTAATTATTGGATCTTAATATATATTATGCTAAACGATTCAAACTATCTATATAACTAAAAAAATTGGTGGACATGATATGATTTCACATTCTCGGGCACATGCTAGCTAGCTAGTCTCGTAGTGTACGTTCTGTTACGAATTGAATTACCATAACGTGGTAGCGAATTGTCCCAAAAATGTAGGTGTCATGACTATGTATATGTGTAGCATGAATGAACTAATTACATAACTACATAAGTACCTTCTCTATTCATTTTTTAGGTTATAAGAGTTAACTTTGAGGTAAATATTATTGACAATGGTAGGTAAATGAGTTTGGTGTGTGTGGCTTAAATTCATGATCCCTTAGAAATATAAGATATAATGAAAAGAGCAAAAGTGCACAACAGATGTAGAAAGAGCACAATATTTGACAGTAACCAACTCACCAAAAGCTTAGATGAGATCAACCACAAGAATCAGATAAAAGGTGCCCAATAAATCTAGCACATTACATATTCTCCCACCCATGCATGCATGTGTTTGACACCTATGGTTTTTTGTAGCTTCTTGCTATTGTCCTTAACCATAACTAGTTGTAGTATCATGCCTTATTTTGGCAGTGTTATATGTGCAAGTGTCTGCAAGTGAGAGACTAGTGTGGAATGACAACCAAGTATATTCTCAAGACTGATGTAATTGTGGATGAGAAAATCTGTGTTTGTGGGATAGCTAGTTGCATTAGCTTCTACTCTTCTAATCTATCTTCTTTTCCCACAACTGGATAGAATCATAAACACACTTCATGATCCTCTTGTGGGTCATAAATAGACAGATTGGCTAAATGGGTCCCACTACCTCACATGTCCAGCCCCTTAGAAGAATTTAATACTAAACACATATTCTTTAATTCTTTACTCACTACCCATGCCTTATGCTTTCCCTATATATTCATTCCAAGAAGCTAGAAGGAACCAAGGGAAAGAGAAAAGAAAAAAAACACTTGAAGTGGAGTGAGTACAAGCTAGCTTGAAGTTGTGAGAGTTGAAAAGCTTAGTGAAAGAAATATGGAAATTGTTGAAGATGATTTGTTCTTTGCTGATTTGAGTAAGAGGATCTCTCTTTTGATCATGGATGATGATGAAGACCCTACTCTTCACTGCCCTCCTGTTTCTTTTCAGGTTTGCATCTCTATCTCTATCTCTATCTCTTTCTCTCAAATAAACATTCAATGGAAGAAAGGGCAAGTGTAAAGGGTGCTCTACATAAGCTTCCTGAATTAGTAAAACTGTTTAGTGTACCAAAAAAAGAAGATACAAAAAGAAATGAAGAAGAAAGGGTTAGTGGAGTATAGGGTTTCTATTTTTGGAAAGTGATGTTTCTCAAGATGAAAAGATTGACAATCATATCTTTTGAGTAATTAAGGAAAAGAGAATTCTTACTAATATGTCAAGTTTCACTTTATGAGGTAACTCTTATTAATCTTTTGTTGATATATGTTCTTGTTTTTTCTAATAGGTTCTCTCTCAAACAATTCATCCAATTCATAACCAAATACCAAGTTATCATGAGCAAAATGGTAGTAGAAGAGAATCGTCCAAAGGAACGGGAGTGTTCATCCCACGATCTTCGAATAATCCAAGAAGGAGTAAGCAATCAAGATCCAAGTCCTCAAACAACAAGGTTCAAACTCAAAGGCATGTTGATACTTCAAATGGACACTTTGCTCATGAATCTTACCACAATAATCACAATACTACTAACACTTACAATTCTTTGAACCACAAAAGATACTATTAACTTCAATTAATTAGCTAGTACAATAAGTATTTATACAATTGCATGTATAAGCTCAATTATCTAATGTGTAATAAGTGTGTATTTAATTTGTTCCACCTATTTTTTGGGAAAGATGGGTGATTTTTTTTTATGGGCAGTGAATAGTGATCATGTAGATCGTATAATTTAAGTTTGTTTACGTCTTGCTTGTGAGCCATAGTTATTTTCAGTTTGGCTCTTGATCAAAAATGAAAGTTGCTCGTAACTGAGCTTGGTAACGGAGGTACCACCGTAAGGAATTTGCATCACATATTGTGTCGTAGAATTTTGTCAAAAGTTTGTATTTGATGTTGATTCTAGCTAAAACAACCTTGTAAACATGTAACCTTAAATTATTGTTTCAATTATAAATATCTTGTGCCCTACGGTGTTTGAAATACAACTAAGCTAGTGATATCTTGTCTATTTAATTATTTGTGTTTTATTTTACTCTTGTTGTCCCTGAAATCTTGACACTTTCAATCTTATATGATTTCGTTTTAAATTATGTTTACACTCAAGAATTTTATATGAAAACATAAGATTTGAATCCTTAAGATTCACATATGTTAAGGTATATTACATATTAAACAAATAATTGAGCACTTTGTAGATCATATGGTGGCATGTTATTCATATCAAGATCATACATCCTATTCAATAAAATACTTATCCATCTATCAATCTATCATTGGCCCACAATGGATTGGGTTCTCTTAATGTTGCCAATTTTGGTCTTAAAAATTGAATGTATCTAACTAGAAGTCTAGAACACTTATGAAAAGTCATATACACATATAGTTTTTTTTTTTTTTTTTTTTTCATTGGTTGCAACTCTTTCGTTTATTTAAAATCAGGAAAGTATTAACGGATGATTTTGCTTGTGTTTATATTACCTGCAAAAACGTGTTTATAATTTATATGTACGTGACTTAACTGAGATATTTTCAGTAACTAATCTAAAATATACGTTGTTTTAAGTTTTAACACAAATTAAAATTCTAGGGCCCGTTTGGTTGGGGTGTATGGTATGAGTCTATAACTTTGAAAGTCATTAATGTTGTTTGGTTGATTATGAGGCCCATCACAATGGATTGAGGATACCCAAATGTAAAAGTTTTTTCATATCTTATTTGAGTGAGTGGTTTCATCATACCATTCATTACTAATACAAAATATATCAATACCTATACTTAATGTGATTCATAGCACGAAACCAAACGCACCATTATGTAGCAGGGGAATGGAACAATCCAAGTGACTGCATGCCATGTGAAATGTGGGTCATAGTCCTCGTCACGTGCTTTACCCAATCAAGGACGGACAGGTATAGGCATCACAAATGGATTATTTTATTATTATTATTATTATTATTATTATTATTTAATTTTTTCTAAAATATTCTTCATCCGCCTCAAATTATAAGACATTTTATTTTTTCAAAGTTTTTATTTCAACTTTTACCTTAAATATTTTTTAGTGTTATATAATACTGATGAAAAGATACCAATAAAAACGATTTAAAACAAGTTCATTTATATATTTTACATCAAGATTATATAACACTAAAAAATATTTAATAAAGTTGAAATAAAACTTTGAAAAAGTCAAAATGACTTATAATTCATGACGGATAAGAATTTCTTTTATTACATGGAAATGAGATGGTTTTGGATACACTACAACAATTGAATTGACGGTGAGAGATTTTCACGACACAAAGTCCCGTGAAAGTCACTAAACGACAAAATTGAATCTGACGCAAGACACGAATTACCGACTGTTGTGGAATTTTCAACGACTTTCCGGGACGTGTCCCCGGAGAAAGTAAGTTTATTTTTATTAAACTTTGACCGGATAGTCAAAATTCAACGCAAAGTTTCTCCGAGAATGTCCCGCCAATAGTATTTTCAACTTTATCAAAATTCACCAAAGACAAAAAGCATATTAATTGTTCATGGAAAATTCCATGAATTTTTCGGACACGTCCCCAAGAAAATTATATTTTAAAAAATACACTTTATTGTCGATATAATACAATGGTGATTATATACGAAAAGAGTGGTCACCTGCTTTATCGTCGATATATCTCTTTACTCGAGTCGTTGATATGTTTGGGTCAGAAATTTACATGATAATATTCTTTTTACCAAACACTATTATATTGTAACATATATAAACATATAATAAAAAGTTGATCAAATATTTAAACAAGTTACTACCTTGAGCATAGAGTTGCCATTGATGTCTAGTTCTTTTTCCAACAGGCAAGTTAAAAAAATCCATTATGATCAAACAATGTTGTTTAAGAGTTTGAATTTTTTTGAAGTTTTATTTTGTGATGATCATATGAAATGAACTGTTTTTAATGAAGAATATGAAGCATCAGTGTCAAGTGTGTGTTTTCTTGGTGTAATAAGTATGTGAGAGAGATATGAGTTATGGCGGGTTTTAATTGATGTGATTTTTGTAATCATTCCAAGAAATTTTCGTTACTTTTTTAGTTTGGTTAGTAATGTGTAGTGGTGCAAGTTGATCTTGTTAATATTGAATATGATGTATAGCGACGCAAATTGCCTAGCGTAAAAATACTTGCAACGATTAACACGACACGATACCATAAAGACCTATATATAGTCGGTCGTTAAACATGACACGATACCATAAAGACCTATACTCGGTCGTTAAACATGATACGATACCATAGCACCTATAATCGGTCGTTAAACATGACACGATACCATAGCACCTCTACTCGGTCGTTAAACATGATACGATACCATAGCACCTATACTCGGTCGTTAAACATGATACGATACCATAACAATTATAGTCGGTCGTTAAACATGATCACGATACCATAGACCTATACTCGGTCGTTTAACATGATAGGTATACCATAGCACCTATAGTCGGTCGCTTAACATGACACGATACCATAGCACCTATAGTCGGTCGTTAAACATGATACGATACCATAGCACCTATACTGGTCGTTAAACATGATACGATACCATAACACCTATACTTGGTCGTTAAACATGATACGTATACCATAGCACCTATACTCGGTCGTTAAACATGACACGTATACCATAGCACCTATACTCGGTCGTTAAACATGATACGATACCATAACAAACTATAGTCGGTCGTTAAACATGATACGATACCATAGCACCTATACTCGGTCGTTTAACATGATAGGTATACCATATCACCTATAGTCGGTCGTTTAACATGATACGATACCATAGCACCTATAGTCGGTCGTTTAACATGATCACGATACCATAGCACCTATAGTCGGTCGTTAAACATGATACGTATACCATAGCACCTATACTCGGTCGTTAAACATGATACGATACCATATCACCTATACTCGGTCGTTTAACATGATACGTATACCATAACACCTATAGTCGGTCGTTAAACATGATACGTATACCATAGCACCTATACTCGGTCGTTAAACATGATACGTATACCATAGCACCTATACTCGGTCGTTAAACATGATACGTATACCATAGCACCTATACTCGGTCGTTTAACATGATACGTATATCATAGCACCTATACCCTGCCTAGGCGGGATTGGGTTTGTTGTTGTTGTTGTTGTATACCATAGCACCTATACAGAGGGCATTCATGGCGTCCAAGGTAACAACAATGGTAGTTCACCAAGCTAAAAAGAATGAACAATGGTAGTTCACAATTGATGTGTTATTAATTTTAGTTATTGACAATGATAATAAAGATTTTTTCAAAATTTTAGTGAAAACACCTTTACCTGGGACATGTCCTGTAAAACTTTCGCGATTTTTTTATTTTCCTCCCACCTTTTACTTTATCCCCGCCATAACCTTCCCCGGGACATGTCCCCAAGAAAAGTCTTGCTAGAAGACAAACCATTGTTTCGCCGAGGACATGTCCCCGGCGAAAACTAATCGAAAAAATCATCTCAATTATTAACCACGATCTGCTTTCACAAAAGAGATAAAAAAAAAACAAACTCACTAGCAGCTGCAGCTGCTCCACCTCCTCCATCTTCATAGCACCTCCATCAACGCACCACCTCCACCACCACTACATCACCGAGCCGCCTCCTTCATCTTAAGTGGGTATGTTTTAGTTTTTACTAATTTAATGCTTCATGGGGTTTTGTTTATGTTATACCGAGCCGCCTCCATCAACGCACCACCTCCACCACCACTATATAGTTGTAATGCTTCATGGGTTTTTTTTTATGTTATACCGATTTGACAAATGATTAATATTTTCAGTTGGTAATCTTAAGTGGGTATCTTATATAGTTGTAATCTTAAGTGGGTTTTTGTTTATGCTTCATGGGTTTCTGCTTTCACAAATGAGATGAAAAAAAAAAAAACCGCGAAACTCAGCAGCTGCTCCATCTTACTCCATATATGTATTTTTTTTTCTTATTATGGTTTTCTTTTAATATAAATTTGACATACATAAAAATGTACGAATAAAGAGTTTTTGTTAGGACCAATTTTCTTGGTAATATTTGGATGCGCAAATGATTAATATTTTCAGTTGGTAATATTTTGTTAGGACCAAGTTTTGTAGGAATATAGTGTTCTCGTCGGGCCCGAGTGCAAGTCGTGACCACACCGAGGCCAATCCGTGACCACGGTAGAGAACAAAAGGTAAGATACTTAACTGCGTGATTTTAAATAGTTTAGGGTTTTAGGTAATGAGAACTATCCAAGACGGGTATCAAAAGACCTTTTAAACCATTAGGGTTGAATTGGTCATTTTAACAAAAAGGGTAGGAGAGTAGGATGGTGGATTTTGGGACCTAAACCAAGATCTTGGCAAGGTGTTGGGGTCCACCCCCTTTCATGTGCAATAGCACTTTAACTATGTTAATGAGATCATGTTGTTTCATCTGCTTGTGATACAAAAGATTTGATCATGTTTGCTTAAGACTTTTTGAACAATGTGTCTGGGGTTGAGGGTTGCTAAAAACAAATGAATGATTTTAGTGTGTCTAGTTAAAGTGCTATTACAAAAGATTTCCCGACAACATTTCATTCTGTTTCTTACAATGTTCTTCCAAAAAACTCACCAAATTCTCTCTTATATTATCAAACAACAAAAATGAACTTAGCGGCAGTGACACGTGGCTTCATTGATGGTTTACGACGAGGAGGTACACGGTTTCTTGGTCCACAAGATACAGGAAAGTGTACAACCCATATTATTCATTAATACTATTGAAGCATAAAGTGACCGACAACGATAGCAACATAACAGCTTGAAGGCTCATGATCGTCACATAATGATGCAACGGTTGCTTCTGCAGACTTCAAAATTACTTGAAGGACCAAACCACCAGAACACCAATAATCGAGCTTTGTTCATTCTTCAAACAAATATGCGCTCGAACTTTGATGGTGGATGACATGTTGAAAGCTAGAGATCAACTGATCAATATTTTGTGCGCTTCGAGCAAATATATCCTCCATTTTTTTGACATTATGATTCACTTGGTTATTCATCTACCGGAAGAGGCTATCAAGGCGGTCCTGTTTACATGAGTGGATGTATCAATTTGAAAGATACATGAAAAGCTCAAAAATTATGTCGTAAATAAAGCCAAGCTTCAAGGTTCAATAGCGGAGGGTTATATTGTCGATGAAGCATTAACTTTATGTTCACATTATTTTCGGTGTTGAGACGAGATTTAATCGTCCCGACCGAATGAGGACGGTCCAAGGCCAACAAGTCGATTTAAGGTGTTTCGATCACCGCAAAAGAATGGTAAACAATCATTAGTTCGGTTTAAAGCGGACACAATGAAGCAAGTAGTATGGTACGCACTACACAATATCATGAAATCGACCAGATATGAAGCGCATAAAGAGTGTGCGCTTTATTTCAAAATTTGTTTCACGAAGTTGTTATTCGACGACTTATTCTAATATCATGAACATTTACTGGGGCATTTCCGGCGAGACTTGGAAGAAGGCTTTCCTCATTGGTTTGAGATGAAGGTAGACTTATTGTATGTATTACCTCGTATAAATAACGACTATTACTCATATCTATCTATTCTTAACTTTTCATAGATTCGTGAATTAAAAGTATGTATGACCTAATTTGTACCACCGAAGTTATTCGCTTTGGCTGTGGACCATCATGTACCGCAGCCTCACCAACTCTTGCGTAGTCAACGTGTGAAGTTTATCGACACCACCGTGATTTACGCTGCTCAACTCAAAACAATGAATTTCAACTCCTAACCCCGATGGAGGAATGCATTATGGCCGACTTGAAGAGATCTCGAGTTTTCATATATTTCATTCAATGTTGTGTTGTTCAAAGTCAAATGGTTCGACACTAATAACACTAATCGCCTAAAACGTTGTACCTATAGAAACAACATTACGCAAATTATGATCGATCGTGTATCGCTTCAAACGAACCATTCATTCTTGCAACGCAAGCAACACAAGTCTTTTACCTTGATTTCCTGCAAACGTGGTAATTGGAAGGCCGTCCAAGATTCTTATCATCGAAAGATTTGGAACCCGAATATCATTGTGGTAGAAGACAACCAGGATGTTGTACATGACAACAACTCATCACATATCACACTCTCTGCTGAGTTTGATCAGTTGGATTATAACATTATAAATATAGATGTTCAACCAGCGGAAGTTGAGGCACCACCACCAATTATCACTATTGTGAAAGACGAAGATGATATTGATTTTGATGATCACGTTCCTCATGATTTAGAATCTGATGATGATGATGGCCACGAGAATGAAGATGATGAAGATGATAGTACTAATAATGTTGAATTTTATGTTGATGATGTGGAAGATTAATCTCGAATTGTAATTTGTAGAACAACACTTAATTATTTGAATGAAATTGTTATCGAGTGGTTAAATGTGTTTATTTGTTTGTTTATTTATTTATTGATTTATTTATTATAATTATCTTGTTGATATATACTGTTATACTTTTGGACCATTTGCGGATAGGTAGTTTTGGATAGTTATGTAGATGATCATGCGTTAACGGTTTAGGAACCGTTTTGGCGATTTTGGAAAAGGATAACTATGTTGTATATATGATATTATGTTTAGCGAATTTGTGTTATGATTGGCATATTAAACAGGTTGTGACATTGGTAAAACAGGTTGTGGATTGGCATATTATGATAATAGTTGTAGATTTTTCCGAAAATTTAGGAAAAATCTGAAATTACCCATTTTGCAAAGAATATTCGAATAGTGGGTCGATAGTTTCTGCGGGACATGTCCCGGGAAAGTTCAAAAGTATATTTTAATTTACGACTTTACCCGGTGACATGTCCCAGGAGAAATAGTTTACCTCAACAGTGGTTACTGGCTTCCCGAGGACATGTCCCCAGAAACATGTGCCACGTCGGACTAATAATGTAATTAGGGTACTTAAAGTGAATTTCGAAAATAGTTTTTCCGGACTCGAAAAACATGTGCCACGCTCGGACATGTTTGACCGGAGACATCGGTCATGGACCCACGTGTCCCGGTAAAGTGGCAAGCAGTCCCGGAAAAGTATTCCCGCGGTATTGCCGGCCCTTTGCTTGGAAACCTTTACCGGGAGATGTCCGGTGAAAGTTTCGAAATTTCGCATGAAAGCGGCGATTGTTGTAGTGATATTTGATAAGATCAACTTCTTCTGTGTCAATTCATATTATCAAGTTGTTCAAACTCCAAATTGTTACAAGATTAATTAACGAGCAATACTCTAATGTACGTATAAACCAAAAGACCTATGTTCCAATAATACTTTATGTTGTGTAAAAAATTCTCTAGTCAAATAGTTGTGAATTTAAGTCATGCTTTAAACATAAGAGAAATATTTATTATATATTTATATTATGAGACAATTAGTTGTCATAAAAAAATAAATTTGCAATTTATTATTCATACATCGCCGAAGTTTTTTGGTTATACTATATGATCTTCAACCACTTATAGTAACCGGTAACGACATGTTTTTAGCATTTAATACTATGGAAAACAAAATCAGAAAATTGATGGTGTATGCATGATAGCGCATGAGAGTTTTATCACAATAGCTAAAGCTCATACGATTATTACGGGCTCAAAGACGAAAGTTCACAAAAAGCTTTGCCTGGAGTGCCGATCTTCAGGCAACTACCAGCTAACGCCATGACAGACTTTGCCTGAAGAACCAATCTCCAGTCAACAATCGGCATAACAGTCTGTCCTCCCATTATACCATTGCCATGCGTAAAAACCTCATTGATACAAAGGCGGTGGCGGACATTTCGCTACGACATATAGATAGGCTAATTGATCAGAATGATCATACTTATCACCCTGAATTTTATATGATCGAACAATTTTTTGCTATTCTACGACTAAACTTGATTTTATTGTATTTTTGTGTATTTTGCCCTCATTTTTGCTACTATATGTATCATAGTTGCCATAAAGTACACAAAAAATAAAAAATCAAGTTTAGTACGAGAATAGAAAAAAAAAAAAAAAAAAAAAAAAAAAAAAAAATTGTTTGATATATATAAAGGTGCAAACGACAAGTATGGTAGATATGGTGTCTTTAGCGCTATAGATAATACCTCGTACAGAGATTCCCATAACACCAAGAGCCAAAAATATCACGACACATGTCATCTTATCTCTTTTATGGGATGACTCCCACGTGGGTCTCCCAAGACCGTTGGATCGCATCTTTGGATCACACAACCTTAAATCCATCCATATAAATACACATGCATTTCCAAGGGAATAACCTAGTTCATCTTCTCCATTTTACAGACACTATCAGTGTTTCCAAGAGAATGACCAAGTATGCATTTCCAAGAGAAAGACCTAGCTAGTTCGCGTCATTTAATTTATTTGCTTTCACGTTTTCAAATCAGTTTTTAACTAGTAATCGATTTCCATGTCCAGAGAGGTGTGTAATACGTCACAAAGAGACTCAATTGAAAAGGGGCCACATTTTTATTACTTTTGCATATAAATACATATAATATTAAGAGAAAATTACCAAAATGGGCAAAAAAATCCACCCTTGATCAATTATCTAGTCATTTTCAACATCTTTTCCGATTTTCGCCACGCTCAATCGATCAACCGCCGACCGCACCCAAATTTTGTCACGTGTCATTCTTTTGGTCGTTGATTGATCGCTTAATCGCACCCAATTTTGATGCGTGTTATTCTTTTCAGACTTTTTCTAAAAAGTACAAAAGAATAAAAAGACAAAAGAATGACACGCGGTCAAAATGTGGGTGAGTCGAAGCAATGAAAGAATGATCATTGAATACTACAAAATACGAAAAGATGTTAAAACGACTAGATAATTGATCGCGTCGATTTTTATTTTTGATAATTTTCTATAATATTAAACATATATGAGTCATATAATTCAAGTTTATATGCAATTCTTTTTTAGTTCACAAGTGTAATAAAGACTCTTTGTTGTTATTGCTTAGAGCCACCGAAAATCGCGAGGTGTCCTTGTCCATGTCATAGAACATATAAATGGAATGTCTTAAAATATGCATGGGATTTAAACAATTATGTTACTTCATAATGCAAATACAAAACGCAAAAAGAATTATGAGAATATGATGAGTATTTGGAATCAATAGTACTAATAAACAGCTTTGATGCCATCGAGAGATCGATCACACCTTCTTCTCTTTTCGCAACTTTTAACTTTTAGGTTGGCTGCCACTTGAACATGCATGTTCTATTATTTCTTTATATATTTGTTTGTACTTAATATGTTTATATAATCAGCATGTTTATATAATCAGCACTGTTAAGTTATAAACTAATCATGCAGTTTATAAAACAAATATGAGTATAGTTGAGAACGTATATGCGATGAAAGATTCAAATATGGGTTTCTAAACAATTGTATATGTTATCTGAATAAATTGTATAGATACATCTGTGTAGACTTGCTGAATACATAGCCAATATGTACCAAGCCTATTTGTTAATCGATCAATTTACAGTATATGGTTTTGTTGGGTTAGGACTTAGGCGTTACCAATTGCTTTAGTTAACCCAAAGCCAAACCTAATTAGCTCATTAATAAAGATACTATTAAACCTGAAATGAGGGTCACATCATGTCCAAAAGGATTCTCGGTTAAGGTTGCCCCTCAAACCAACATTTTTGTGAAACTCTTATATTTTATTGATTTGCAAGAAATCCTAGAAAAATACTTGCAAGTATAAAATGTTGTTTGCGAACTTGTATTATGGTGTGACTTTTAATGCAATACTGATTACGAAAAAAAAAGTCTATGAGTAATAAATAAAAAATGATAAAAATTTGAAGATTAAACAATATTTAAATTATTAATTTAATGAAGGATGTTGTTTCCATTTTTAATAAAAAATATTTAAAACTTGCCATTAGTGTAATTAAAGGGGAATTTAGGCAAAACTTTACTCAATTTTTAGTTATTTAAGGTTTAAAAATGAACATGCATTCTTTATACGTACTAGAGATACAACATGTACCAAAGTGAAAACATCTTAATCTAGGTTTTTCACTATTCTAATAGGGGAAAAGAAACCAAAAGTAATACGACAAGTAGGGATGGCGAAAAAACCTGAACTTGACTGGGAAATCCAAAACCTGAACTAATTGGGGCGGGGCCGGGCATGCTAGTCGGGTTAACGTGGATTTTAATAGGGTTTGGGGTGGGGAGCGGGGAATCTTCGCCCCGTCCGAATAATGTATAGACCTATACAAATATATTTATAATATATAGTATTTTGTTAGTATTTAGTATTTACGTAATAATAATTTATTTATTTTTTATTATTTTTTCTCTTTGTAAGATTGCAAATAGTGATTATGAAAACTCGTTGAGTGTCATATTTTTTAGTTTTAATTTTTGGCGGTGTAATGTATCATTATTTATGTATAATAATATCGTTAAAAATTTAATAAGGTTTGTTTATAATTGACTATTAATATGTTCTTAATTATTCAAATTATTGCTAATAGTCTAAAAAAAATAATAAATGTGAAATGATGATGCTTTGGTCGAGAATGACAACAAAAAAGGACATCCCAATAAGATCCCCTATCAATACGGGACTGGTTTGGAGGAGCATCACGCCTCAACGGGCACCCCGATTAGATCCCCGATGGGGATCGGGTCTGGTTAGAGGAGAATTTTGGTAATCAAGTTTGGAAATGAGAATGACATCCCCACCCCAAACTAGCCCCGTTGCCATCCCTAACGACAAGCCATGAATTGAACCATTAATTGCTATATGTCACGAGCTTGAAATTAACTTGATACTTAACTTATTGCAAGTATCTTTTTGTAGTTTGGTTTGGAAGACTTTTGCACCCTTCCAACAAAAGGAATCAAGTTGAGATGTTGGGTTTGAAATTCGTAATCTTTTAGGAGAATCAACTTCTTGACAAACGAAAGGTTATTTGGATGTGCTCTGGCAATGATCTGTCCGACAAAGACTATATATGTCGATGTCTTCGATCGATAATGTCTTGTCTGGTAAAGATTTCGTATCCATAAAGCAAGTTGCATCCGAAATAACTGGATGTTTAACATTCGTTGGTTGAATGATATTTTGATTATTTTCGTATGACACTGTCACAAATTATCAATGGTACGTAAATAGCTATATATTCTACAAAATTGCGAAAGCTTCATTAAGAAAAAGAGCTCTTAGTCATTTGGCAAGCCATTGTTTATCTATCTGAAAAACCAAAAAACAAATAACTTTTTATCTTTTGGTAAACATGATTAACCTATCACACGGACACAAACCAAGTAAGACTTTCCTTTTTCCGGATGTTTGCACCAAACACTCGGTGATGTTTGCTTTTAAGAGCCCGAATCAATCAACCGCACATCCGAATTCAACTGGCGCGTAAATGTCTCGAATCGACCGCATCCGAACGGAAAAAAACTCATATTTAAACCGCACATTCTTTGTCAGACTATTTTTTTTTGGTTTTTTTGTGTCGTCAAGAGGCAACAAGAGGCGATTCAGACACCCTCTCAAGTCTGCACTCATTAAGATCTCACCGCCCGAACGCGTCGAACGGGAAACAAACGGCGGTCGAACGACTAAAATGTCGACCGCTCGAATCTGCTCAGATTAAGAGTATCATTAAGAGCCTCTTAACGAAAAACAAACACCACCTCACATTCGGTGATGATAATCAAAAACCTTTTACCACTATGGCACCATGAAAACAAACAACTTTACATGGGTTGTGTTTGACGCGAAGGCGGAAGCTTATAAAGCATTATAAGGGCTTAAGCTTTTAAAATAAGTTTTGTTTGTTACAAAGGCTTGTGGAAACTTTTATAAACAATAAGCTTGATAAGCCCAAGCCCATTGAAAGGGGCTTATGGGGGCTTTAGGTAGTCAAATTACTTAAGTATCCTTCAAAATATAATTGATTATCATGCAAAAGCTGGAAATATATCTAAATTTAATTTAATTTGAGGTGTGTTTATGTGATTTTACATTAATAAGCTTCAACTCTAACTAATCATCAAACAGCTTTATAAAATTATAAAATTCAACTTTCGACTCTAATATGTTTCAACTCTAAATTTCAAATTTCGAAACTTCAAATTTCGAACCACACCTCTTGTCCATTTCGCTAAAACATACCCATGATGTAGCCTCTAAAACAATCAAACTTATTAAAACACCAACACTTGCCATCTTACTAATTAATTGACGACACAATGCTTCAAGTTTGTTTAGATCTTTAATATATCAAAGTGACCAAGTGTTGTTGAATTGTCCCACACTTTTGGGTTGGAAACAACTCTATGAGATGGGGATAAATAAAAGGGGCCAAATCTTATACGACTATTATTAATGCAGAATTCGAGCCAACTTCAGCTATCCATTTCATCTACCCCACACGCTTGTTTTTCTCTTATTTTATCTTGTCAAAATCTTATTCATGAGTAAAACAGAAATCATTTTAGAACTTTTAGCATTATATGAAATAAAATAAGGGAAGTAATACTAACTAGAATAATATTATCAACAAAGTGAAATGTAGATAAATCATATTTTTACAGTATGTTAATGTTAAAATAACCAGATCTGTTCTTAAATCAACCACAACACAACCAATTCACCCAGCCAACCACCCTCATGAAATCTTTTATTAATGAATAGTAAAAAGATGAACCCACAAAACGCGATACCACCAAACAAACACAAGACAAAGATAATCCCCTTGGAAGGGTTCTATCTATC
Source organism: Chrysanthemum lavandulifolium (assembly GCA_022545495.1). Classification (NCBI taxonomy): domain Eukaryota; kingdom Viridiplantae; phylum Streptophyta; class Magnoliopsida; order Asterales; family Asteraceae; genus Chrysanthemum; species Chrysanthemum lavandulifolium. Next base: position 41,789,960 of record CM040238.1, on the reverse strand, counting down.
TCACTACAAAGATATGAATACACCAGATCCTCACTACAACCCTCAATACAACCTAACAATCTATAAAACTGATCAAGATGATCAGAGTTAATCAACACCAACAATACCAAACCACACTTGAGAGAAAGAGAATACAACTTTTATGTGAGAGAAACGATTTGTGAGAAGAAACCACAACCAAGGATTAGGTCCAGCTTATATATCAGCTGAAATACACTTTAACCCTTCAAGATATAAAAACCTGCTATCAATAGCCAAACATACAAACATTAGAATATTTTGGCATAACAAGCCCTTTGACTTAATAGTCAAATATGAGCTTGAAACCAACATGAATATTTCAACAGTTAAACCTGAGAGTAAAAAGACTGATTCGTGACTAACTAAAATAATATAGAAGATAATACGGAGTATCATGGATTACATAACAAGAGAAGCCACACTTGAACTGAATCAAATTTGAGATTTAAGCGAGTTTTGTGGCAGCAGTTAGGGTTATGGTCAGTCTTCCAACAAATTTGATGTTTTCTACTAGGTAATTGCGCAGCTTGCGCTTAACTATTAACGTACTCAGTTGGGTCTAGGGTTCTTTATTTGTTTGTTTTGTTTTTCCACGACTGTAATTTGATTTGTGGGTCGTTGTAGTTTTAGGGTGTCATTGTGATTTGATATATCACTTACAGTCTTTTGTATCTTCCAACATTCTAGCATTTTTGGATTGGACGAATTATCAAGTCCTCACAAAAAATGTCTTGTATACAATACAAAAGCACCTAGGGGTGTTGATCGGTTCGGTCATCGGGTTGTTCGGTTAGTTCGGTTCGGTTAATTCGGTTAAAAAAAAATTTAGGTCAATCGAGAATCGAACCAAACCAAATTCAAATTCGGTTTCGGTTTGGTTCGGTTGAATTTAATCGGTTGGTTCTTGGGTTGATCCAAATAACTAATTTCACTATTTTAAATAAAATAATTAATAATTAAATAGATATTTAGCAAAAATTATATTTCAAGATAAAAGTGTTTTATTATATTATGATAACCTTTAATAGTATTTATTTATATATAAATATACATAAAATATATAAATATATATATAAATATAAAAATATATATATATATATTTATATGAATTGGTTTTCGGTTTAAACCGCTAAACCCATAACTGAAACCGAGAACCGAATTAGTAGTTCGGTTCGGTTCGGTTTTAGCAAATTCGGTTCGATTATTAGTTCGGTTCGGTTATTTTTATGTTCGGTTTGGTTTCGGTTTTCGGTTTATTCGGTCTTTACGGTTTTTTCGCTCACCCCTAAAAGCACCTCCTTGGAGGAACCTACAACCAGCCCAACTAGGCGTGGACTTTACTAGATCATGAGGTAAGACCAATAAAATAAGAGAAATGATAGGGGCCTAAATTTAGGCTTAATTTTTTAATTAATTTTAGTTTCATTTTAAATGTTTTTGAAAAGTTTTCAAATTTTAGTCGAAGATAGAATATGTTGGTGCATAAAAATGTTGTGAATGAAGTCTTTTCAATTTTGATTTTTATACGTTATTTTCATAATTTTTTTGGGCAAAACTATTCACTTTTAAAAAAATTATTTACAAAACTCTGTTATCCACCGTCGTCTCAAACCTTGTGTAATTTTTCAAGGATTTTTTTTAAAAACTTTTTGTATATAAAAGTATGATATAAACGATGAAAGTTTTGAGTTGAGAAGATCTACGACATGCATTTATAACATAATAATCGCATCTTTTGTATTTTTGTTGATACTTTAAGTTGTTTGTTTGCCATGTCACCAACATATATGAATAGAATACATTTTCTTAGTTAGACATTGAAAGGAGGAAATAATCACAATGGAAGGAGAGGTTAATAATTTCATTGTGGTTTGGGTAGTAGTGTTGGTATGTCTTCTTTATTGTTATACCATAGGCAAGTTCATCCCAAAAGGTACCACTAGACATTTGGCTATATCCATTGTTACATGCCTCTTTATTTGGTTTCCACTAAATCTAAACACCATACATCTTGGTGGTTTAACATCTTTCTTCATAGCATGGCTTGCAAACTTCAAACTTATTCTTTTTGCTTATGGAAAAGGTCCTCTTTCGTCCGATCCACCACTCACTTTGTCAAGGTTTGTCATCACGGCGTGTTTGCCAATTAAACCTATATATACTCCATTTCCGTTGAACTTAAGAAGTTCGGTTCAAGAAACTAGGAAAACGGGGAATACAATATTCTTAGTGAAGGTTATCTTGTTTGGGATTTTACTTAAGGCGTACGATTACCATGAATACATTCATCCAATATTGAAGATGTCATTGTATTCCTTCCATATATACTTCATGCTTGAGATAGTACTAGTCATAGTTGCATATGTGGCTAGAACCTTGGTTCAAATGGAACTAGAGCCACAATTTGATGAGCCTTATCTAGCAACTTCACTCCAAGACTTTTGGGGGAAAAGATGGAACCTCATGGTCACAAGCATTCTACATCCAACTATATATGATCCCATCCGTTCCTATTCAACACGTTTTATGTCAAGAAAATGGGCCTCATTTCTTGCAGTTCTTACAACGTTTCTTGTTTCAGGGTTGATGCACGAGTTCATATTCTATAATATTGGAAGATTAAAACCAACGGGTGAAGTTAGTTGCTTCTTTTTATTACATGGATTGCTGGTGGGCATTGAAGTTATCATTAAGAGAGCCGCGAAAGGGAAAATATGTTTGCCTCATGTTGTGTCTCGACCATTAACGTTAGCTTGTGTGCTTGCTACTTGCTTTTGGTTGTTCTTTCCTCCATTTTTAAGGTTTAAGCCAGACGTTCGTGGATGTCAAGAAAGTGTAGCCTTTTTAGAGTTTGTAACAAATGGCCGGCTAATTAGTCCTAGTAATGCTTCTTGTCCATTCCAACTAGGTTAAATATGTGTACTACATTTCAATAACATTATCGGTAGATTTTTTATATTATATATCATCAATGTTATCAATTTATTTGCAATGACACGAGTTTGTGAACTTTTGTAATATACAGTAACTTGTAATGATAAGAATGTTTGTGATTAACATGGTCACAGCTTAAGCTATGTATTGCCGATGTATTTTTTAGTGATATTTCTTTCTGCAACTCATGTGAAAAACTTGAATAATTTCACAACTTTTTTTTTTTTTTTTTTTTTTTTTTTAAATCAAAATGGTTTTTCTATTATTACTTGTAATAACGGATTACAATAAGATGGCGAAAGAACGCAAGAATGTTCGTCACATGAACCCCTTTGAATAAGAAACCAATTCTACTAAAATGAAATTTTGTGACTTAGGGTCGAAATTACTTTCAGACAACCCGTTGAACCCTAGTCAAAACTCCACAATCGCCGTTTAGAACCCAAATGTATCAAAAGCAAAGGGGTAAATACGTGTTGATTCTCTAAACAAGCTTTTCGTGTTTAGCAACTTTACTTGATTCCGCTTTCACCGCCGCTTGTCCAAGAACAAACCCATTGTCCCTTAGCCCAACAAGAGGGACACCCAGTAAGATCCACACAAGACATGTTTCCTACCATCCAAACACAAGTATATCACCGTGGTAAAGTAGACCTCCTTCAAGCGGATCCGTCTGAAAGTTCACGGGCCTCTTTTTAGAAGAAATTTCTTTCGCTTAAGAACATCATACAAAACATCCCTAACCAAATCATGCTCGTATTTGAAACCCAGAACTCCTGCAATGGACCGCATGCTCGCAAAGGAATCTAAACAAACCTTGCGGCAGATCGGGCAAGGCTCATCGGTAGGAAGCAGGAGGGATCATTAGCAGACTTAAGGATAGTCCCAGACTGTGGTCGAGCATATGTTGGCCTAGCCCTTCAATGGGATAACCACAAGAAATCTTGAGCATGAGGAGCTCTGAGACATTCAAACACCGCTTGCCGAGGGATAAATCGAACTTCTCCCAAACTCCGGACGATTCCACTAAAAGTGGCACACGCCAAAACATTTTGGGCTTTAGGTGGGCGGTGTCCTTGTTAGAAACCGCTAAGATCGAAATCGAAGGGACATGCGTAAGCGATCCATCAGCATGCCCATAATCGAGTCAACTCCATCAATACCACATTCTCAAGAATGTGATCCGCAAACTCAAGATTGCGCCTCGAGGCCACAAAAGCATAAGTAGATACATCCTCACCGAACATAAACCCAACCCACCAAACCGAGCCGGAAGGGATGCGAGCCTCCATTGAAAATCCCAAAAAAGGGCCCCTACAAACCACAATGGCCTCTATTGCCTTCCAAGGCCATTGTCAAAATGTAAACACTTCCCTATATACATCGGTTGGCACGTTCTAAGACCGAACATCACTTAGCGACGCCCATACATGAGCGAAGCAAAAGGAGCTCGATTGAGGGTCGCGCAGACTTGTGAGACAACTCATTAGTTCCACAAAGACGAGATGCCCTTTTCACGCCCAAACTGCTAATAAACCCCTCGATCCGGCGGCCATCAGCCCAAGGAGTTTCACACCGATGTCGCCTCCCAATCCGTGGGAAACAAACCATCCTGTACCTTCACCCCATTGTACGAGGGCCAAAAACTTGCTTTTCTTAATGTCGAGTTCAAGGCCCGGTGGGGCCCTCACCATGATAATATCTAAGGCTTTAGCTACCTCTTTAGTGTCACCGATAATCGTACCATCATCCAAATACCAAGCATGGAAAGAAGTCGCAACAATCCCTAATCCGGTGGGCAAGTGGGGTGCAAAACTAAGGCAAAAGAAGAGGCCCTAAAGGGTCCCCTCAATAACTCCAGTGGTGGACCAAATATGGTCGTCACCACATATAACCTCGCCGACCGACCATATAAAAATCTACCCATAGAAATAGACGGGCATCGAGTTCGAACCTCATTTAAAAGGGTAGTCCGATCCACCAAGTTGAAGGCATTTGAGAAGTCAACAGAAGCATAGCCAACGCACCCATCCGAATGAAACTCATGTAAGAATCATTCGCGCTATGGAGCACGGCCTCGCCTCCACCAGGGACTCCCACTCCAAACCGAAAATCACCAAGGTAATTGGACATCTCTTCTTGACACCCCTCATAGCCACCTTGGATACCAGCCTCCTCCAAATCGTGCCCACTGCAATAGGCCTAATCCCATTGTCCGGTTTGAGCAACGGTCAATATGAATCAGTCTTTTTTTCTTTTTTTTTTCTTTTGCATAATCATTTTATTGAATAAAAACCAGGCGAACCTTTTAATGATCAAAATTCATACAAAGCTTTTGACGGGAAAAGTTTTTTTTCAATCATAACTAAGCCTAAAATTTTCATATTTACTTGATCACTGAAACAAAGCCATCACTAGTGGTAACCTAACCTTTTTTAATTTTGGTTTAGGGTTCAACACTTACTAAATACGTGATCTGAGAAAAAGTAAAAAACGATCACGAAAATACACATTTAAACCTCGTACATATAATTCAAAACTTGCCTTCTAAATGAGTCAAGCCCTAAACATTCTACTCTTTTCTTATTATTTAGAGTAAACTGCAAAATCATCCCCGTGGTTTGTGATTTGCAAGAATCATCCCTATCTCAAACCTTCAAGATTAAACATCCCCAAGTCCACAAACCTTTAGCAATAATCATCCACGAGCACTAACGTCGTTAGTTTTACCCGTTAAGTGTTAAATAATATTTTCCGTTAGTCCCTCCGTTAACATTTTTGCACCGCTAGTCCTCATTTTACGTTTTCGCCACTTTTTACGTTTTGTCCATTTTTACGTTTTCGTCCGCTTTTATCCGTTTTGTCCCTTTTTGTATGTATTCGTCTGCTTATTTTACGCAGACGTCCGTCATTTTAACGCTTTTACGCTGCTCGTCATTTTAACGCTTTTATCCCTTTTCGTCTGCTTTTGATATGTTTTCGTCCGTTTTTTACGCTTTTGTCGGTTTTATCCGCTTTTTACGCTTTTATCCGTTTCGTCAGTTTTTACGCCGCCCGATTTTTACGTTTTGTTCGCTTTTATCCGCTGTTCGCTTTTTATCCGTTACCTTGGTTTTACGTTTTGTCCGCTTTTTTCCGTTTCGCATGTTTTTAATATTTTTCACTGCTTTTTTACGTTTTGTCCGTTTTCTTACATTTTGTCCGCTTTTCTTACATTTTGTCCGCTTTTCTTTCGCTTTTGTACTATTTCAGCAGATTGAAAATTTATTCCAAAAGAAAAAAATTTCCAAAAAAAATGGAAATAAAATATTTCGAAAAAAATTTGAAAAAAAAATTCAAAATTGTCCGTTTTTGTCAATATTTTCGAATTTTTTACAACATGTTCAAATTTCAAAATATTGAAAAAAAATTTATAAGATTTTTTTTATTCAAATTTCGACATATTGAAAATTTTGAAAAAAAAAATTTCAAAATTTTTTTTTATAAGATTTTTTTTTTAAAAAATATTTGAAAAATATTTTTTTAATTCAATTTTTTTAAAAAAATTTGTTATTCAAAATTTTTAATTTTTTTTCCAACGAAAACGAAAAAAAAGGACAAAAACGTAAAAAAACGGACAAAAACGTAAAAAACGAATAAACAACGAACGAAAACGGATAAAACGTAAAAGGGCAAAATGGATAAAACGTTAAAAACGGATAAAACCGATAAAACGGACAAAACGTAAAAAGGACGAAGACGTAAAAACAGACGAGAACGTAAAAACGAACGAGAACGTAAAAACGAAAACCGGACGAATACATACAAAACGGACAAAACGGATAAAAGCGGACGAAAACGGACGAAACGAGTAAAACGACAAAAACGTAAAACGACGAAACGTAAAATGAGGACTAACGGTGCAACAAATGTTAACGGAGGACTAACGGAAAATATTATTTAACACTTAACGGGTAAAACTAACGACGTTAGTGCTCATGGATGATTATCAAAGGTTTGTGGACTTTGACGCTTTAATCGAAGGTTTCAGATAGTGATGATATCATAAAATTCATAAACCACAGGATGATTTTTGCAATTTACTCTATTATTTATGTTCTTCTAAGCTTTTACAGAATCTTTACCCCATTATTACATTTATAAACGACATCACAGATAAATGCTGACGATGAAAGAATGCCAATTTGTGTGTGCAATTTTTTTTTATGTATATATAGGTGTGGAGTAAGTGAGAGGTTAAAAGTTATTGATTTAAATTGTAATTAATAATTTAAAATTTTAGCCAATTGTCAAAAAAAAAAAAAAAAAAAAAAGTATATTATTAAACCAAAACCCTTACTTCTTGTTGTTGATTACTTGATACTGATAGTAGCGCATCCACAAAGAAAAGCCCATTTTCTAGTTTTAATGTTTGGCCCGTATCACATCTTCTTCACTTCCAACTCATCTTCCTTTTCATTCTATTCAACATTCGAATAATCGTCCATAAGATTTGCGGGCCTGCTAGTAACACTAGACATTTATAAGATTTTACAAAACTTATAAACCTCATTAGAAAAAAATCTTTAAAACACATAAACATAAACCCCTGTATTCCTACTCACTCTTCAACACCATTTGACCCACATTCTTCAAGTAAGCTCTCCTTATTATTATTATTTTTTTAATATTTATACTTTGTCTTGAATTTAACAAAATGGTTTTTAGTTTTTATGTTCTGGGTCATGCTATATAATGCATTAATTTTGATATTTCTTATTGGTACAAATGTGGTATTATAATGTGTCTGCCAACTGTTTGATAAAATGCCTGAATGAAAATGCTTGGTGTTTGGTTATGAAAATACAGCAAATTATAATGTATCTAGGTTTGATGTATTTTAGCTTTTTAAGCATTTGGGTGACCAGGGTTTCTGACCTTTCGGCTAACTAATCCACAGGTTTTGATGCAGTAATTTGAAACCATTAATCTGTCCACAACAGGTTTATTGCAAACTTCAATTTTAAAATGTTTTTTAATCACTTAAATTCACCCATATGTCTCTGTCATCATGATATTTGGTTTCTAAAGCCTTGATTTTCTTTGTATATGACAGATGTTATATCCAAATATTTACTTGTAAGTGCTTAGATACCGCATACCATAAGTGAATATATCCTATGCATAGTTGCTGCGGAGTATAAGCTTAAGCACTTCTCAACATATTATTTGCATCTATTAGTTCGTGTACCATTAATCCTTTTTAGTTACTTTGAAATCTGGCAACCATGCTAAATGGGTTCTAGTCGTAGGGATGGAATTAGAACATTATAGAATCAGCAAACTGAGATTAACGAATGAATGGATAAATTAAGTGATACTTGTTAGTTGAACGCGTGTCTATGAATAGGAACTATAGAATTGCACAATATTCAAGGAAAAAAGAATTTACAAGTTACATTTAAGCCGAAGATAATGTAAAACCCCCTGATGGTTTTGATGTGTGTCTATTATACGTAGTCTGGCAACATGCGACAAATTTGAATTTCGATCTGTATTCCTTTTTCAAGTTTTGAACTGTTGTTGGAACTGATTATAGGCTGTCATGGCGAATAGCAAGTATGAGTATGTGAAGTCCTTTGAACTTGAAGATGAAGTGATGTATCCAAACTTGATTGTAGTCCGGATTTATGGTCACAATTTTGATAGGTATTACTTTCACTTTTTACCCTAGGCTACAATTATAACACTCTAATATTTTCTCTGTCATTCTAGGCTACCTTAACTAGTGCTTATTAGTTATTATATGCTTAAATTTTACTGTTGTAACCATCTACCAAGTTTGGCAGATTTTCAGAAATTAATGAGTTCGAAAAACCGAATGATGAAAGAGCTTTCAGTTTGATGAATTCCTGTGCAACGTCGGTGATGGAGCAGTACCCAGATATCATCTTTGCTTATGGTTATGGCGACGAGTATAGGTGAGACCTCAAATGTCAAATCTCCTACTTTATCAATCAGTACATATAAGAAAAGTTATACTCCTGAAATATTAGTTATAGTATTCTGATGTCGCCTGCAGTTTCGTTTTCAAGAAGGAAACCAAATTTCACCAAAGACGTGAAAGGTGATTAAACATATCGCTGGTGGTTTTTTTTCTTCAAGAATTTCTTTGGAATAATTTTTCTTTTAGTTTTGCCTGCCTTAACGACGAAGTTGAAACTGCAGCAAGATTCTTTCAATCATTGGATCCTTCTTCATATCGTTATATGTAAAAAAATGGAAAGAATTCTTTCCTCAAAAGGACATGAGATCTACTCCTCCATTTAGGGCTCGAGTCATAACCTGCCCATCAGCCGACACTCTTCAAGCATATGTTGCATGGAGACAAAGAGAACGTGAGTAATTACTATGCTCACCCTGCTTGTACAACTATGTGAGTAATTACTTAAATGACCCTGCCTGTTTTCTTCTAGGTCATTCCAACAATATGTACAATACGTGCTTCTGGATGTTGGTTAAAAGTGGGAAATCAGAAATAGAAGCACGGGAAAAGTTGAAGGTGTGTATTTTTTATATGCTTAATGAAGGTATTTCATTTGTTGAAGAAAAAGCCGATAATGTTTAAAATGCATAATATAAAATACTTGCAATATCTTACAAAGGAATTTAGAAATCATGCATCTTAATTGCACCATGATAGTGCTTAGAAATTACTAAATTAGTTGTGGATGGATTATCATTTCTTAAGTTTCCACTTCTTTATGATATATGCTGCATATCCCACAAGGCTTCTAATATTCTTTATGGCTTATAAACAGGATACCCAAAAGCAAGAAAAAAACGAGATGCTATTCCAGGAATTTGGTATCAATTACAAAAATCTTCCGAGCATGTATCGCCAGGGTTCTTGCATCCTCAGGACAGAGGTTTGTGTTCTGTCTGGCTTTTGTATTTAATAGGACAAGTAGCGTGAGGTGCACATAATTATTAATAATTTTCTGCACTACAATTTCTTTAAAACTAAACTTAGCTTTCACTCAGGTTGATGAAACCTTTGAGATCGATGACAATGAAGCCCCTGTCATAAGACTTCGGAAGAGGCTCATAGTTGTCCATTCAGAAAATATAGCCTCAAAAAGTTTCTGGAATGGTTATTCGTATCTTTGCAAGGAGATTGGCCGTTTTGAGCAGAATGTCAATAATATAAAGCCGGAGTATATTAAATTGTTTCAGTTTGATAAAAAGTTGCTGCCATTTACTTGGACTGTCATACGAATAGATGGCTCTCATTTTCACAGGTAAAACCATATTTTAAAAGAGTACAAATGTTTTAGTAAATATAGTTTTCTTAATTCTTTTGCTTGTATTCGTTTCTACTAGATTTTCCGATGTTCATGGATTTGAGAAGCCTAATGATGAACAAGCTCTGAAACTTATGAACTCATGTGCAGTTTCTGTATTGGAGGAGTTTAACGACATTGTATTTGCATACGGAGTGAGTGATGAATACAGGTAAAACTTTAAATTAATTGTTTATTGATTTATCTTGTGCTAATAAAGTAATAATGCACTATGTAATTAGTAATTAGTCTCAACATTTTTTGATTTTCAGTTTTGTTTTAAAGGGAAATAGTCAGCTTTATCAAAGACGTGCCAGGTAAGATACGTGACTTAAATTCAAGTTAGAAGGGTCCAAATGTCTTTTCAAGTTTGTAACTAGTATTGGTCTGCCTACCCTCTTAATCGTTGCAGTGAAATAGTATCTGCAATTTGCTTGTTTTTCACTGCTACATATGTGATGAAATGGAAAGAATTTCTCCCGCAAAAAGAGTTGAAGTGCTTACCAAATTTTGATGGAAGGGCTGTCTGCTATCCAACATATGCGATTATTCGAGATTATCTAGCTTGGAGACAAGTTGACTGTGAGTAAATTTTGGCATCTTTCTCTTCATTTTATTTAATTATTTTTCTTCAGAAAGGGATAATGCATGTGGAGGCCGAGTATACAACCTTTGTTCATATAGGTCACCACTATATCGAAACTACTTTTTACTCCACCTAAATATGTTTTTGGTTTCATCAAATACCGATTCTGGCCAAAAACATGTTGAATGACGAAAATGACTTTTAAAGAATTTCTGGGTGTCTCAGGCTCATTAACATCCTTGTACAATTGTCTTGTTATTCATTTTTCAAAATTGATGCACATAGTTTTACTCATTTATTCCTTGCATGCCATTTCTGTTAACTTGCTCGGTTTTTTCTATTTGTTTAGGTCACATAAACAATCAGTATAATACTTGCTTTTGGATGCTTGTCAAGTTGGGCAAAACCACAAGGGAAGCTCAAAGCAAGTTAAAGGTCCCAACTTTCTCTTGTATTTCCTATGTATTTACTTAGAACTTTTTTTGAAACATATAATAAGTCTGAAATTACGTCCACCTACAAATTTGCACCTTACATTCTTTCATGGATGTCAATCTCTCTTTGTATCTGAGTACTATAAATGCTGTTTTTTAATGAGAATGTTATGCAGGGGACTCAAACACAGGAGAAGAATCAGATACTCTCTGAGTTGTTCGGTATCAATTACAGTTTGTTGCCCATCATGTTCCGCAATGGTTCTTGTGTATTCTGGGACAAGGTCATCTCTCTATCTCTCTCATCAGAGCAAACTTGTATTTTATTTGTTTTAAAACGGCAATTTTCCGCACACATATACCAATATACTACCTATCTCGCAACCCACAACCTCTTAGTTAATGGGCTCACTTACATACCACTAGCAATTTAAGAAATGATTTAGTTGTATCTGTAGACATCCGAAATAGAAAACTCGCATAGTTGCATATTCTTTTGGGATAAATTTGCAGTAAACAAATATGTCAGTTCATTTTTCATTTAGCCAGTATACTTTAAAAATCAATACTAAAACCACCATTGATCCTTTTCAGTAATTTGACTAGAAAGAACCCTAAAAGGTTGACTTGGCTGAATGAATTTTACAGCAGTTTTAAAAGTTGGATGACATTTGTAACGAATATCTAAATTCTAGTGACCAAAATAGAACTGTGGTGAAAGTATGTTGTCATGTATTGTAATTTGCCTGTTCTTTTTCATGAGTCCGTCTACAGTAATAGTAATGCATGATCTAAACACGAGTCTTATGATTGTTGTATGTGCAGGAGATGACAGTGACAGATAATGGAGTGGTTGCAAAATCTCTCAAGAAAGTAGTCGTGGAACATTCAAATATAATTGAAGATGACTTTTGGGAGGCACATCCACTCATACTTGAAGAGACATCACGAAGGTCCTGATGACTTTATATGACATGATACATAGGGATGTGCATACTTTGCTGGGCTTAGCCTTCGGTTACTGGGTCAACTAGATTGAGTTACCCCGATTGGTTACAATTTACAACTTCGCGTGTCAACAGACTGTGTTTGCTTAACCCAACCTTGTGCTAGAATATTATATCTAATTATTTACTACTAATTTATGAGTAACTGACTTATTATGTTAGTATAATGGGTGCAGCACACTAATTCGCTATTGCCCTTGCCTTAGTTTTATTTGTTGCCTTCAAGTTACTCTTTAGAGTTGTATGTAGTGATGACAATTATGCTATAAAAAAAACTTGAAGTTTTGCTGAATCTGCTGATATGCATTTTACAACTCCTTGCCCTTAAGTTAGAAAACTTAATGATAAAGTCAGTGAATTTTATTATGATAAATTTCCTTTTTAGGTGCCTAATTTATATTTTATTGACATAAAATTTGTTGCAGTGGTTTATTGCTAGTTTAATCAGGATCAATTTTCCATGATAAAAAGAAATTTGAAGCAGATACTGTAAGCTGGTTTGTTTATGGTAGTAGAGTATGATGCTAAGAGATAAAAATGAATCAGAAATTTATGCATCTTTTGGCTCAATCCGGATACCTATTTGAACTACAAATATTAAGACATTGCAAAAACATGAAATACTTGATAATCAAAACATCTAAATAAGCCGTGTTTGATCTTTAAGACACAATGAACAAACTAATGTCCAATAATGCACTATGTATCATGCTAAGCATGTTTGTTGGTAGTTACGTTACGTACATACTACTATTCTAAGCATAACTGAGACGTGTTGATAAAATATGGTTCATTTTCTAAAAATTTCCAAAGCTGGTCCGTGGTTCATTCGTTCATTCATGCATGATGCATTCATTTGGCTCAACCTCTAGGAAGGTTTCAATCATAGGGAAGTCATGTCCATGGTCATGGTGGCCGTTGGCTTCATGTAATGCAACACGAGTTGACATTAACAGCGTCAAACCGACGGTAACATGTATTGGCTCTGTTGCTGCAAGTCCTCATCCCTGTTGCTTCTATGCTCTTCGCACCTTTAAGGTCTCCATACAGGATTTTTTTGGCTATTATGATTAATAAATGTAATGTTATGTATATACTGATTGAGACAAATAAGGCGATTAAAGAATGATATAGAGCGATATAATGAAATATAGTAATTGTGATAATCCCTCTAACTCGACACTTGTGACTGTTCAGACGAAGGCAATGAAGAGTGAAGAAGGCCAACGACGATTCCCACCACAACACCAAGATAAGCAACCGGGAAAAGAATACCTCATGAACCCTCTCCCTCAATTCACCAACTATCGTTACAGGCCTTCTGCTAAATTATATGTACGCTTGACTGGTTATTTTATTTCTTTATTTGTTCTGATTTTTTTATTGTGGTCTCAATAACAACAAAGATCTAATAAGTTTTAGAATATATAAGGCTCGTTAAGTATATGAATACTTTAAGGTCATTAGTTTATGTTTTCTTGGCATAGGGAAAGGTGGCATTGGTGACAGGAGGAGATTCGGGTATTGGAAGGGCTGTTTCTTATGCATTTGCAAGGGAGGGTGCAACTATAGCCTTCACGTATGTGAAGGGTGATGAAGACATAGATGCAAATGTGTTAAATTTTGGATTCGTGTCTGTGGCAAACATATCATTCTATCAATTACTAATGACTTTCAAGGTGTGGCTTATTGCGGGATTAATTACGGGGTTTAACCCGGACAAAGGATAAAAGATTTAAAGTTCCAAGAAGCTCATTTCACTGAAGCCCTTCTTCGCTTCTCACGATGAGTCTCTACTAGCCGTTAAATGGGTCTTAGTGTAACTTAATCTCCTATTTAATAAGTCCCTTTATCTAGGGTTAGACACACTTGAGTGTGCGATCTTTTGTATCACTCTCTCTCTTCTCTTGATCATTTCACCGATCTTGTCTTGTCTTTACACTCATATGATTATTGTCTCATTGACATTAATCTAATCTTGTAACATTTGATACTATTAATCTAAGTCGACTATTGCGACTTAGATCCGAATAAAGGTTACATTGTTTATCTCCGTTGTCTATACTTTCGTACATGGTATCGAGCTTGTGCTCATTGATTCTCTTTGGCAACAAAGGTGTGGTTTGGGGTTATTGCTATTGGCGTAATCACTTGGTTATCTTCTGTTTACAATTTACCCTAGACTAAGTGAATCTAGGGTGATTGTGATTTGTTCTTCCACGCATATTTCTCTGTAAGTCTAAGTCTTATCTTCTCTTTAAACATACAAGACTTAAGTCTCGTGGGTGCAAACGGGTGACTAACATCTTGATCTACCACCTTGAGTGAGTACGAATACCTGCTCGGTTTGCCCTAGTCCATGTGCTTGGTGCTTGTTGGTTCTTATTGCTAAGTCTTATTTACTTGTCTATTTACTCTTATTATTATATCTGTCTGGGTTCTCTCTGTCATCTTATTATCTCATCTTATTGTTTATATTATGGCTATTGGTGATGATAATGTTGGTGGAGGTGGTTCCACTGAGAAAAGCTTATCCTTTGGTGATGCTTTGTATTTACACCCCAATAACACCAATGGTACTCCCATTATTTCTATTAAACTCACTGGAACCGAAAATTATAAAATATGGAATATGGCCATGACATTTGCCTTAAGGAACCATAACAAGTTGGGGTTTATTGATGGTACTTGCATAAGAAATGATTCTAACCCCGTCTTGCTAATCGATGGGATACTTGTAACTCTGTTGTGGTCACTTGGATCCTCAACTCTCAAATACTAATTATTTCTTTGGTGCTATTTATTCTAAAACCGCTTATGAAATGTGGAATGATCTTAAAGATACCTATGATAAAGTTGATGGTTCGACTATTTTAATTTGCACAAAACATAAATTCTCTTAGTCAAAATGGGTCCTCTCTTCGATTACTATAACAATCTTAACTCTTTATGGAAACAATTTGATTGTATGATTAGCTTGCCTCCCGCACTTGTGAGGTCGCAAAACATTTTGAAAGACACAATCGCCTAATCAAGTTAATGCAATTTCTTATGGGTCTTGATGACTCCTATGTTCCCATCAAGCAATATTTTAACCGAGATCCTTTACCTAATGTCAAAGCGCTTTCTCGTTGTCTCGGAGAAGAATCTCACGAAACGTCTCATCCGGGAATAGCTCGCTAAACCAAATGCTACGACTTTTCTTGCAAAAACTTCGATGGTGGAAAATTTTTGATAACAAAAGAGGTTTTAATAACAAAGTGTCTGGTTTTAATAATGGTAATGACTCTAATAGCAGAGGACCAAACATGAACCTCAAATGTACTAATTGCAAAAACACGGTCATCTTGTTGATAGATGTTATGACCTTGTTGGGTATCCTACCGGATATGTTAAAAGAAATTTTAATGGTAAACCTTTCAAGAAGAATAATGTTTCTGCTGAAACCAATTGTGTCATCGATAATAGTGCTAGCAACTCTCCTGTCTCCTTGTCTAATGAGCGACTCTCGAGACTTATGAGTCTCCTCAATGACAACAATGTGTCATCTGCAAATGCCAACTTGGCGGGTAAAATTTTTCAGAACCTTCTTTAATGGCGTGTCAAGTTTAATGTAAACTTCAACAAGTTTTTAACAACAACACTAAAACCTTATCTCGGAAACATCGATCGGGTTGGATTGTTGATTCGGTGCAAATCAAAGACATGACCTGTCTCGAAATTTTTTAATCAATGTTGTTAACATTTCAAATCTTGGCTTAACTGTTGGACATCCCAATGGTACTCGTGCCTTAATTACTAAAATTGGTGATTTAAAGGTCAATAATGACCTAACTCTTTTGATGTTCTTGTTGTTCCCGAATACAATGTTAGTTTACTATCTGTTCATAAGATTGCTAGAGACAATAAGATGTTTGTTGGGTTTAATGAATCTAATTGCTATATCTGATTTACATCAAAAAGGATTGTGGGGATTGGTAAACAATACAATGGATTATATATATTTGATATAGATTCTACATGTAAGATTACTTCTAACAACCGCATATCGCTTTGTCATGTCTCTAAGAATCTCGGCATCAAAGACTTGGTCATCCTCGACCAAGTCCTACACATAGTAAAACCCACTCTTAAATTTGATAGTTCATCCGAACCGATCATCTCGTGATACTTGTAATAAAGCTAAACAAACCGAGAGAACCATTTCCTTTAAGTGAACATAAATCCACTAAAATTGGTCAACTTGTTCACCTTGATGTTTGGGGACCATATAAAATCACTAGAGAGATGGTTATAAATATTTTTAACCATAGTTGATGACTATTCCGAGCGGTGTGGGTCTATATGCTTAAGGGAAGGATGATGTTTATGTTTCCATTGTTAACTTCACTCATATGCTATCAAATCAATTTGAACACAATGTCAAAGTTTTTAGAAGTGATAATGGGACGAATTTGTCAATAATAAACTTCAACAATTCTTTCATGAAAAGGAATTTTACATCAAACCTCTTGTGTTTATACACCACAACAAAATGGCATTAGAGAAAGGAAACATAGGCATCTCCTTAATGTTGCTAGATCCCTTATGTTTCGTGGGGAATTACCTCTATATCTTTGGCACGAATGTGTTCTAAGCTGCTTATGTCATAAACAAGGTTGCCTCTTGCCTCGTCGGCAAGTCCCCTTCTTCTTGTGTATGGGCATGACCCTTCACTCTCTCTCCTTAGAGTCTTTGGTCGCTTATGCTATGCCACTATTCTCAACATCTCGACAAATTTGGTAGTAGGTCCGAAAAAGTGTTCTTATTGGTTACTCAAATGAAAAAAGGGTTATAAACTCTTGAGCCTAGAAACAAAAATATCTTTTATTCCGAGAGATGTCAAATTTTATGAAACTGTATTTCCATTCAAAATGAAAACTCGTGTCAAAACCTTTTGTTGAAACTTATGTGCCTAAAGATTTAAACCACAAAATTTCTTTGACTCACAAACAAGTCCCAATGATGAAGGAGAGTGACATCCTATGATGATAGCACGGTGGTAAGTCATCCTACTAGGATTGATGAACCGGTTGCAACATCTATAGATGATAATACACACCACGAGGGCAACATATCACATGAATCACATCCTGCCGATGCATCTTCCGATTCTGGCGATACATCATCCGATTCGCTCAACAAGAAAGAGGCTTGCCACCACTATCGCTAGAAGGTCAACTAGAGTTTCTAAGTTGCCCAAGAATCTAAATGACTTTATTGTTGAAGGAAAAGTCAAATATGGGGTTGAAAAAGTTGTTAATTACTCTAATCTTAACAAGGATAACTATTGCTTTGCTTCTAGTCTTAATAAAAGTATTGAACCTACATTATGAAGAAGCTATCCTTGATAGCAATTGGGTAGATGCTATGAATTCAAATTGAGGCCCTAAATGAAAACCATGCTTGGGATATAACCGATCTACCTCTAATAGAACTCCCATTGGTTACAAATGGATTTTTAAAATCAAATACAAAGCCAATGGTGAAGTTGATAGATACAAGGCTAGATTAGTTGTTAAAGGCTACAACCAAAGGGAAGGAATAGACTATGATGAAACTTTTTCCCATTGTGAAAATGTTCTTGTTAGATGTCTTATTGCCTTAGTTGTAAAAACAAATGGCCTCTTTTTCAACTTGATGTTAACAATGCTTTCTTGTATGGAGATCTTGATGAGGATATCTATATGACCATTCCCAAGGGTTCGTAATGAGAACAATAAAATAAAGTCGTAAACTTGTCAAGTCTCTATATGGCCTAAAACAAGCTCCCAAGTTTATTGCTCTGCTTGTCTATATGGATGATATTGTTCTTACCGAAACCGTATTGATGAAATAAATAATTTTAAAGAGTTTCTAAAATCCAAATTTCATATCAAAGACTTGGGAAATCTAAAATATTTTCTTGGCATTGAGGTTTTAAAAGCTGGAATGACATTTGCCTTTCTCAAAGAAAATCATGTCTTGAACTCCTCAAAGAATTTGGTCTTCTTGGGTGCAAACTCGTGTCCACTCCTATGGAACCCAACTCGTGCTTCCATACATTCCCACTACTTGATGACCCTTGCTTGTCAACATCACCGGTTATCGGGTTACTTGGGAAACTTATCTATCTCACCCATACAAGACGACATCTCATACTCGGTTCATTGTGCGGCACAATATATGCATTCTCCTTTAAAGTCTCATCGGAATGTGCCCTCAATGTTACGAGATATCTAAAAGGAGCTCCGGGAAAAGGTCTAAGGTACAATTTCAAAGAACTCGAAAATCATCTTGAAGGATATAGTGATGATTGGGCGAATGCAAGAAAACCGTAAAATCATCACGAGGTTATTGTGTTTTCTTTAATAATTGTTTAATCTCATGGAAAAGTAAAAACAAAATACTCTTTCAAAATCTTCCACGTAGCGAGAATATAGATCTATGTCTCTCGCTGCAGTGAAATCATTTAGATTCAAAAATCCTAAAAGACCTAAAAGTTGATATCAATCTTCCCGTCGATCTTTTTGTGATAACAAATCGCTTTACAACTTGTCATCAACCCTTTTTCATGAAAGATCAAAACACTTTGAAATTGATGTTCACTTCATCAGGGAAAAAATTGCTAGAGGTGTTATAAATGCTAAAAAGATTGGCTCTTCAAACCAAACTGCAGACATACTCACAAAGAACCTCCCTGTCTATCAGCATAAATTTTTGTGTGAAAAATTGATATTGTTTGATATGTTTGCTCATCAGATTAAGGGGGAATGTTAAATTTTGGGTCGGTAATCTGTGGCAAACATATCATTCTATCAATTACTAATGACTTTCAAGGTGTGGCTTATTGCAGGATTAATTACAGGGGTTTAACCTGGACAAAGGATAAAAGATTTAAAGTTCCAAGAAGCTCATTTCTGCTGAAGCCCTTCTTCGTTTCTGCTGATGAGTCTCTACTAGCCGTTAGAGGGGTCTTAGTGTAACTTAATCTCCTATTTAATAAGTCCCTTTATCTAGGGTTAGACACACTTGAGTGTGCAGTCTTTTGTATCACTCTCTTCTCTTCTCTTAGATCATTTCACTGATCTTGTCTTGTCTTTACACTCATATGATTATTGTCTCATTGACATTAATCTAATCTTGTAACATTTGGATACTATTAATCTAAGCTGACTATTGCAGCTTAGATCTGAATAAAGGTTCTGTTGTTTATCTACTGTTGTCTATACTTTCGTACAAAATGACACCTTGAAGATCATTAACAAGTCAAAAATGAGATACTCAGGTTATCCAATTGCAATACCTACTGATCTCGGGTATAACATTAACTGTAAGAATGTTATTGATAAGGTCATTCAGAAATATGGGCGCATCGATATTCTGGTGAACAATGCAGCCGTTCAGTATCCAACATATTCATTAGATGATATCACAGAGGAGAGGCTCGAACGGGTGTTTAGGACCAACATTTACTCTTATTTTTTCTTGACAAGGTGTGTATCATCTCCTCACAGTTATATTATTCTTTTTAGACTTAAAAGTCTTAACAAAACACATCTACAATGTATTATAGAAGTTTCCGATATGGCATGGCCTGTGAGGCGATGTCCATAGGTTAAGGAGATAATTTGTATGCAGAAAGGTTTGACGTGTGTGCGGATTTCTAATCATCAAACCATCATTCAAGTTCTTGTCTTTAAGAAATATGCCTAATCCAATACTTCACAAAATATGCGTTCAGAGAATATGCGTAATCTTATTTTCTTTAGAAGTGACACTAGTAGAAAGAACAACACAATATTGGAACCATAAATTTTGACAATTGTATATGTTATATTCAACTTTCATGGAAGTCTCAAATGCCAGAAATACGTACCATCCACCCCTTATATTAAGGCCACATTTTTCCTGTAATATATAAAAGATAGAGTGAACTGAGTCCATTTCGAATACTTTGAAGTTGAATACACCTGAAATACTTTGTCAAGATATATTTTGCTACTTTCTGTCATTTTCACTTTGTAGACAAAGAAAACTTGTTTGGAAAAGCCTGATTTTGTGGGGAACACTGGATTGAAATTTTGGTAATGAATTGGAAAACCCAATGCAAGGGTTGATGTAGGTATCAAGAGTGAAGCTTTGACTTTGTGATCTTTATGTAACGAAAATGTCCCGATAATTTGAACAAGACTACCATAACATGATATATAGGTTGGTATAGGGTGTCATTTGTGTGAATAGATAAAGTGAAATCCTGAATGTACAACATACACCGGCTATTGACACAATTGATACGTCACGAAATATATGTAACCAGGTAATATCAGTAAGTAGTAACTCGAGTTGAGATTATCGAAGAATTCATATCAATTAAACAAAATAACTTTAGTTGAACCCACGATAAGAACTTTGATTAATGTAAATCAAACTATGAAGAAAGTTCATTCTACTGTGTAAGTAGTTGCACCATGTAGAATTAGCTAAATTATATTGCCCTTATATTCCTTTATTATGTTGATGGGTTGTCATGGCTTTGTTGTTTGATAGTCATGCTTTGAAGCACATGAAAAAAGGAAGCACAATAATAAACACTGCATCGCTATTAGCATTCACAGGCAGCCCAAAGCTTCTTGACTATGCTTCAACAAAGGGAGCCGTTGTGTCCTTTACAAAGGGACTAGCACAACGGCTTCTAAGCAAGGGAATACGGGTCAATGTTGTGGCACCTGGCCCTGTCTGGACACCATTGGAAGCAGCAGCACTTGATGACCAGGATATTGCAACATTTGGGTCAGAGGTACCCATGAATAGGGCAGCTCAACCTTTCGAGATTGCTCCAACGTATGTGTTCCTTGCATCTGAGGACTCTTCCTACTACACTGGCCAAGTTCTCCATTGTAATGGTAAGACTCTACAAACTAAAACATACGACTGAAACACATTCACCTATCATAGTTCTACAGTAGTGTGTCATATCTCTGAAGCGGCGTTGATCATAATATCGAAATCTGTTTCTTGCAGGCGGGGCTTCATCTTAGTGCTTGCAAATTGCTCAGTGTTTTCTAAAAGAAAGTGGACTGAATCATATGCGGGCTCTTTCATAATAAAATCACTGTGTACTTGAATAAGAAAACTAGCATTTTTATGTAATATCTTATATTGTTGAATGTCAAGCTTTTTTTATCTGAAGTGCTTCATGAAACTGTTGTTGAAATAACAAGTTTGTCACATCACGATCTCTACCAAGTTTTGGTTAAAATAAGAAAGTTTAGCATTTGATTTGTAATAGTGAAATAAAGTATAAAAGTTGTTGGTTATCAGTCCCTGTATTACCCGAATGCACACCAACCCTTGTTACCCACTGATACAAAACAGAAATCAAAAGACGACTCTCATTGGGGTTTCAATGGTATATTGAAGTTCAATGGTATATTACTTCAATATGGAAATGGAAGAAACTGATACATTCTACAATGAAGCCTACATCAATTTATTTATAGCTAAACAAAGACTACTACTTAAACATGAAACCGTCAAACTATTAAACTAATGAAAGCAAAGATTAAAGGCATAACAAAACCGTTATTTGAAGTGGAAATAACACTAGATAAATGCCCTTTATTT
This sequence comes from Chrysanthemum lavandulifolium, assembly GCA_022545495.1. Classification (NCBI taxonomy): domain Eukaryota; kingdom Viridiplantae; phylum Streptophyta; class Magnoliopsida; order Asterales; family Asteraceae; genus Chrysanthemum; species Chrysanthemum lavandulifolium. The sequence continues at coordinate 41,768,011 of CM040238.1, read as the reverse complement.
GTGTCTTCAATCCCATTAAATGACTCATCAATTCCAGGTTGTTTCGCAACCGGGTTGACCCGCTTGAGACTTAACCCATCAAGATTATCCTACAAAAGTGTCACTAAGCTATCGCTAGGCTAATTGCTAATTGAAAGGTTTATGGATAATTATTAATATTAGTATGACCGGATTCGAACTCGAGACTTCGGGATTACACACATTACGTATGAGAATCAATGTATAAATAATTAATATATAAAATGTTATATTTAATTATTTGATCACAAAATAAATACTTAATGATATTTAATATTTGACGAGTTTTGATTATCGGTCATTAAATGTCAACGGGATATGAAGAAAAGTTAACAAGTCAAGAGAAGGTTTTAGGAATCCTCTTTTGGGCTTGTGTTTGGCCGAAAACTATAGAATCCCACATCGGATACTATAGCAATCTTGACATCTACCATAAGGCTATAAATACATCCCCATGTATTCATCCTTTGGGACACTTGATTTCAATGGAAGGCCAAACTTCTTCTTTCTTCCCTCTTGTTCTTGGTCGACGAAGTGAATCCCCATTGTAAGGGATTTACGAGTGACCTTGAGCATAACAAAGGTGTTTGGTTAATCTATTGTGATCAAGAACCTAGCTTTTCTCATTGATTCGTTACTAATACGTGTGTACAAGAACGAAGAGCAAATACACTTGTGTTTGCATATCTTGGGTTTTCGACTTTTGATGTGGTCGAATTATATAAACCCTAATTTATTAGGGTTTAGGGTTTCTTGGTCGTTGATCTTAGTTTGGGGCTTTCATGAACCCTAATTGCATTGATTCGCAAAGATGCATATACTTTTAATTCGGTTAATTAATTTACAAGTATTATTCCTATTACTTCCATGCATGCTTTGATGATGTTTACTTGTTTTCTATAATTGTTATGATTTGTAAAACCCAACAGTGGTATCACGAGCCGTTAATATGTTGTAATTAATTACCGAAACACATAAAAATTGAATCTCTGTGATTATTACATGCTTTTATTGGTTTCTAGGGTTTTAAAATTGAAACCCTAATTTTTTTTTAATTTGGGTCGATTACCCTTAAATTGATTTAATTAGGTTTTATTTTTTGTAAAACTTGTAGAAACCCTAGGATTGCATGTATATTTTATGTGGTTATCATGAATAATTGTTATGTGCCATGTTTATATGCGTATCTTGGGATTATAATTGTTATGAGGAATTCATGGTGGAACATGCATGTTTTGCCATGGATTATTGTTTGATAAATTGTTTAGTGATATACACATGTTTATTTATTTGATAATTATTGAATTGGGAAGACCTCAATTATACTAATAAAAATTCGTTATGTGCTATTTGGTATACTATTGACTTTGGCTTACATAATCGACTTGTCGATGTATGTGGCTCATCTACCTTGTAGTTGAAAGCCCTAGTTGATGTATGCATTTTTACGCCTAGAATTGTTTATTAGGTTTTATCGAAATAATTATGCATGTGGCTAATTGTTTTACATATGTTAATTGTTAAGTTATATGTATATTATTTGAGTTCCTTTTAATTTTATTAAAATGCCTTTTGTTTATATTGTATGACATGTTAGTAAGCAAAAGGGTTTTTAGAATAGAAAATTAAATGGACTAAATAATGGCGAAAATTTGATTTGTTTTTCTAAGTATTAAATCTTGAACTTTTAATCGATTGATGCTTGTTGTACTAAATGGTTAGAACGGCTCACCCAATAGAACAAACTAGAAAGAGGGTTTAAAGAAGCGCATAAGTCACTGAAAGGATGTCTAAGGTTATGCTACGCTTACACGGTCCTCTGCCCCCAATGCGTTCGATTGGAGCTACCTAGTATAACTATTCTATGTACGAAGCATCTTAGTGCAAAGTTGTAAGTTTCTCAACGCATCGATTAAAACTTTGTAGAATTTAATCTTAGCAATTTAAAACTATGAGTAAGGTCTTGAAATTTTTTGCTATAAAGTTGTATGCATGCTTCTTTATACATAAGTTTTGATTACACATCAAAAATTGTACCCTTTAAATTTAAGTTTATGCCATCTAATGATATGAAACACTTGAAGTTGTAATTTAGTTATGTGAGACCTTGAGCTAAATTACAATGACAAGGTGAATCTTTATGTTGTGTGAGACCTCAGCTTAATAATTTGCAGTTTCTAAATTAGACAACTTAATTAAGTTAGTTAGTGAGACCTATGACTTAAGGCATAAGATGGGATAAAACATGCTTACGTTTTGCATTAATTGTTTTGGCAAAATTGTAAATCCCATATTTTCTAGGAATTGAAAACTTGTTTGTCAATTATTGTTCTTCGACAATTACCTATTCTATACTTTCATCACTAGCGAGATCAAGCGATGTGGTGAAACTATGATAATGAGGGTCCTAGATTTAAGGAAAATTCTATGGTTAATATGAATATTGACCTAAGGGTATTTTATTTTCTTGAAAGATTTTATTATCGAAAATACTAAAATTGAATTTTGTTAATTCTTTTGATTGTATTAATGCAACATTAAACCGTAGCGTGGTTTGGGCTTTGGTAAATTGATCTAGTTACGTTTTCAAACAAAAGTTTGATCAAGAAAAATTTACTAAAAGACAAACATAAACTCTTTTCCATGGAAGAAGAGTGAGACTCGATCCTATTCCTTTTCATGATTGAGAAAGGAATGTTAGGAACATTAGAATTGTCTAAATTCTAATATGACTCATAGCAACTTTAATAGTTAAGAAAATTGCACACCATGTTTTTCTTAAGAGATTTCATTACCCTCTGTTGGTGATTGAATTCATATATGACATTTTGGTCAACTAGAAAACATGTTTTGACATTTTATGAGTTATTAAATTAGAAGCTAGACTAATTACACAAAATTGGTAAAAGACAAACTAGTATATTTTATCTAATTGTTTTGATTTGACCAATTAAAGGTGCTACACACCATTAATGGGGATAGTAGACCTATTAAGGAAGAAATTGCATGCTCAATTTTTCAAGTTAATAGTATGATGGATGATTCATCATCTGAGTAGAATACACTCTTTTAGTACCTAAGTAATTGTTACGAATGGTCTTACAAAGGGGTAGCAACGTAATATACGCTATTTTCCTTTGGTTAATGAAACACTAACAATGTTGTCAAATCCGATTGGGAGTATGGTGTATTCTTGAATAAGACATTATTGTAACGTTGTCTAATTCGATGGGAGTTACAAGATATACATCTACTTGTAATGCTTATATATATCTATGACACTATCATATTGTTCACATAAACAAAATGCAAGTCGTGTTGTTTACGTGCTATATGGTGTTGTTCTATGCACAAGTGGGAGAAGTATTTATTGTGTGCAAAGGAACAACACATACAAATATGATTAATGGATTCTCTTGATCGTAAGGTAAGAGATTAACGTTCTAATAAGATTGACTTGTTTAGAACATGTGTCAAGATCATAGCATAGACTACTTTTATGTCTTATGTCATTCAAATTATAGAAACACTTGAAGTTACATTTTAGGTTAAGTGAGATCTTGGCTAGATTGTAATCTCAAGGTAAATCTCCACTTGTTGTGAGATCGGGGTGGATGCTTCTGGTTTCTTAAGTTGGACACTTCTTGGAATGACATAAATAAATAAAGTATTACTATCTTAAATATTTATGTATTTTAGAATGACATAAATAGATAGAGTAGTATATTAACTTGAAAATTAATTAATTGAAACCATGGTGTGGTGTTCATAATAACTTTAAATTATACATGGTTATGTGTTTCGTATAAACTCACAAATATGTGGTCTTTTAAAGACTTATAATATGAAGTAAAATATTATAAGCATTATGTCTTTTGACTTAGTCAAAGAATACTTATGTTATAAAACATGCAATTGGCTTGGATATTCTATTATACCATTAAGTTGACTTAGCTGGTAAATAGGTAGGCCAAAAGGAATATGTTTATCTTAAATATTGTTAGATTGTCTTACAATATTAATTCTAATGAAATACTGTATGTATATGGAATGTTCAGTTAGAAGAACAAACATTTGTTATATTGTTTGATTCAAGATAACTATATCTTCTTTCTTCCAAAAGTTATCAAGGTTAGAAAATTGAGTATTGATTAGATATACTTAATAAAACTCAAACCTAGAAGATCATTAAGACACCATTTTAGTATGGAATGTGATGAATCACATTGAGTCTTATATTGAAGTTCTGATTTGTTAAAACTACTTATGGAGTAGGTTATTAACGAACAAGATTTCTGAAGCTGTTAATGTGATTTGTAATATCCCAAAAGAAAACAATTTAGTGTTGTTCTAATTGCTAAAGTATTTATAGATAGTCTTTAAATTACAAAAGCAAGTGGGAGTTTTGTTTAGTCTTGAAGAGATTAAATTACAATTACAAAACACATAATCTTCTAAAATACACTAGTAAATATCATGATGAGGTAAAATCTGATAGACCTCAAGAAGGTGGAATTCTCATTCATAGATTCGCAATGATATCTCAGATATTTGATGTGATGAGAAATATGAATTACAGGATCATGATAAACCTGTTAATCATAATGATATTTTACCTAATATTGAATTGTGGTAAATTATTCATACTATGAATGACAAGATGTTGTTCATAAAGATAATCAACTTTGGAAACTTGGTTTATCTTAATAAAGATGAGTTTCTTCAAAAAGAAGGAAAACCCTAGCGGTTTAAATCTTTGTATAGAAATCATATGGACAATATTGTACGTGTGTTTAATGCATGACTTGTGACAAGATTATTAATCACACTTAAGCAATTAACTGTGATTGAAAATTCTTTCCTAGACACATTAAATATATAATGATTATAATTGTCATACTTATTTTCATTGATATGAAAAATGACAATGGAATATTAAAACTCTTTCTTGTGTGATTACTTTTGCGAGGACGATAAGTAACACAAAGGAGTTTTATGAATTCACATAATCTTTGAAAATGTAGAAACTGCAAGAATCCATGAATGGATATATGCATGCATCTAGGAGATGATTCTTATGTTTAACTATTAAATCCAAGTTTTGGTTTAAAATTAAAATAAGATAATTTCTAAGTATTCCTGAAAGCTAGTGGAAGTATTATGTTTATTTTCTTTAAATCTTATATGTTGTGGGTAGTAACATTCCATCTAAGCTAAATGTTAAGTTTTAGTTTGGAATGGAACTTCACTTGAAAGATTTAGAAAATAAGACATACAACCTTGAATATATGTTTATTATTAATAAACATGTGCGGTAAAATAAATGAGTCTAATAGAACATGATATATCATTTGGAAAATAGATATGTAGAACATGAAATAAATCTTTGTTTGACATAAGGATTTTTCATGTACATCATGTTATTGTTGTATCATGCTTGAATGCAAGATGATTTGACAACATTGATATCTAATGAAGTTATTAGATAACTAGTGTAATGAATATTCTAATAGAATATGTTTGAATCTAGAATTACATTCATCGACTGAGTTGCTCTCAAAATTCTATGGATGAGCAATATATCAATTGTTGCGTAATTGTCATAGCCAACAAACTTGAAAGTTTGGAAGGCATCAAACATTACTCGTAGATATTGAAGTTCTGAAATTTTTAAAGAGCATATTGTTGTTTGTATACAATGATCTTGGTATAATTGAGATGACACTCAATACTAGTCATGGGAGGATTTCATCCTTATGGATGGCCATGTGAACTAGTTGTGCTCAACTAAGAGCATGGTTGCATTATACAATAAAGAATAAGAATACTTTAAACTTTAAAATGTTTGAAAGTTTTATTGTCATAAATTAGTGGTTGAGGATGTTACACACTTTATGAAATATTATGTGGCAATATCAAAATATTTTGAATGCACACATACAAGAACTTCACTAGTTGAATTCTTGAAATAAGTATTCTCAAAATTCCGATAGATCAAAGTTAGTTGAAATTATGCCTTGTCAACAAGTATGATTGTCATTACTTGAGGCATAATTCATTAACAAGTATTATCATGCATTGATCTATTTAGTATTTGGATAAGGGATGTTTTGAACAAATATTATTTAAATGAAATAAAATATTGGTTATGTTTATTTTTCATTTTCTTAATATTATATCCTATATTTGCATGTTTAATCCGTGAATAACTTATGTTATTCTAAAAGTCCGTTGTCGATCAATGATGTGGGAATGTCATTGAATTAAGACAAATCTGAGTTTTGGTAGAATATACTTTAAGTATATTGATGCGTAGGACATGCCAAATTCACATGATATTCAATGAATTGAATATAGGACAGATTCCAACTTTACATAATGATACTTTATGGATCTTTGTCATTAAGTATATCATGAAGTGTTTATCCTCATACTTGAGATACCAGATAACTGTTATAAATGTAGTGCACTTGTGTAAGATAGTCTAACGCTATCCGTAACTGGTAGTTATAAGGGCTATTTTCGGAAGTGTTACAAAGTTCATGAGTTATGTTTGTAGTCAAGAGAATTTGTTCATTTGAATTTGTTTCAAAGCATAATACTGTTTGGGCCCCTCGTAGGATTGGCAAGATGTTTGTAAGGCCTTACCCAAGATATATCTGGAATACGTTTAGATGATTTGGTAATCTTGTTCAATCAAATACAATGAGAAACAGAATATTAACTTATGAAATGACTTGATCCATATTCATAGTTAATGTAGTATTAGTAACAAAAGGATAAGTAAAAATGATGAATCATTAAATGGTTTTTTCCAGGAGACCATGCTCGATTCAATCTGGGGGCATTGGCGTGTTAAAGCTAGACTAACCAATGTCATTACTATATTAAGTAATATCCAAGTGGGAGCTGAAAGGTTTATGGATAATTATTAATATTAGTATGACCGGATTCGAACTCGAGACTTCGGGATTGCACACATTACGTATGAGAATCAATGTATAAATAATTAATATATAAAATGTTATATTTAATTATTTGATCACAAAATAAATACTTAATGATATTTAATATTTGACGAGTTTTGATTATCGGTCATTAAATGTCAACGGGATATGAAGAAAAGTTAACAAGTCAAGAGAAGGTTTTAGGAATCCTCTTTTGGGCTTGTGTTTGGCCGAAAACTATAGAATCCCACATCGGATACTATAGCAATCTTGACATCTACCATAAGGCTATAAATACATCCCATGTATTCATCCTTTTGGGACACTTGATTTCAATGGAAGGCCAAACTTCTTCTTTCTTCCTCTTGTTCTTGGTCGACAGTGAATCCCCATTGTAAGGGATTTCTGGTGACCTTGAGCATAACAAAGGTGTTTGGTTAATCTATTGTGATCAAGAACCTAGCTTTTCTCATTGATTCGTTACTAATACATGTGTACAAGAACGAAGAGCAAATACACTTGTGTTTGCATATCTTGGGTTTTCGACTTTTGATGTGGTCGATTATATAAACCCTAATTTATTAGGGTTTAGGGTTTCTTGGTCGTTGATCTTAATTTGGGGCTTTCATGAACCCTAATTGCATTGATTCTAAAAGGCACGCATATACTTTTAATTCGGTTAATTAATTTACAAGTATTATTCCTATTACTTTCACTGCATGCTTTGATGATGTTTACTTGTTTTCTATAATTGTTATGATTTGTAAAACCCAACACTAATAAGTGTCACTAATATCACACAAATGTAGAAATTGTAAACAACTGAAAACGGAAATCAATTAAGCAAAACAAAAACTCACAAGTGTACCCAAAATGGTTTTTTGGTGCTGAATTTTTGAGCATTTTGATGTTTGCATTACGTATCATGCTGCTATACACTTTTAGGTTGCTTCCTTGTCAATACCTTACTACATTTAGCAAAGGTTGAAAGGTGTACGGAAAATTGATTTGATAAGATTTATTTTTTATATTGATAAAATATATTTGACATTAAGATGGTTACCATTTTCCCCGTCTCTGCTCTTTCTATATATGTGATATCTTTCACTCAATGCATTTAATTCTTTCGTCTATCTTAACTAATAATGTGCTACTTGAAGATGATGCATTCAATACTATCTTGCTCCGGCAAAATCCCAATGCAGGGAAGTTGTTAATACAAATAATGTCAAAAAATTTATTTAAATTTTTCGACCTTCGTATGTTTTGATAATCACGAAATGTAAAAACACGTTACGTAAAAATATACGTAAACTTGTTTTTAATCGTAAAAGTCCATTCGACATAAGGGCACGTTTGGTAGAGAGAATTTCAAAGAAATGAAATGAAGCAGAGAATATAATCTCAGAGAATAGAAATCAGTAGAGAATTTTGTTCAATTCTAATGTTTGGTAACAATGAGACTTGACCGAGAAATGAAAAAAAAAATTATTTAAATAACATTTTGTCATATAAGGCTCACATATATTTGTTTGTTGATTTTTTTAAAAAATATTTTTATTTTTCTAAATAACAATTCTTAAAAATATTTAAAAATTATTTATAAAAATATATCTTTTTTAAATTTATTTTTAAAAATTTATGTACTTTCTTTAAAAATTATTTAAAAAATATTTTTTAAAATGTATTTATTTAAAAAAAAACTTTTTTTTTTAAAAAATATTTTTTAAAATGTATTTATTTAAAAAAAAAAACTTATTTTTTAAAAAAAATATATTTTTTAAAAAAATTATTTTTCAAAAATGTATTTATTTAAAAAATACCTTATTTTTTTTAAAAAAATATATATTTTTTAAATTATTTTTTAAAAATGTATTTATTTAAAAAAAAAACGATTTTAAGCATCTAATGTTGCACGTCCTAATTTGTTTACATATATATATATTTTAAAACAAAATCCATTATTTAACAAAATTATAGTTGTAAAAAAAAAAAAAAAAAAAAAAAACATTTTTCAAAATAATAATAATCCATTTCTTCAATTTCTCCACCAAAATAAGGGAAATGGAGCTAGCCAAATTACACTACCAAATTCTCTCAATTTCTCTCCATTTCTCTATCAAATTCTCTGCTTTTTCAATTCTCTGTACCAAACAATGGAAATAAGTCCAATTTCCATTTCTCAAATTCTCTGCTTTTTCAATTCTCTGTACAAAAAATATACTAAACTTGTTAAGTGATCAAGGAAATATTTTTGTCCTCAAAACTCACATTTTAAAATGTGACAAAACCTTTACAAAATAAATTAAACAAATTATTTTGTAATTATAAAGAAATGTTTTAATAAGAAAAATAAATTTAAATTTGAAATCTCCACGACCATTTTCCATGAGGAGATAACACCTTCACTAGAAAAACATTTTACCATCGGGACAAAAGGGGCGTCTATGAGCGGTCCTCATGAGGAGCATGTTTAAAGGACCGTCCCGCTCTCATTGGTGCTATATATCTTGCACTATTTCAATCGATTTTCTCCACCTTTTGCACAAAACTTTTGTTCTCTCCCTATCTCTTCTATTCCCTTCTTTGATCACTTTAACTTGTATATATTTTGTTATAAGTGATCTCATTCTTTCTTCCATCAAAATGCAAAGAGAAGAACACTCGGATTCATCAAGAAATGAAGCGTTGTAGATTAAACATTACACACGTAACCGTTGTTACGATTCTCCCCTTTATCTAAACTCTCTTAATCTTCATTCTTGTATATTGGTAGATCCGACTTGTGTGTAAGTCGGTTATAGTATTGTTGTGTGTAGATTCGGACGAGTGTAAGTCTGAGTAGTGTTGTATGTAGATTCGGACAAGGTGTAAGTCCGAGTAGTGTTGTGTGTAGATCTGGACAAGGTGTAAGTCCGTGAAGTGTTGTGTATAACAGTTAGCGTTGTGTGTATTGTTGTGTAGATAGGTTCTAGCTAGGATTAAGACTCGATATTTAGCTTATTGTCGGAAGGGAGTTTGTTGACATAGTGATTGAGAACTCTCGAGTGTGCTACTCGGGGAGTGCAGTAGGGCGAAGAGTGAGATTCGTAGCCGAACCACCATAAATCTCTGCGCATTGGTTTGATCGTTCTAACTCTTTACCATCTTTACTTTTATATTTCATATTTAGTTGTTATACTTATAGCATTCATACACTGTTGATTGATATCACATAACTTCAAATCGAAAAGATTTTTAAAAAGAACAAACTTCTTTTAAAACGAAATTAAAACGGTGAAACTATTCAACCCTGTTAGCCTTAATAATATTTAATTGAAGTGATGGTCATTCACGTTTAGGAACTTTGTAACGTGTGTTAGATATCGTGATAGAATAGCCAACGGGCTCGTGGATTGGGCTAAGCTAAATGGCTAATAGTTATGTTAAGCTAGCTTTATGTAAGTTATTGTCCAATCCAAGTCCAATCCAAGCCCAAGCCCAAGCCCAAGCCCAAGCCCAAGCCCATAAGGGTGATATGTATGGAAGTATAAATACCCCTCAAATGGTCATTTGAGGGGTGTGCTTGAGTGTGTAGTTTGTGTTTTTACTTATGAAATATAGTTTCATCTTCTTTCCTTTATCTCTCTAAAACATACATATCATCATTCAAGTCACCACCTTTCTATGCTTCATCTTTCTTGTTATATCGTGTGTTATTACGCATAAGGTTGTTATTGTGTGATAAGGTTGAGAAAAACAAGGTCCTACAAACCCCCTCACCCCTTCTAGTTTCTACAATTAGTATCAGAGTCAGGTTACTCAAAAACTTTAAAATATACTACTATATTTTAAAACGTGAATCAATCTATGGAGTCTGAAAGATACCTAGAAGGGAAATCTATTCAAAGATCACAAAATGTCAAAAATAATGAATTTATTTACTGGAAAAATAGATTCAAAATTTATGTAAAATCAAAAGATCTGGATATTTGGCTTGTTATTATTAAGGGTGATTTTCAACCTACTGAATTTAATCCTCACAATGGTATGTAACACCTTTAAAGGGTTAAAGCAAAACAACTAGATAAATTATGCTAGTTTGCTTTTTACCATTTTTGCGGTTATCAGTCTAGCTTCTACTTTAATAACTCATAAAATGTCATACATGTTTTCCATTTAAGCAAATGTCATATTTGTTACAAAAGAATTCAATCACCGAATGAGGGTGATGAAATCTCTATGAAAAATAAGATGTGCAATTCTATTAACTATTAAAGTTTGCTATGAGTTATATTAGAATTTAGACAGTTCTAATGTTCCTATCATACTTTCTCAATCATGAAAAAGAATAGGATTGAGTCTCACTCTCATATAAAAGAGACTTTATTTGTCTTTTTCAGTAAATTTTTCTCAATTAAACATTTGTTTGAAAGCAGAAATAGATCAATTTACCAATACAAGACTAAACCACGTTTACGGTTTAATGTTGCATTAATACATTTAAAAGAATTATAAAATTCAATTTTAGTATTTTCGATAATTATATTTTTCAAGAAATTAAATACCATTGGTAAATATACATTTAACAATTTAATTTCTTTGAAAAACTAGGATCCATATTGACATAGTTTCATCACATTAGTTGACCTGCTAGCAGTGAAAGTATTTAACAAGGTACGAGTCGAACATCAATTGCCAATCTCGGATTGCAATTCCTTAATCATTATGTGATTTACATTTTTACCAAACCAATTGCAATGTAAGCATGTTTCACCCCCATCTTATTCCTTAAGTTACTAGGTCTCACTATCTAACTCAATTAAGTTGTCCAACTTAAGAAACTATAAATTCATCCATGTCGTCTCACGACAAGTGAAGATTTACCCTTTGATTACAATCTAGCTACGTCTCACGTAACGTAAATGGCAACCTCAGGAGTTCCCGTTTCATTGGATGGCATAAACTTAAATTTAAAGGGTACTAATTGATTTTGGTGTCAAATCAAATATGTACAAAGATGGCATGCATTCATCTTTGGATCATAGGTTTTAATAAAACTTTACTCATTAGTTTTTATTACTAAGATTGAATAAATACAGTTTTAATCGAGGTATTAAGTAAATCAATAAAAGGATTACGTTTAATTTGTCCACTATATCGTACTACTGCATGAGCCAAAAGACCCAAGTTATTCGAATAATTATCACAAAGTGGCGCGCGGAATTAAGGTCAATTCACCCTTAACATGTTTTTGTACATTAAATAGTCGTAGGTAGCTCCATTTTGATGCACAAAGAAGCGGAGAAGAAGGTCAGCGCGAAGCGTATTAAAAACCTTCTTCTTTAAGGTTTAATGCGTACCTTTCTTATACATCTCTTATAGTTTGTCAACAATGGATGAGCCTTTCTAACTATTTGGTTCAAAATCACATCAATCGACTAAAAGTTTAAGATTTAATTTTTAAAAGCAAATCAAATTTCACCGTTGTTTAATCCAGTTTATTTTTCTATTCAAAAATACCCTTTGCTCAACCTGTCAAACAAAATATAAAGAAACAAGTAAATAAAAAATAAACAACTAAAGCGATGCGCACGTAAAACTTAACAATTAATAATATGTGTAAACATATAGCCACATGCAAGCTTTATTTGATAAATAACCTATTAATAATCAATCTAGGTTTTATAATGCATATATTTAACTAAGGCTTTCACTTGTTTTCGAGCTAGGTACCAAGTGAGCAACATACACTAATGAATCGATTGCGTAAGCAATTGCTAAATATATACCACATTGCCCAAAATTGATTCATTAATTTTAATTGAGGTATTCCCCAATTCAAGATTTATCAAAAAACGCATGTGTAGTCACTTAACAATTAATACACATAAACAATAGTCCATGACAAAACATGCATGTTTTCATCATGGATTCCACATAACAATTATTATTAAGTCGCAAGATCGCTTACAATTAATAACATAACGACAATTATTCATTAATTAACATAAAAAAAATTGCATGCAATCCTAGGGTTTCTACAATCTACAAATATTTTCATTATTATTTTTAATAAAAGAGGGCATTTGCCGTAATTAAAAAAATTAGGGTTTCTAATTCCAAACCCTAGAATTCGATTAATCATGCAATACACAATACAAGATTCGTTTTTTTGTGTTACGGTAATTAATTACAAAATATTAACGGCTAATGATGCCACTGTTTGAATTCTATAAACATGACAATCATAATATATAAACAAGTAATCACAAGAGCACGCAACGAAAGACTTAAACAAATATTCAAAATTAATTAACTGAGACATAAAGTAAGCGTACCTTTTAGCAACTCCAAGCAATCAAACGATCAAGAAGCATAAACCATAAATAACTAGGGTTTATGTAATCGACTAACACCTAAGTCGATTGGGGAAACACCAAAAATCCAATATAGGATTTATCTATGGTCTTGTACACACATAATTTAGCAATTCGATGCGAATGCTAGTTCTTGATCATAATAGATTAACCAAACACTTTTGTTATGCTCAAGGTCACTCACAAATCCCTTTCGTGGGGTTTCACTCGTCGACATAGGAACATGAGAGGAGAAAAGAAGAAGTTTGGCCTTCTATTGAAATCAAGTGTGCCAAAGAGGGATGTATTTATACCCTTATGGTTGATATGAAGTTTACAATGGTTTTCCATGTGGGATCCCATTGTTTGGCCGAATATAAGCCCAAAGGAGGGTTTCTAGAACTTTCTCTTGGCTTGTTTCCTTTTCTTCTTATCCCGTTAACATTAAACGATCGTTAGTCAATTTCGTTAAGTACTTCACGCTCATTGGTCGTTTATTGTGAATTAATAATTAAACATAACATTTTATACTAATTATTTAGACATTGAGTCTCATACGTAAAGTGTGTAATCCAATAGTCTTGAGTTCGAATCCGGTCATACACGTATAAAAAAGTGTCCACAAACTAACAAACTTGACTATTCATTCTTTTAGCAGGACTCAACTATGTAAATTGAATTGGCAACTTGGAACATTTTGTTAAAATATTTGTTAGTTTATGTTATCCGTGACCAAAAAAACCAAAATCAAAACCGAAACCGAAACCGGTCAATTCGGTTTTGACCATAACCGGTTCGGTTAGGGGAAAAACCGGTGGTTAGTACCGGTTTAAATTTTATCGTTGGGCGGTTAGGAACCGGTGGGAAACCGGTTAGGGAAAACCGGTTAGTAACGATTTTGTTTTGGAACATTGGGATCTTCTTTGTTAACGAGGACATGAAGCAGACAACCTAAATATGACCTTTTTTTTTTTTTTTTTTTTTTTTTTTTTTTAATGTTTCTAGCCGTTATTTTTGCCATTTAATCACCATTTATGCTTGCAAACTTTAGTATAAATACTAATCTTGAGTATGGCTTAATTACTTACAACTTAAAACAATCAAACACTCTCAAAATCACTCTTGAAACAATCAAATCTCTTACAAAATGGCAACTCAAAGTTCTTCAACTTCCACCGGTGCTGGTTCTTCAAATGAACCGACGATTGCTGCGTTTTTAGAAACGGACCGAAGCAAGGATGTTTGGTGTAATTTCAATCTCATGAGGTTGTCGGATAATACCGTGAAGGCTCATTGCAAACTTTGCAGAAAGTTTTTAAGTAGCTCATCCAACTCGACGTTGAGGCAACATATCGATAGGAAGTATTGCAAAGCACTCAAAACTGTTCCGGATGGGGGTCAAGCATTTATGTCATAAGAGGGTGTCTTTTTGCATATGAGGCGGATCGGACTCGACAAAAATTTGCAAGCTTTGTGATTCAAGAAGCTTTGCCGTTTAACCACTTCGACAACCCGGGATTAACCAAAGTGCTTCAAAATTGTCTTCAACCAGGATATGATCAAGTAAGTCGTTCTACTCTTAAACGTGATGCACTTAAAATGTGGAAAAAAGGCTAAACTCAAAATCATAAAAAGTTTTGAAAATTTTAATACAAATGTAAACTTAACAACCGATGTTTGGTCGGCGCCTCATCATTTGCCGCAATCATACATTTGTGTTACCGCGCATTGTATAAATCCCGTAACTTGGCAAATGATGAAGCGTATGATTGATTTTCAAAACTTTGATTATCCTCACACGGGTATGAATTTATTTCGTAAGTTACAAGATGTATTAAATTTTTTTAAATTAGAACATAATATTTTTTCAATATCATTTGATAATGCTTCTAACAATACATATGCCGCCACTAAACTAATAGCAAGATACCAACCATCTTTGAACGTTTTTTTTTCATAGTCGATGTGTTGCACACATCATAAACTTGGTTGTGCAAGACGGACTAGCAGTACCCGAAATAATGTCGATAACAAACGCTTTTAAAACAATGATGCGAGATATATTTTGTGGGCCTAAAACAAGATATAAGAATTATATATCAGATTCTTTTGGAAACGGAAAGCACTTTTTTATCTCCTAATTGGGAAGTTCCTACAAGAAGGAACTTGAATTATTTTATGTTTAAAAGTGCTTTACGCCAAAAAATTGCTTTAAGTACTTTTCATGATGATCTTGCCGGTGATAACCTAGTTGCACCATTTCCCGTCCAAAATTGGGAGATTATTGAAAAATTAACCGAATTACTCGAAGTTCTTAAAGATGCAACAACTTTACTATCGGGTATTTATCATCCCACGAGTCATAGGGTACTCCAACAACTTTTTGCAATGTGTACAAAAATAGGCTAATCCGAATTTAGTGGTCCACCATATGATATAATGGTTGAACCTATGAAAGATAAACGTAGAAAATATTTCAAAGAAATTCCACCGTAATTACTTGTGCCGCCGCATTAGACCCATGCTTTAACATTAGCGGGGTGGAAGTACTTATCGAGAAGAATTCTATTGATTTTGATTTGGATAAAGAAAACAATAACTATGTAATCAATGCAAAAGCTTATTTTAAAAAATGTTTTAAAGACTTATTTAATATTTATTTTAATAAATATGGTTCAAAAATGTTTCAATGAGTTCGGTTGCTTCATTCGAGGTTTAACTTATTTCAAACTTTAAGACAAGAAACGGGCTAGGAGTGACCAAACCGGTACTAACGAATTTGGGAGATATACCAGAACCGATCGGATAAACGCTATGAGAGAAGAATAATTTGAAAACTTTGATGTTTTGACTTGGTGGAAAGGAAGGCAATCTCAATTTCCCGTTCTATCCATTATGACTCGAGATTTACTAAGCGTAAAGCTTATCGGTAACCGGAATCATGTTTTCTCTTAGGGAAAGGGTATTAACGATTGAAGAACAATACTCATCTTGACATCTTTGGAGATGTGTATTTGCTTAACGGATCACTTAGACGCACAAGAACATATACAACACATTTCTAATCTTGAAGCAAATTATTTAGAGACCGAACCACAAATACTCGAGATCGAGATGCAAGAGGGTTATAGAATCTCACTTTCCGATGAAGAAATCGCTCAAGATGTATTAGTTTTCCGATGTATCCAATGTATTAGTTTTCCGATGAATAAAACGCTTAATGTATTAGCTTTATGTTTCAAGTAGTTTATGTTTGATGTTTTATGAGTTTATTTAATAAAAGTTGTAGTTTATTGAGTTTATTATGTATAAAAAACGAATGGCAAAAAAAAAAGCCCGAAAACCCGTGCCAAACACGAACAAACAGCAGCTAAAAAAAAACCGTTTAGTAACTGGTTTTTCCTAACCGAACCGGTTACAAACCGATCCTAACTGGATAGTACCGGGTATGGTTTCCCCCTCAAAATCCTAACCGACCCGAACCGATTTTTGATAATTACCGGTTTGACCGGGTTTGACCAAAAAAAACCGGGCCGGTTACTAACCGAACCACTTAGGCGAAAATAACCGGTATTTGCACGGCTAGTTTATGTCCTTTTCACTTTGTAGGCAAATTAAAGAAAACTGGTTTTAGATAAGCCTAGTTTTGTGGGTAATAATGGAATGAGATTTTTAGTCTAAATTTGGAAAACCTAACATGTCACCAACAGTGAAGATTTAACCGAGCAATGAGAAATAACTTGGACTTGATACATCAAAAGTCTTGCAACAATATATCCTTCTAATTTCGTGTTGATTCAACACCTCCAAACTTCCACTACAACAATCAGCGGGGACAAGTTCCCGGCGAAAGGTTACGTTGAATATTGACTAGCCGGTCAAACTTTGTTAAAAATTCAACAGACTTTCGTTGGGGACTTGTCCCCGCCGAAAGTATTCGTTGAATTTTCTATAACTGGTCAGCATATTCATGTGCCACGTCAGATTTTATTTTGTCGTTTAGTGACTTTCGTCGGAGACACAACGTCCCCGGCGAAAGTCTCCTCGCCCGTTCATTCGATTGTTGTAGTGTTCATGTTGGACAAATTTTAACATTAGTTCCTCACTTTAAATCTGTCTTTCTATAGAGATCCTACAAAGTCATAAATTAAAACTTCTTATACACATCTACAAGCTCGCATGTTTGCAAATCAATCGAACTATTGATCTCATGTCTTTATACAAAACACCCACTCCCATAAGACGAATCTTGTATTAATTAACCTTTAGACTTGAAGAAACTTGAAAGCATCTGTAAATACGATTGAGGTTAATAATATTGATAGTTTGAATATATCCATTTTAGTACACAGACACGGTTTTCACTTTTCACAACAAACGTCCAAGGAAGGAGCTCATCTTCAAAGAAATCAAATTCGAATCCTTTTTGTAGATTTCTAATGGGCTAAGAAGAAGTCCAAAATTTGATAAAGGTGCTTTAGCAGCTGTAACGCTCTATCAAACAATGTATATTTTTAATTTTTAGGTTCAACATACTAAAAAAATCCTTTTAAGTAATTTCCAATATTATATTTTAAATAGAGTAGGTCAGAGATTGAACCATAAAATATTGGTGCATTAAATTTTTTGTTAAAATATGTTTCATTCATGTAACTTATCTTTGACTATAAGAGCACTCTCAATAGTAGCATATATAGCGTTATAGCACAAAAAAGCAGCGTTATGGCGTTACCCTTGTTGTGACCCGGCGTTAAAGTGAAGAAAAGAAGCCCGCGTTGCCAAAGCAGCAGGCGTTATAGGGGCGCAAAAAAAAAAAAAAAAAAAAAAAAAAAATTCAAAATTTTACACTTTCTACCCTTAAGCGGCTACTAGCCGTTATTTTAAAAAAATTTCAAAACACACCTAAGCGGCTACTAGCGTTATTTTCAAAAAATTTCAAAACCTTTTTACCACTATAAATACCCAATTAAAACACCATTTCTTTTCACACTTCCACTACTAAATCCTCTTCATTCTCTCGATCTTTCAACTTCTATTAGCGCAAAAAAAAACAATGTCGGGAGGCAGCGGCGATACTTTCTACAATCTTCTTGCTGGTGGGTGGAATCCCCAAACTCGGGTTCATCATCTAACCCGACGGGTTCATCTTCAATCCCCAACCCACTAGGCTTATCGAGCCAAGAAATGTATCAACAACATCAAGCATTTACGTATTGGCAACAACAAAACCAACAAAACACCTTAAACTCTAACTTTCAAAACCTACAATTCACACAACAATCACAACAATCACAAAGCTGAAACACATGATGTTCTTGACACACGCGTCTCCTCGAAAAAAGGAAAAGGTCGCATTAGCGAAAATCAAAGAAATCCAAGACCCGAGCCGAACCGGTTGATTACGATGAAGGCGAAGTTGTTGTTAACTCACGTTGGACTCCGGGAGGAAGCATTACTTGCAACATGTTACATAGTTGTTTGGAGGATCCGAAAGTTGGAAAGTGCCAACCAGGATACGTTTTGGTATCGGTGCGAAATGAGTTCAATAAAACAACTTTCAGCGGCGCAACAAGGACATGATGTCAAGCAAGTGGAAAACTTTGAGCGGCATATGCACAAAGTTCAACTCTCATTACAAGCGTTGAAGCGGGATCAGCGAGCGGGGAAAGTGGCGGATGTGATGCAACGGGCAAAGCAATGGTATCGTGAGGAAACCAAGGATCAACTTTTGGCCTCGAAGGCGCTTGGGAGGTTTTGCATCATTATAAGAAATGGAACACGCGGAACGGTCGATTTAACCGCGAAGTCCTAAGCCAAACAAGCGAGTTTGTTTGGTCAAGATGAACAACCTCGCCCCATGGAAATAAGCGTGCTACCAAGAAAGCAAGATCGAGACTACAACAAATCTTGGGGAACAAGCCTTTGGAGGAGCAGCTCGTCGACTTATTTCACGAAACTATGGCAAGCGAGTTTCGTATAAACGAAGTCTCAAAGCGGCGTGTCGGGCGCGCGGAAAAAGATCGACAATAACCGGTTGGAAGAAATAAAGTTTTGATGCGCGCCTCTTTGCGGGGCAAGATCCAATGGTCGTGCGGTGGATCAATGACGAAAAAGATCGAATCATCGCAAAATATAACTTGAAACCTCGTCGATGAGATCGTATTCTCGTCATTTCCTTTAATTTGTTGTAACGTTTTATTTCGTTGTATGGTTTTTATTTCGTTGTATTTTTTTTTTTTTTCGTTGTATTTTTTTATTTCGTTGTATTTTTTTTAGTCTCGTATTGTAATATGTTTTAAGTTTTAATGAAATGTTTGTTTTAGTTTAAAAAATGAAGTGTTTGATTTAGTTTATGGGTTGAAATTGAAAATATGAAATATTAGTGGTGTTATGGTGTTATTGGGATGTTATTGTTGTGGGTGTTTTTGAGGATGTTAATGTTAAATGGTAAAGGCGATGTGGCGGCGTGGGCGGTGTTATTGGTGTTATGGTGTTATTGTTGTGAGTGCTCTAATGGTGTAGATTTCGTGTTAGAAGTATCTACTTATTGACGCCACAAAACATTATCAAATGACTTTATTAGTTTACTGTTGACAAGAACTGATCAATCTGTGATTTTCCTCATATTAGACGCTATCAATTTTCAAACATATTTTAGTTACGTTCTATCATTATCATGATCTAGACGGATTATAAAAACTTGTTTTGAAGGAAACACTGGATTGAGATTTTTAGACAGAACTGGAAAAGACTCACTGTGCAGTGTTACTTGTAATCTTAGAAATATATATTTAATAATTACATCAATGCATTTGTTTAAGCAACAAGAAGGTTGATATGCCTCTCAAAAAGAAAGTTGCAATACTTGATTATTAATAAATGAAGCATTACTTATCTTGCTACAACAACAACAATACTCAATCATGTCACTGCACTATCCTGAGACTGCTTCTACATTACGTGTGTCTTGCTACACCTCTTTTATAGGTTGTTGGCTTATCTTGCTACATTTAGCAAGGTTGTTGAAAGTGTTAGTCGACGTATATTTAGTTTGGGTTTAGGTAGAAGTGGACTAAGCCCAAAACACAATAACTAAGCCTAAACTAAATATATGTTTACTAATAGAAAGGTGTACCTAACATTTATTTAACTCTCAGATGATTGATCACAAATTTCTTTAATCTGCTCTGTATATATATAACTTATCACTAAATGGGTTTCATTCATTCACTTCATCTAAATATCTTAAGTAATTATGATGATGCATTCAATAGTGTCAGGCACAAACAAGATTTCAATCGCATGGACGTCTTGTTTAATGTCACGTAGCTTGTTAAGCTCACCTGGAATAACAGGAATTAGCACTAATGGGGACACGCCACTGATAGGAAGTCTTCTAAGTCGGCGCTCCTCAGCTATTCGCACCTTTAAGGTCTTTTACATCACTTTCTTTATCTTTTAGTTATAGTTTATTATTTTGATTCTGTTGATATGAAGCTTGAGAGCAACATGCACATACCATGACGTATGTAAACAATTTTCAATTTCTTGTAATTATCCTAATTATCGGACTATGGTGAATGTATATTAGTCGAAGGAGATGTTGATGGAGGAAGACGAACGACGATTTCCACCACAGAACCAAGAGTCTCAACCAGGAAAAGAATATCTCATGAACCCTCGACCTCTATTCGCCAACCCTCATTACAAGCCCTCTAACAAACTCAAGGTATACTTAATCGATAAATTTATTAAAAAAAAAAATAATGCTGATTGGCTCTGTCTTTTGTTAAACAACCATTGCAGTTAGTTGTTAAGTTGACGAGTAAAGAAGATCGAATTTAACTAGTAGTATGTTTACTAAAAGTAAACAGAAGACTTTTACTGACAAGTTAGTTTCTTAATTTCTTAATTTGTAGGAGTACAACAATAGATTAATACCTTTATCACTTTATTCCAATGAGTCAGTAGAAGTAACAAATAGACTACTCGTATTTTATAAAGGTGTCACTAATATACAGTCAGTAAGAAACATTCTAATTTAGTGTCTATCAATTTTTATTCGAAAGCCAATCTAATTGATAACTAGTAAGAAGCTAAAAGTTAGAGCACATAGGGGGTTAGAAGCTGCTTCTACAAGCTGAAAAAGAGTTGCAAATCCAGTCTAACCATAAGGGCCAAAAGAATTTTACACCTGTGAGCAAGTCAAGTAAAAGAAATTAAAGCGTTTATTTTCCTTGGCACAGGGAAAGGTGGCGTTAGTTGCAGGTGGAGATTCAGGTATTGGAAGGTCAGTTTGTTACCACTTTGCTAAGGAGGGTGCGACTATAGCCTTCACTTATGTCAAGGGCGACGAGGACATAGATGCAAAAGACACATTGGATATCATAAATGAGTCAAAAATGGAAGGCTCGGGTGATCCTATTGCCATACCTACAGATCTTAGGTATGACAAAAATTGTAAGGATGTTGTGGATGAGGTCATTGAAAAATATGGGCGGATGGATATCTTAGTGAACCTTCCAGCCGTGCAGTACTATACAAATTCATATTCGTTAGAAGAGATCACAGAGGAGAGACTCGAAAAGGTGTTTCGGACCAATATTTTCTCTTATTTCTTCTTGTCAAAGTAGGTATCATTACTTAACATATGATTAATCTATTTGTTGGATAATTAATAACATGTTAAAAACTATTATCTATCTCCAATTAGTTTATTTTCCTACTTTTTTGAACAATGTGATGGGTTATAGTGACTTTCTGTTTTTATGCAGGCATGCTTTGACGCACATGAAAGAAGGAAGCACCATCATAAACACCTCGTCAGTGTTAGCATACATCGCAAATGCACCAAAATGGCTTGACTACATTTCAACAAAGGGAGCCATCGTATCCTTCACAAGGGGCCTAGCATTGCATCTGGTCGACAAGAAGATTCGTGTGAATGGTGTGGCCCCTGGCCCTATATGGACACCACTACAAGCTGCAGCACTTAATGACATGGATATAGCAACATTTGGGGAACAGGTACCGATGGATAGGGCCGGTCAACCTTTTGAGATTGCTCCATCGTACGTGTTCCTAGCATCCGAGGACTCTTCCTATTTTACAGGCCAATTTCTTCATCCTAATGGTATGATTCAATCTTCACATACAAGCAATTGTACTTAAACACATACATGCAATTTCTTTTTATTAGAACATAGAACGCTGCTTTTCTTCCTTCTCCATTATGTTTATGATTGTTCGAAGATCGTGATGTTGGAATATTTTTTACAGGTGGGACAATCATCAATGCATAGTCCTTTTAAGGACATTGAGCTTGATGACATACGAAAATAAAGTGATGAAGTTTATGGTATTCAAAATGAATTGATGTTATGATCTATAAATCTTATTATGTATTCGAAATGAATTGATGTTATGATCTATATACCTTATTATATTAACAAGAAGTTCAAAAAAAAAAAAAAAAAAAAAAAAATACAAGAAATTCTTGAGAGCTTTATAGAACTGATACAAAGATATTATTTACTCCTATTCGAAACATAGTTCCGAGTGAGCATCATTTTATTAACGCTTGCAAGATTTTATGCCTAGTAATATAATCTTGACCAACAGGCCGATGTGTGGACCTGTGAGAAGTTGAGCCACCACCAGGTAACCTCTTGCCCTTGTCTGGCATATTCTGGCAGTTGTCACTCGGAACTATATGAGCCAATATTTCTTCGCTGCTCATGTACGCGATGACACCGCCTTTGACTTGCTCTTGAAGGGCCTTCATCGCATTATGTATGACTTCAAAAAAAAAAAAAAAAAAAAAATTTCAAAAAGTAAGTTAGAAAAAATAATAAATAAAAGTAAGTTAATCTTAATGACGCATGTTAAGAGATAAAATCCTTACGTAAGCCGTCTCGTTATCTTTGGTCTTAAATGTGCCATTTCTTGTTGAATGCCCCTTCCTCCAAGTTTCAATAAGGTCCTCATTTTGACCCTTATTGTTAACCCTCTATACATACATTATAAAATAAATTAATAACGAGGTAAATATAAACAATATTAAAACCTTTAAAAATCACAAAATTATAATGAGTCTTACATAATTGTTTCTTCCTTGAATGAACGACTGTCTCCCTTGGTGAGTTAGTGTCTTGTTTTTAGCTTGATTATCTGCATTTTTGGCAGCTCTTGCCATCCGTTTCGGATCGGACCACTAGTCGACCAACATCTCCCATTGCTCTTTGGTTCTGTTAAGCCAGTCTTTCGGCGACTGTTCCCTTGCCGCCACGGGCATCTCATGGGTATCAAAGTAATCAGCCTTGAGCCTGTTTTTATATTTTTGGTATAGTAACCTCATATGCAGTGTCAGCCCGAGTCCTACCCTTTCCTTCACCGTATATTCATTCTTCCCAACACGAATTTTGGTCTCGTCATTTACCCAAGGCGCGAGGTTGAAATAGGTCTACAAATAAATATACACATTTAAACAAACACACAATTTAAATATAACACGCATATCTTAACGGTCGATAACAATAAGAATAGAAATAAAATAAACAATAAATATAACATCTAGTGCCGGCATTATATGCGCTTTAAAAGGATCTGGAATTTCTTCCCAATCGCAATCAAGGGGAAGTGGCCTCACATGTTCCCCGATAAGACTCGCCAACTTCGATGAATAAGTGCCTATCGCTGAGAAGGTACCTTGATCATCGGAATCAAAGCCAATCGGCAAAGGGCCATTATTCTCCTTAAGAGCCCTCTTTAAGGCCCGATTTGTCGTCTCACCAATGATCATTGAACCTACAAATATAAGTTATTGAGTTGTGAAAATACATGTAAAAAAATTCGGTTTATCAATAAAAATATATAAAAAATAAAAAATCACAATTTCTTACTGCGCATAGGGATGAGCGGTGCAGGTCCGTGCCGATTCCGTGCGAATTAGTGGTACGATTTTTCCAAGCATAAATTAGTGGTACCGTGCCGTGCGAGCGAGATTCGGATATCGATACCGTGCCGAAATCGAGTTTTCCTTCTTTTTCGGGAATTTCGATTTGGTCTGGGTCCGTGCAGAATTAGTGGTCGATTTTTCCACCTTATTTCGTAGTCCGGTGCCGTGCCGTATTTCAAGAATCGGTACCATTTTGGTCAGTCATGCGAGTGCAGTTCAGGGATTCGGTTCGAAATGCTCATCCCTACACGTGCAATAGCCGACATATTAAATGAGGGCCGATGCAGGTGGATCACCATGACATCCCGCCGTGTGATCTAGGAGCTACACACGTCATCTGTAAAAGTACAAGAACACACAATTTCGATGCCAGATCTTCCGATGATGAACATCTTCGACGACCTTCCAATGAGGTGGTCGTCTAGCATGGTCTTCAAGGTAGAATACTTGTGTTGCTTGTGTCGCAAGAATGTATTGTTGATTTCTAAAAGAATTCATATCATTGATGTATGCCATGTTCAATGTAAGAATGTCTAGAGCGTGGCGTAGGGTTATTAGGGTTACGAGTGTCGAACCATTTACATCGGAACAACAAAACCTTACTGTTGCCCATATAAGTGAGCTCCGGAATTTCTTCCAATTGACCATAATACATATCTCTATCAGGCCCGGGTGTTGAAACTCCACTGCTTTGAGTGGTATGAAGTATATCGCGCTCGTGCACCAAAAACTTCACACCGTTCACTATGCAAGCGGGGTATATACTTGCACTAGATGAAGGTCCACATGACACAGAGATTAACACGGGACTACAACTTGGGTCTTTTGCCACACTCTTTTCACGAATCTATGAAAGAGATACAAAAAGATTTAGATGAGCAATAACTCTGGACTAAAAGGTAATATACCTAATGTGTTTACCTTGTGATTGAACCGGGGAGGAAAACTTGTTTCCACGGTATTGTTAGGAAATTCACTGCACAAAGTTAATGATATTAGAATAAGTCATAAAAAACAAATAACTTATGAAAAAAGGGTTCTTCAAAATATAAAAAAGAAGAAACTCACTCTTTGTACGCCAGGATGTCTGCGTCTATTTCAGGACTGTTGTTAAGTATAAACCATACAACTGCCTGCATAACATCTGTATTCATCTGAGTCGAGACTTCTCTACCCACTGGTTTGCATACGGACTGGAACACCTGGAATTTATCTGGTTGTTCAGGCAAACTGTCATCATTTCTTTCAAGATGATTAAATCTAGTCTCGACATCCTTCAGATAACGCGTACAGAAAGTTAATGATTCTTCTGCAACATAACCCGCTGCTATAGAACCTTCAGGCTTGGCTTTATTTCGGACATACTTTTTTAGCTTTTTCATGTATCTTTCAAATGGATACATCCACATGTAGTAAACAGGGCCACCTAGAATAGCCTCTTCGTGTAAATGTATAACCAAATGAATCAATATTTTAGAAAAAGAAGGAGGAAATATTTGCTCTACATTAATCATAACACCGATCATTTGTTTTTTTTAGCTTTCTCCATATCCCACTGCTTCAAATTTTGAGCACAAATCTGCTTAAAGAGTAAGCAGAGCTTGATTAATGGGGTTGAAATGTCTTTGTGTAAGTATCGCTGAACTCCATAAGGAAGTAACCGTTGCATCATTATATGATCATGAGATTTTAGGCTGTTATGTTGTTATCATCGGTGATCACTTTTTCTTGAAGTTGGATCCAAACCCATGGTAGTCTAACTCCTTTGATGAATTTACAAAAAAAGTTTTCTGTTTTCTGGTGTGAAAGAGTACTTTGGATGAGGCTTATCGAACTTCCCAATTCCTTTATCAACGAGCCACAACTCCCTTCGAACTCCCAAAGTTTTCAAGTCTTGCCTTGCCTTTAGCGTGTCTTTGGATTTTTCGTTCATTAACAAGGTATTAAACACACTCTCAAACACGTTCTTTTCAATGTGCATGACATCGAGATTGTGTTTTACTAGAAGAATGGGCCAGTACTCGAGTTCGTAGAAGTTAGAACGCTTACTCCAATTCAATTCGATTTCTTGATTAGGTTTAGGGTTATTTTTTACAATATTTGGATGTTTCCCCGAGACACGTTTAAAGACTTTACTAATTTGAATCATGATTTCCTCATTGGTAAAGCTTTTAGGAGGCAGTTTCCTTTCAGGTTTACCATGGAATTCCTTATGTTTATTCCTCATTGGATGCCTTACGCGTAAGAATCTTCTATAACCAACATAAGTGATTTTATGCTTCACAGGAAGTGATGGAGTGTCCTGATTACATGTGGGGCATGCATAGTAGCCTTGTCCACTCCACCAAGATAAACTACTTCAAGCTGGAAAGTCATTGATGGTCCATAAAACCGCCACTTTCATTTCGAAATGAGTACCCATAGCAGCGTATAAAGTCCACTGCCCTATCCATAACTCTTTGAGTTCTTTGATCAAAGGCTGCAAGAAAACATCAATTTCCTTTGCAGGTGATTAAAGAAGTCTCTTTCATACACATCCACGGGGTTGTGTTGTATGTTGCCAATATGACCGGCCACATGCTGTAAGTTTGACTCATGTTTCTAAATGGATTAAAACCATCAATAGCCAACCTTAATCGGATGTTTCTAGGGTCACAAGAAAACTCAGGTTTCATTATGTCAAAATTTTTCCATGCTTGACCATCACATGGGTGATTCATCTTACCGTTTTCCTTAGACTGTCCAGTAGCATGCCAAGTCATCCACTTTGCGATATGTTTTGTGTTGAACATACGATGTAGTTTAGGTGTTAACGGAAAGTAACGCAACACCTTGTTGGCAAATTTCTTCCCCTTTGTCTTTAGGTTTTTCCATCTACTCGCATTGCATATTGGACAATTATTAAGACTTTTGTTCGCATCTGATCCCCAAAATAAAAAACAATCATTTATACAAGCATGGATCGATTCGTATCCTTAACCCGATATCTTTGTATGTCTTCTTGATTTCATAGTATGACGGTGGGAAATTGAATCCTTTACTAGGGGGACATGCCTTTTGCAAAAGAGCTAGAATCTTGTTAAACCCGACATCAGTTATTTTACATAAGACCTTGATACGCGAAAGCTCTGACGTAAAGTTTAATGTAGTCGTATCGCAACCTGGGTACAACTTTTGGGTGGACCTAGCAAGTAACTATTCGTACTTGTTATTAATGCTACGATCCCTGGTTTGAGCTAGTTGAGGACCCGTTGTTTGAGCTGGTTGAGAACCTGTTGTTTGAGATGGTGGAGTTGAGACATTATCTGCTGAAATATCTTGGAAGAATGCATCCATGTAAATGTGTTTAGGTGAAGGTGGTTGTGGTGTGTTGTGTACTACGGGTGGAGGAAGCGGTTCACCGTGATATTTCCAAGTGGTATAACATGCGTCAAACCCGTATTTAGATATGTGTGACTCAAGAGTTTTGAGTGTAACCAAATTATTTTGAGCGTTACCACAACGAACACATGGGCAATGCATCTTTTTTGAGATGGGGTTTAACAATGGCTCACAATGCGCGACGAATGCAAAAAGACCATCTAAAAATTCTGGGGAATTACGGTTGTGTTAATACAAATAAATCGTAAAAACGTTTATTGATATTTAGCGATCTCTTTGTGTTTTGTTGATAACAAATATAAAGTTATCATAAGTAAAATTATAAGTTTTTGCCTATAAATAGAGAGCCATTTCCTCATTGTAACTCACCCTTCTTCTTACAAACTCTCTCATATATTCTTTCATTCTTCTAATCTCAGATCTCTTGATCTAGATAGTAGTTCTTCTTTCTTTTGTTGTGATTCTCATATAGGTCCTTCTCTAAGGCGAGATCACAAGCTTCAACAAGTCATCCAAGCAAGGGGTCCTTGATTGATTTGTTCCTCCACAAGATTTCTATAGCAAAGATCTTGTATTTCATATTTCACATATTTGTTGTGTTATAGTTGTGTTGGTTTGGTCCTCCGTGTTAAGGACTCGGTATTTAACTTTGTCCGGGAAAAGTGTAAGCGACGTTGTGAAGGCTTCTCCGCCAAGTTGAAGGAGTTTGTTGACATAGTTGATGCAGGTTTTACTGACCAGGTTTTAATATTTATAAAGTCTTGTTATACCTATGGTCTACCCTAATGCACTAACGGGCAGTGTACCCGGTCGTGTGCAGTGTAGTATTCTGTAAAACCGAGGTCGTCCCAAGAGCTATGTGTGTTGGATTATTACTAAGTCTAGGTGTCACAGTATTTAATAATGGTAGGAATTACTTATTTAACTACTAAAGCAGATAAAAGCAAATAAAAGGTAAAGGATAAATAAATAAAAGAGAGTGGTGCTAGCCTAGTTAATCCTCCTAGCTAGTTATGTCTACGTCTACTTACTTCAAATTACTTCAGGTGGGGTCAAAGTCGAGAGGACAACATTTGGTCAATTCGCCTAACCTATCGGCAAAGATGCCACTACAGGAGAAGTCGGTGTCCCTCATAAGTCTGTTGTTCTGGTCCCTAAGCCAGTCATTAAGTACCGTTACATGCTAGATTTATAATAGTGAGTGCGGGCATTAGCAACAAACACTCACCCCTAATTCTTAAGTTCATCCAAGCGGTAGGTGATCGGTTGGTTAAATCGCACAAGTAGAAAGGGTCGTCGGTTGGTCATATCTTACCCTTCCGTCTCGATCCGCTCACCTAGGGTCGGGTTGGTCATATCTCATAGGCAATTGGCCTTTACCGCCATTCAAAACTACCGAACCAGGGTAGCTACCAATAAACTATGCATGCATACACTTAGAAATAATTATGCGGAGTAATGTAAAGCAAACAAAACAATTAAGGAATCATAACTAGGCGGCACCTAGAGGTGCTTAGCCGCTCATATTAACCGTACAAATCAATTCAATATTCAAAGGTGCGAAATACATGAATCGAAAGTAAAAAAGATAAAATGCTAATGCTTATCGTGGGGAGTGATTTCTCCCTTGGAGCGACTCCGTATGCTCTCTGGACCTTCCTTTAGCTTTTTCCCACGTTCTCGATTGTTGTGTGTGGAATGGAATGAATAGAAATCTTTGGAATTAGTGGGGTATTTATAGGCTAGATCCGGGTTCTGGCGTAACTAATATAAGAGTTCTGCAGTAACCTTCAATTCCTTCGTATTTTGCACTAGATCTGTTAGTTACGGCGTAACCTTATGAGTGGTTACGCCGTAGTCTTCAATATTACTAGGTTACGCCGTAATTGATGGAATAGTTACGGCGTAGTTATCAGCGGCGTGGAACCTCATTTGACCTAATGTAGTTACGTCATAGCCTTTGGGGAGAGTTACGCCGTAACCTTATGATGAGTTGGTTTTCTGAGTCACACTATAGTTACGGCGTAATGTGAGAGATGAGTTACGCCGTAACTTCTTCAAAGTCAGCATACTATGATAAATCTTTGGATATTTCTCCAATTCCGCGTCTCTTTAGCTCCAATGCTCGTAATTTACCTGAAAGTGGAAAACAATGGAAAACAAGCGTAAATCCATATAAATGATATAAATTACAAGCATTATCGGAAATTGACACTTAATATTAGGACTATTTGATGTTATCAAATATCCCCACCGAACTATACTTGCCCTCAAGTAGACCTTATTAGAAAGGTTCCTAAAAGATATCTCCCATAACCTAGAAAATATAAGTTTACAAATCCCTTATGCTAGAATAAAACAAAGCCGAACACCTCACGAAGGGGCGAAACACTCAATTCTCTCAACTATACTAAGTGTCAATTTCGGGTGATCACTCAATCATACAGTCATAGCATGTATTCTATCATAAGCTTGGCGGTTACAAAAATCTCCACCACTAGAGTTAAGGGCTAAACAATTCTCGAAGGCAATATGGGTAGACACGACAAAGGTTAAGGGGTGACTCGTCATTACTAACATGTCATGGCGAAGTGTACAAAACCAGTGGTACATGACCAAATCCATGGCCAAGACACCAAAGATTGCTCGCTGCATCACCTAGACACGCTTCATGACTAAAAGGGTCGGATAAGACATGGGATATATAAATGATGTAAAATAAAAATCAAGCAGGTAGTCTAAATCTATAACCAAGTCATCACCACTTACCGTCTGCCCAAAGTTTAAGCTTTGAAGTCAAGAAACCGGATCATGAAATACTAGGTAAATGTGTCATTAGAGGACGTCGTGATGGGCACACTACCTTTTCTCCAACTGTTGGCAAAATTGCCAACTCCAATCTTCGAATGTGACCGAGGTGGCCTCCTCGATACTAAATCTATAAAGCTCATAACATAGTGCTTATAACATCGCACTTTACAATAACATAACAATTTTTTTCTTTCAACATAACAATAATAACTAAACATAATATCCCCCCACTTGAGATGAACAATGGGAATTCGGGGGGTCTTCAATGATCTTCAGGAATATGTCGTCGATGAAAGCATGATTTCTGAACCTTTCCACTTGAACCTTGAACTTAGGCAAATAATGACTTCCCAATCACAAGTAAAGACTACAGGGTAGGCTAAGGTGTATAGGTGTAACGAAACAATATATTGGGTTGACAAAATGAAAGGAATGGCTCAGATGGGTGTATCTAGGGGTATCTTGCACTAAAGGTGAGTGCAACAAAAAGGTTTCACATGGGGGTTGAGAAGTCGAGGTGACTAATCAATAGACACACAATGGTAGGCTATTTGGGTGATAATCCTATAATATTGCCTTCTAAAACTGAAAAGTCCAAATACATCGAGCTAACTCAACATACCTCGTCTATGGTCTCGAAATGATGCAAAGGCCAAGTTCTAAAGTTTACAAGCTACCGGCACACTCATAATTTGGTGGATTTCGGGTAAAATATTAGAAAAGGATAAGGCTAATCTCACCATATAATATCAATGGTTGTATGTGCTCGGCTAAGTTATAATCTAGTTAGGTTAAGAAAAACATGTCAAAATTTTAAAAATGGCATAATTTTTCAAAATAAACTAGAAAAACGAGGGCAAAATAATGTTCAAGAGATAATTCTACTCCGGTCCCCCACTTGAATTGTACAAAGTCCCTTTTGTACTAAGCGTTAAATAAAGGTGAAGAGAAAAGTAGAATTAGGCGAGAACTTCCACGAAATTTGCTCCATAAAGAAAAAGGCCCACGAAAAGAGGCGTGCCTTCATATAAGCATCATGAACAAACTTCAATCCTTGAAATCACACTATCGACAAGCTTAATTCTAAAAATAAAAATGAAAATGAAAAACAAACCTAACTCACTTCGTAGGAATCACGGTTGCATTTAGCAAATGCAACAAGCCTTTAAACCACTTGGTGTCCCAGTGGACGAGTGAAGTCTCGTGAGGGTTTCTGAGGAACACACCACAAAGTTCATTTAAAATACTAATACAAGGTTATTGTGTTTTAAAATGAAAGTAGTTAGCGAGAGGAAGGTTACGTCGTAACTCTTTTGAGGAGTTACGCCGTAATTGTAAAAACGACATAAAGCGCAAAGCGAGTGGTTACGGCATAACCACGAGAGATGGTACTACGCCATAATTAGTAATCGTCTAAAATTACGCTACAAAAGGTTGGTTACGGCGTAATCACATAGATGAGTTACTGCAGTAACTCAGTCGAATCAACAAGCTGCGGCGATAATTACTTCCTCGTTTCACGCAAAATGGTTAGAAAACACAAAACCCTACGAAATGGAAATAAAACAAAAGAAAGGATAATTCGGGTTGTCTCCGAAAAGCACTTTTCTTTATTCTGAGTCTTTAAGTTAGACTCGAGCCACGGGCTCTATGGGGTCTTTGGACTTGCCCGACTTCCACCACTCGTTGGTACTCATTCATCCATTTGTTAAACCCTTTTTTTCTTGCAGTATTACGAATGCCACCTGTTCCAAATTTTTGTGAAATCCATTCATCACATGATTTTCCCTGGT
Source organism: Chrysanthemum lavandulifolium (assembly GCA_022545495.1). Taxonomy (NCBI): domain Eukaryota; kingdom Viridiplantae; phylum Streptophyta; class Magnoliopsida; order Asterales; family Asteraceae; genus Chrysanthemum; species Chrysanthemum lavandulifolium. Next base: position 41,735,766 of record CM040238.1, on the reverse strand, counting down.
CATCGTTTTCAGCAATAAGACTACTTATACTTATGCTTGATCTTTCACCGTTAGTCATGGTGTCAGTAAGATGATTGTATTTGTACTGCTTAACCAATCCCTCATTGTTTTTGAGTTCCCGAATTTCATTTTCCACCAATCTTCAAATGCTAATTCAATATCATGCCTTTCACCCTTGTGAGGGTATATCCATTCATTCGCCTTTCTTTCACATTCATGAAAAGGGCTATACGGGGGCCATGATGTCACTGATTCGTTAGCCTTGGTTAATATTGGGTTGCGGAAATGCTTGTTTGGAATAGGAGCTTCCTTAATGCCCTCGTCAATCTTATCCTGTTTCTGCTTGCAATTATCAACACTCCCTCCACTATTACTAGTACTAAGATCAAAATATAGATGGGGATGTAGTGATTGAACATTAACAACGTCAACATTATTAGAAATTTCAACTTTTGGTTTTAAATGCTCTTTCATACTAAAAGTTATTCGTTCATTTTCAGTTCTCAAAGAAATTTGTTTTTCAAAAACCTTAATTTGCGCCCTACAAGTGGCCATAAAAGGTCTTCCAATGATTAAATTGTAAGCATCCCGCTTCCCCATGTCAATTACCACAAAATCAGTGGGAAAAAAGAATTTTCCAATTTTTAGAAGCACATTATTCAGTATTTCCCTAGGTACAGCTTTAGAGGAATCAGCCATTTCTACCATTATTGTTGTTTCTTTTAAATTGGTAAGTTTTAATTTATCAAACAAAGTAGTAGAGATAAGGTTTACCCCGGCCCCCAAATCAGCTAATGCGGGGATCTTAATATTACCAATAGTGCATGGAAGAAGAAAACTTTCCTGGTATTGCTGCTTCTCCGAAAGTTGGCTTGGCAGGACCTCGTCTTCTTCCGATTTATCATCTTCCCTTAGGTAGTTAATCCCGGACAGATCATTTGTGATAGAGGATGTGTGCTGCTCTTTCTTTGTTTTATCTTGCGCAAATATGGCCTTGCAGGCAATAGCTTTAGCATTACTTGTCTCCAGGTTATTAGCTAATTGCCCAATTTGTGTTTCGAGGTTTTTAATTGCAGCATCTTGGTTTCGCAGGTTCATATTGGTGTCTTCTTTTACTTTGACCATCCATTCCTTGAGTTTTTCTCCCTTTTTTGTAGACTCTTCGATGTGCCTGCGCATTATTTCTTCAAGGCTTGGTTTAGGAGGGTTGTTGTTGATTCTTGTGTAGAATCCTGGGGATTTTTCTCGATATATGGGCCCGTTATTATTGTAATTGTTGAAAGGGTTCTCACTGCCATATTTAACTTCTCCGATCCTTTTAACTTCCTCGTTGGAGGAACATTCTTTAGTGGGTGGAGTTCCATTTCGCTCTACTTGAATGAAATGCACATTTTCCTTGAGCTTCTTCATGTCTCTTCCGAGGCTTTCTAATTTGTTTTTTATCGCTGCAAGACCTTCCATATCTCCATTCTTACTTCGGTTCCTCCCTTCATTGTGCCATTTGTGAGAGTGGTCTGCCATCTTTTGAATAATTTCTAAAGCCAAAGTGGGTGTCATACCAGGAATCGGCCCCTGAGAACCGACCATTTGTCTTGAGGAGATGTTCAGACCTTTGTAGAAGACGTTCACCTTTTGTTGGCTGTTGAGGTCATGAGTGGGGCATTTGTATAATAATTCGTTCTACCTTTCCCAAGCTTGGTATAACGTTTCATCACCCTCTTGCTTGAAGTTATGGATTTCTTCTAATAGCTTAGCCGTCTTTGATGGAGGACAGTATCTTTGAATGAAACACTTTTTTAGGATAGGCCAGGTGTTGACAGTTCCTGCAGGTAATTGATCAACCCATCTTTTAGCTGTTCCCGTAAGAGAAATAGGGAACACTCGTAACATGATAGCATCGTGTGAGACTCTGGGAATTTTGAATAGGCTGACAATGTACTCGACGTTGTCTATATGTTCATGAGCATCATCAGTGATGCTTCCAGAGAAGGTATTTGCATGTAATTCCCTCATGAATTGAGGTTTGATTTCGAATTGAGCATCTTCTGTGATAGTTGGCCTAACAATTCTCGGTCCTTGTTCTTCCCTTGTCAACGCCAAATATTCCTCGAGAGTGAGGTCATCGATGTTAACAACTTCCATGGTTCCTAAAAACTCGAATAATGATCGTGAGAATTTTATAGAAGAGTTTAAAACAAAATGAAAATAAAAGACTTAATAGCAATCCTAATATAACTCCCGTGGCGCAAAAACTTGATGCGGGTTTCTTGACGGGTTTTAATATTTATAAAGTCTCGTTATACCTATGGTCTACCCTAATGCACTAACAGGCGGTGTGCCGGTCGTGTGTAGTGTAGTATTCGGTAAAACCGAGGTCGTCCTAAGAGCTATGTGTATTGGATTATTACTAAGTCTAGGTGTCACAGTATTTAATAATGGTAGGAATTACTTATTTAACTACTAAAGCTGATAAAAGCAAATAAAAGGTAAAAGATAAATCAATAGAGGAGAGTGGTGCTAACCTAGTTAATCCTCCTAGCTAGTTATGTCTCGTCTACTTACTTTCAATTACTTGGTGGGGTCAAAGTCGAGAGGACATCATTTGGTCAATTAAGCCTAATCTATCGGCAAAGATGCCACCACAGGAGAAGTCGGTGTCCCTCATAAGTCCTATTGTTCTGGTCCCCTAAGCCAAGTCATTAAGTACCGCTACATGCTAGATTTATAATAGTGAGTTCGGGCGTTAGCAACAAACACTCACCCCTAATTCTTAAGTTCATCCAAGCGGTAGGTCATCGAGTTGGTTAAATCGCACAAGTAGAAAGGGTCGTCGGTTGGTCATATCTTACCCTTCCGTCTCGATCCGCTCACCTAGGGTGGGTTGGTCATATCTCCTAGGCAATTGGCCTTTACCGCCATTCAAAACTACCGAACCGAGGGTAGCTACCAATAAACTATGCATGCATACACTTAGAAATAATTATCACGGAGTAATGTAAACGCAAACAAAACAATTAAGGAATCATAACTAGGCCAGCACCTAGAGGTGCTTAGCCGCTCATATTAACCATACAAATAAATTCAATATTCAAAGGTACAAAATACATGAATCGAAAGTAAAGAAAAGATAAAATGCTAATGCTTATCGTAGGGGAGTGATTTCTCCCTTGGAGCCAGCTCCGTATGCTCCTCTGGACCTTCCTTTAGCTTTTTCTCATGTTCTCTGATTGTTGTGTGTTTAATGGGATGAATAGAAATGCTGGAATTCGTGGGGTATTTATAGGCCAGATATGGGTTACGGCGTAACTAATACAAGAGTTACGCCGTAACCTTCAATTCCTTCGTATTTTGCACTAGATCTGCTAGTTGCGGCGTAACCTTATGAGTGGTTACGCCGTAGTCTTCAATATTACTAGGTTACGCCGTAATTGATGGAATAGTTACGGCGTAGTTATCAGCGGTGTGGAACCTCATTTGACCTAATGTAGTTACGTCGTAGCCTTTGGGGAGAGTTACGCCTTAACCTTCTGATGAGTTGGTTTTCTGAGTCACGCTATAGTTACGGCGTAATGTGAGAGATGAGTTACGCCGTAACTTCTTCAAAGTCAGCATACTATGATAAATCTTTGGATATTTCTCCAATTCCGCGTCTCTTTAGCTCCAATGCTCGTAATTTACCCGAAAGTGGAAAACAATGAAAAACAAGCGTAAATCCATATAAATGATATAAATTACAAGCATTATCGGGGGAAATTGACACTTAATATTCAGGACTATTTGATGTTATCAATAGTGCTTGAACTTGCTTTCTTTACTTGCATTACTTATAGATCTATACTTTCTATCCATCCATACGATTTCACATAACATCGGATCTAAAGTTTTTGAAACTAAGTTAAAATTGGCAAAACTATTCAACCCCCCTTCTAGTTTTTCACAATTGGTATCAGAGCTAAGTTTACAAAAGTTTTAAAGTAAATAGTATTTTAAAAACTTTTCGATCACAATGGGTTCTGAAAATTATAAAGAAAGGCAATCTATGCAACGACCTCCACTACTTGAAACTAATGGTTTTATTTATTGGAAAAATCGATTTGAAACGTATGTGAAGTCAAAAGATATTGATCTTTGGTACATCATTGTTGAAAGCGACTTTGAAGCCACTACAAAAGATGATAAAACCAGAAATTTAGTAAACACACCTCATGATCAACTCACCAATGATCAAAAGAAAAAGCTTTCCAAAAATAGTGAAGCTAAAATGGTTTTATATAATGCTTTACCCAAAAAGGAATTCGAAATAATTTCTATGCTTAAAACCTCTAAAGAAATTTGGAATTCTTTAGTTGTAACTCATCAAGGAAATTAACAAGTTAAAAACAATAAAATAGATTTGTTTGTTCAACAATATGAACAATTTTCAATATTGGATGAGGATACTACAGATAATTCTTTTGCTAACTTTAATACTATAATTACATCATTATAAGCACTTGATGAGTCTTTCTCTAGTCATAATCATGTTAGGAGATATCTAAGGGCACTTCCATCCAAGTGGAGATCAAGGTGTGACCATCGAAGAATCAAAAGACTTGTCAATCCTCACCTCGGCGAACTCATAGGCAATCTAAAGGCCTATGAGCTTGTCCTCGCTAAAGATGCAAGCCTCAAAAGAGAAGAAAGAAAGCACAAATCTCTTGCCTTAAAGTCCAAGAAGGTCTCAGCGATGAAGAAAGCTCTTCTTCGGATAGTGATGATGAAGAATATGCTATGGAGGTAAGGGATTTCAAGAAGTTCTTTAGAAGAAAAGGAAGATATGTCAAGCAACAATATGACGAAAAGAAGGGGTCCCGGAAAGGCAAAGAAGACAAGAAAGCAAGAGATGAATGAGCATGTTTTAAATGTGGGGACCCTAATCACTTTATTAGTGAGTGTCCCACACGTGACGAACAAAAAGCGTTCGTGAGGAATGAGCGAGGAGGAGGACGAAGAAATTTGTCTCATGGCAAATAACTCAAATGAGGTATGTTCCGAATCTCTCTATTATAGTAGCTCATCATGTAACACCCCCAAATCTCGGTACATTGGAAGACTTAATCAAGTTTTTGGGGCGTTACTATTGGATTGGTATCGCACACAAGTATAGCAAAAAGATAGTCATTTAACATTCAAAACCAATCCCAATTTATTTAATCCAAAAGAGTAATTATTAGGCCCAAAACATAGTTTAATAAAATAGGTCCCATAGTTTATCAGTCGAAATGATCCTTGAGCCCCGCCTTTTTGCCAAGCTTCCACCGATCAAGTAATCCAAACATCTTTCAAATACGAGAAATCATCCTAAAAGGTCGACTTACATTTGGTGAGTTCATAGGTTTAAGTTCAACAAAATCATAGTGGACTGTAGGAGTTGATTTGCTATGCAAGACCTAAGATAGATAAATACCGTTTGCACACGGATCTACCCGGATCACCAATCATAACACATGTCCCGCATCCGGGGACTACTCGGGCCCAATGACTCTAGTCCAAAGACTGCCGTGGCAAAATCTAGAACAATAGCCAACCCCCGACTAGGTCGAGGTGAAGTCTATTCTTAGTTAGGCACGGTTAAACCTAGACTAAGGCAACAACTACCGCACACCTATCTAAGCGGTCAAGCATATAAGCAAACCGAATAGTTTTAGCGGTCGGCAATGACATGATTTTCACCCCAAAATAGTTCAAAATGTAGTTAAAACGTATATTAAAGTGGGGCTATGAAACTCACCTCAAGCAATCAACGCAAACAATCAACACACAAATAAACACTAGCAGAAGATAACGGTATCACAGCACAGCAACTATCGACTCGGCACAACCTATTAATGTAGACCAACTTTAATATGTATATTCCTCAAAATCAACGTTATCTACCCCAATATGTTCCATTTCTTTATTTCCAAAAACGTCTCGTTTCACCATTTAATCCTAGTGTTTGGTATTCCTCGTGTGGGTGTATCGACTCAATATGATGCCATGAATGAACTCAAACAACCAATATATAACTCAATGCGACACAATGAAACCTCTAAGCGATAAGCTCCATAGTCCAATAAGTTTGAATAAATAGTAGACCTTATCGAATTAAATCAACTCGATAAACTCATTTATTTACTCGTGTCGCTTATTATCCCATAAATCAATCGTATCCTTAAAGAGTCATAAGGATAATTCACCCATTAATAAGGTTACCCAACGTACCCAACGGGCTCTTATTAGATTCGTCAACCTAATAAGTCCGCTACCCACGTGGATCAACACTATTAATGCTAGGTTATCCGTAACCCATGCACACAACGTAAGCAATTAAATACTTAAACTAATATTAAATGACCACAATTGACATTTATTGATAAACGTGTACTCGAAACATTAATTACTTATTTATTACAAAACATTTCCAATTTAGTCGTTAGTTTCCATTTAAAAATAGTAAATAACAAGATAAGACTTGTTATCGACATTTTTGGTACAAAAGCCCATTTATTATTTATATTTCATAGCTTATTAGCATTTTCATGTATAAATATATATTTTGTCAAATTCCAATATAAATCTCATATCGTTATTCGTTTGAGTCCACAAGCACGAGTCATAACTTCTCGACTTTTAATCAATCAATAGTCCAAATTATACTAAAGTCCATATTACGGCTTTGTCGAGTCAACTATTGACTAAAAGTCAAAGTAATGCCGACGTAGCTCAAAGTCAACAATATATATATCAAGTCCAAATTTAAAAGTCATAATATCGCAATTCAATCCCAAACCAACTCAAAACAATCTCGCCAACCAATTAATCAACCAAATATACTCGAAACCAATGTTATGACCCTAATGGTCATGACACGGTCGCGGTTAAGACCACGTGAACCAAACAAGCTCTAGAAGCTTTTCGGCTCCATGCGTCTCACCCAAACCTCAACTACATCAACCAAAAAGCTACCAACTCGACCCGACCCGGACCCATGGCCCAAGTAGGTCACGTACACCAACCATGAGCCACGTACGTGGACTTGGTGGTTCGTACGCCCCATATCTCACAACCAAACACAACCAAATCAATTCCACAACACCCAAATCCAATCATTCAAGCTCCAATCACTAACCAAACACAAAACCCATCATCTATCCTAACCAAAAATATGAAACTAGACCAAAAATGCATAAACCCATCAAATTGATACACCACACATTTACCAAACACTAATTACTTGTTTATTTAGACACTAATTAGACTTAATTTCATGTTCCACCAAAAATCCCCAAATTTCATCATTAGGTCGAAACCCTAGAATTCAATTCGTGGCTTATTATTGCCCAAACAAGCTCAAAACTTGTTCCATTTACCTTATTCAATCACCAATTGCAAAACCCACTTGAAACCTAAAAGTAACGAATCTTGATTCAAGATTTGAAGGTGTTATTGAAGTCCAAATGGGAGTGTAATATATGGTTGGAAGAGGAGAAAAGAGCTTCAATATGGTGGTGGAGGTGGGGGTGACGTCACGGTGCATGTGGTGGCGGAACAATGGTGGCGGTGGTGGGTTTAAGGTTGGGTTTTATTTTAATTTTAGAGAGAGAAAGTGGAGAGATAAAGTGTTGTGTGTGTGTTTTTAGTGAGAGAAAGTGATGGGTGAAATGAGGTAGTAATAGGGTATATACATGGGAGATAGGGACTAAATAATAAAAGAGAGGGAGGGGAGGGGTGGCCGGCCAAACCAAAGGGGAGGGGTCGTGGTCTCCATTTTTCGTAAAACGTTCCGTTTACCCATTCCCGAGCTCATATATTGTCCTACGAGTGTCCCACACCGTTCATTCGACTTTCTAACATCGTTATTTACGTTTTTCCACAAGTTTTGACTATTTATTTGTCAATTTTCGAGTTACGGTCTAAAAGTTACAATAATTCTTGTTTTAGTCTTTTCTAGTGCCGAATCGAATAGTGCCTACCAAATAGAGTTAAAACTCATACGATAACTCATTTAATAATGAAATAAATCATAAAAACCAATAGACGATATAAAATCAAGTCATGGTTTATAAAAATAGTGATAAAGGCAAGACTGGTTTAGTTTAACGTAACGCTGTTACCTAAAATAGACTCCCTAAATTGCCGGTTGTCACGCCTCTCGACCTCGAAGAAACCCATCCGGGTTTCACTCCGAGTTGCTTGATGTCATGAAAATTTTAGGATACTTCCTACGGAGAACGTCCTCACGTTCCCATGTGAACTCCGGTCCATGCCGGGAGTTCCAACGAACCTTAATAATCCGAATACAGCTATTCTTCAGCCTTTTGATCTCACGGTCCATATTCTCAATCGGTTCCTCAACAAAATTCACTTTCTTATCAACACGAATATCTCTTAAAGGCACCACTATGTTTTCCTCTGAAAGACATTTCTTAAGATTAGTAACATGAAAGACATTATGTACACTACTCAGTTTCGATGGTAGCTCCAGGCGGTATGCTACCGGTCCGCTTCTCTCCAAAATTGGAAAGGGAACAATATATTGGGGATTGAGTTTTCCACGTTTCCCAAAACGAACCACTCCTTTCCAAGGAGAAACTTTCAACATAACATGATCTCCAACCTGAAATTCTAAAGGTTTACGTCTTTTATCAAGATAACTCTTTGTCTATCACGAGCGGTTTGCAACCGATTACTTAACTGTACTATCTTCTCGATGGTTTCTAAGACAAGTTCGGGACACGTAAGTTGACTCGCCAACTTCAGCCCAACAAACAGAGAACGACATTTCCATACGATTGCCTTAAATGGGGGCGGCCTTAATGCTAGAGTGATAACTATTGTTGTAAGAGAATTTGGCGAAAGGGAGGTGTCTCTCCCACCTTTGTCGAAATCAATAACACATGCTCTAAGCATGTCTTCTAAAGTCCGAATGGTTCTCGCTTTGACCATCGGTCTCATGGATGGTAAGCGGTACTCATATCCAAATTGCTCCTAATGTCGTTCAGAACGACTTCCAAAAGTGGGATGTAAAACGACTACCCCTATTGGAAATGATAGATATCGGTGCTCCATGACGGATACTATCTCCTTAAGATAAAATCGAGCAAGCTTATCAAGACTATCGGTTTCACTAATGGCTAAGTGAGTGCGAGACTTAGTTAAACGATCAACGATTACTCGATAACGCCATTTCCGCTAACTGCTTCTCGGTAATTTAGTGATAAAGTCCATGGTTATTCGCTCCATTTCCATTCCGGGAGTTGGGTTGAACTAAAAGTCCCGATGGTTTACGATGTTCGCCTTAACTTTAGAACAAGTCGTGCACTAACTAACATATCGAAAGCTATATCGGCTTTCATATTGGGCCACCAATAAAGTTTCTTAAGATCCTGATTCATCTTATCGGCTTCGGGATGAATAGAGTATTTTTATTTATGCGACTGCATAATCAACTCACGGATTCCACCATAAAATGGTATCCGTGTTACATCTTTGAAGCATAATGTTTTACGTAACGCTTCAAGAATTTTCACTTTCTACCATTCTATGAAGATTCTCATGGGACGGTTCTCTTCCGTCAATGCCTCGCTTTGGCGGCTAAAATTTGAGATGGTAAGGGCGAAACAATGGTCATTCCTAAGGATCTAACAAGTAGGGTGGAATGTCCTCTTTACGACTAAGTGCATCACCACAACATTAGCCTTACCAGATGATAACGAATCTCACATCATAATCACTAAGCAATTCCAACCAACGACGTTGTATCATGTTCAGTTCCTTCTGATCTAAGATATGCTTCAAACTCTTGTGGTCGGTAAATACTAAACACTTGGTTCCATACAGGTAATGTCTCCAAATCCTAAGAGCAAACACTACAACACCTAACTCAAGGTCATGGGTGGTGTAGTTTTTCTCATGCTTCTTAAGTTGTCGGGATGCATAAGCAATCACCTTCTCATGTTGCATCAAACAAAACCTAAGCCTTTATGCGAGCGTCGCGAGACACGACAAAATCTTCGCCTTCTTGTGCAAAGCTAGGATGGGCGCACTACACAACTTCTCCTTGAGAAGTTGGAATGCTTCTTCTTCCTTTTCTCCCATTCATACTTAACATCCTTCTGCGTTAGTTTGGTCACCGCTTAGCTATCTTAGAAAATCCCTCAATGAATCTCCTATAGTAGCCTGCAACCCTAGAAAGTCGGATTGATGGGTTCTTAGGAGCTACCCATTCCTTAATGGCCTTAATCTTAGTTGGGTCAACATGAACACCTCGACTATCTATCACATGACCTAAAAATTGCAAGGACGGAATCCAAAATTCACACTTAGAGAATTTGGCATCTGACTTCTCCTTTCAAAGAATCCTAAAATGAGCCTCAAATGCTCTTCGTTCTCCTCAATACTCTTAGAGTATATCAAGATGTCGCCTATGAATACTATCACAAACTTGTCCGTATGGCTTACACACTCGATTCATGAGATCCATGAAAATCGCCGGCGTTGGTCAAACCAAACGACATCACATGGAATTCATAGTGTCCATAACGAGTCCTAAACGCAGATCTTGGGATATCCTCCTCTCGAACTCTAAGTTGGTGATAACCGATCAGAATCGATCTTAGAAAAGACACTAGCTCCTTGGAGTTGGTCGAATAGATCATCTATTCTAGGTAACGGATATCGGTTCTTCACTTCGTTAACTTATTCAATTCCCTATAATCAATACACATCCGAAACGATCCATCCTTCTTCTTCACAAACAACACCTGGTGCTCCCCACGGTGATTTAACTTGGTCGAATGATCCTTCTCCGACAATTCAGCCAACGGTTTAGATAGTTCCTCCAATTCTCTTGGAGCAAGTCGATAAGGTGCCCGCTACGGGTGCCGCGACCGGTATCAACTCTTTTGGAATTCCACTTGTCGAACGGTGGAACTCGAAGATCATCGGAAACACATCCGGAAATTCTATAACGACGGTACATCATTAAGGTGTCTTTCACTCTTCTCCTCACTTTTCTTTTCGAAATTCGAGCCAAGAAAAGACAACCTCCTCATCGATGTACTTCGAGCCTTAATACAAGAGATGATGCTCAACCGGAAGGATTTCCGCGATCGTCAGATGCTTAGAACTTTTCGCCATAATGGAAAACGACAATCTTCTCATCACAAATGATGTGCACCATTCTTCGACAACCAATCCATTCCGATAATGACGCCAAAACTTCCAAAGGTAACCGGCAATAAGTCTATACTAAACGGAGGTCTAGGAAACTTAAGGTGCAACCTCGAACTACGGTGTGTATCTTCTCTCTTCCCATTCGCTAATTCCACATTGTAACTAAACCCTAGAGGTGTTTGGGAGATTCCTAGTAATGGCATAAAATTGGTGGATACGAAACTCATATCCGCATCAAAGATCAAACAAGATGGAAGCATAGCGATTATTGAGAAGGAACGCACCAGTAACTCACGTTAGGGTCCTCGCCACTTCCTTCCCAATAAGCGTAAACTTGCGCTATTCCGTGTCTCTCTCACGATTCCTAGCACCATGGTTTCCCCGTTATACACAACCTCCGCTCACGTGGTTTAAGCCATTACCTCCTACATTCACCGGGATTTCCTCTCATCCACGGCTCGGCACTCATTCTTAAAGTGTCCCTTTTTCCACATCCAAAACAGTGACAGTGGCCTTCCAGTCCGCCTCCTGTGCGGTTTGAGTGCAGAAGTGGTCGGACCTCGATCTTTGGCCAAGTGTCCTACCTTAGAGTAAATCCTACACACATTCAGCATGGTCCATGGTGGTGTCGGTTACAACGACCACACGAGCAGCTTACTACCTTCGTAATCTTTCCTACCTCCATTTCCTATGGCGAACACTTTGGCCGTCTCTTGCCGCTTGTTGCCATTCCTTTACAACCGTTCCTCTTCCTCTTATCACTCCTATCATTGTTACCCTTGTCTCCTAATTCTAGCACACAAGAGTCCATCAAACTCGAGCCACGAGAATTGCCTCTTGCAAATTAACCTGCCTTGGCGGCGATGACATCATTTCGAGTAGCCAAAGGCAATCCATCAAGATACCTTTCAATCTTAAGTTCTTGGTGCAAACCATTTCGAAGCAAAGCAATGATAACTCTTGGAAACGACAGTATAAGTTGCCATGTGGTACTCTTAACCTTATGGTTCCGTAACTCACTCTCTAACTTAACTTCATTCCTAGGACAAGAAGTCTTAATCGGAGAGTCTTAAATTGAGTCCAAGTCATACTATAAGCTACATCAATTCCCACCGATGCATGATAGTTGTTCCACCAGTCAACGCCCGTCCTTCAAGGTGAATGTTGCATACTTAACCTTACAATCCTCATCACGATTACTCACGGCAAACACAAATTCGGTTTCTCCAACCACCTAGTCGTAAACTACTCCCCGGTTCCTCCAAAATCAATGGGACCACATAATCGAACTCTTTGTAGGTACAACCTCGAGTTCGATTCAAAGATTAGGGTTCCACTAGAGGTGTTAGAAAGATTAGCCCCCCTAGTAGTTCTCTGCGACACGCCGCGACACTAGGCGGTCAATGCGGGATGGGTTCAAGTGGAGGGTTTTGTGGAACAGACCATTCTCAAGACGGTCGCTCACATTCGGGTTCCCTACAACCGGGTTATCAATGTTTGGGTTCTCAACATGTGGTGTGGTCGGGGCGGACGACGACCTCGACGACTGTGGCAACAACTGCAGCAGGAGCTGCTCGGTTGTTCCTAAGAGAGTTTAAATCTTGTTGCCACCATTCTCGAGGCAAGAAGAACAGGTTTCATAAGTTCACAATTCACGTTCTAAAATAGAGTTGGGTTCAAGGGTCACCCAATAACTCCCGAATACATAATCAAGGCCAACAGGATAACGCTATACCAAAGCGAAACAATCGACAATCGCATCATAACTAAAGGATGCATGTTCCATAACCATAACTCATAGGTTTCAAAAGTGGAAATACATGGAAGGATACGAAGAAATCAAAAACTATCCTAATAACGATACTAGTAAATAATCGATAATCCTACATCTCGAACCAAGTACTACTTAGTTTCAAGATGGTACAAAACCATAAATCTAATACTATCTAGCCACGTCTACGAATACCACTCCCTGACCTCCTAACATCGTCAACCTCTCTCCACAATGATGCTAGCTCAACACGTTGAGCGTCGCGATCACTCTTAAGCTCTGCGACCTCTCTCTCCAACTCACCAATCCTACGCCAGCTATCGCGAACCCTCTCAGCAGGTCCCCAACCTGCTCTTGGAGCTCCGACATACCCTCACGCAAAACCCTAGTCCTCCTGACTACAGTACCCATATCAACTCTCAGATCCTCTATACTAGCCCTAGATACTCCAACCAATCGATCCGTCAACTTACTAAGCCTAGTACCATGCGATGTAATCCTCTCCCACATCAGACCCGTCTCACCATACTCCTCGGGCTCTGAAGAAATCTCTGATGGTATCTCAGATCCTAACGGGCTACATATATAAGGTGAGTAAGGTGGTGAATTGATGTCTAAAGGCTGTCCAGGGGGCTTAGGCTCAAGAAAAGGAGAACACGGTCCTCGAGAATGCAGGACTGCAATGGAGGAGTACTCTTCCGGGATATCCTCATCATCCTCCTCCGAGGATCCTCATCCTCATCAACATATTGCTCCTCCTCAACCTCATGCTCCTCCTCGCCTCATCCATGGGGAGAGTCCATGAGTCGGAGTCTCGCAAGGGTGAATCCCGAGGTGGTACACTAGGAGATCTAGGCCTCCTAAGACATGGTGATCTTGGTGGTGATGATGTAAGAGTGGGTCGCTAAACGGATAGGTGATGATGGTGGTCTCACTGACATGCGGGCGTGCTATAAGCAAGCCTAGGAGTCTGTGCTCGCGCTAAGACCCGATGTAAAGTGAGCCGCCTAGATGAGCTAGGACGATATGATGATGATGAACTAGTGCGACGGGCAATCTCATAAGGATCACCTCGCAAGAACCGTCATGAGAGTCAATGTCATGTAACTAGCAACAACAAGGACCTCCTCGGACACATCAAAAGCTAGTGAAGGCATAGTCTGTGACAACGACATAGGGTAGGTATAAGTGTTCGAAACAACTAGTTTTTAATAAGCGCATCAACTTAACCAAAACACATATCATATAAAGAAGCTTTTGTTGGATCGATATACTTTAATCAAACTAACTTAACTAGCTTGTTAAGGTTTAATAACCTCGGATAAATCCTAAGTTATTAACAAAGAAACACCGAGCAATCTTTATTAAGCACGCGGAATTTACTTAACAAAGCTAAGAAGAATAACTTTATTATAAACTCTAAATCGCTTATTATGCGATACTCTAAACAACTCTAAGATTATCGAACTTCTCTAAAACACTAAATAACTTGTGAATTCAGAACTCTAAAATCGTGTCTCTAATACCAATCTAGGAGTCCTTTTATAGGCTCAAGGATATCCTAGTCTGTTTACAATTTGTATTCTTGTACGACAAGTAATCTAAACATAGAATACAATACTTTCCATAAACGAATATAACAATTCTTTGTTCTTGCAAGATTTTGACTTCATAGTGCAAGACTTTGACTTTGTCTTTAGCAAGACTTTGACTCTTTGACTTCTTCCAAGATTTTAGCGGTTTACTTCAAGCTTTCAAATATTCAAGACTTTCATATCCCAACAATCCTCCCTAACTTGAATTCTACTTGCTTGACTTCAAGTTCCCTTTTGTGAATATATCTTTAACAACTTCATCTTTAAGGATGATTGTTTCTTAGTCTTTGGATTGTATCTCAGAGTGTCCGTGCTTGTCAAAGTATCTCTAAATTATTCTTTCACAAAGAAAGATCCAAAGAACTCCATCTTTTCAAAGAACACAACAACATATGACAATTTGTACATTAATTTAGTTTAAAGTTGCATACTATTCTCATCACTTCTGTGTGTTAACTCGTGAGAGGTGAATCATTGAAAACTTAATGGATTTAGATCTCTTTACCAAAGCCATTATCTCCGGAGTAGCCAAATGTTTTGGTGTGTAAGACCATGGTACATCGATAACCATATGATTTTTAGCAAATCATCACTATCAATGATTTTTTTGTCTTTACCAAAAGTCGCACTCTTCGGACTAGTTAGTTCTTCTATCTAATGGTGAACTAATTACCAATAATGGTTTTTCCACGCCTTTACCACAAGCCATTTTCTTGTGGGCTAGCCAACTCTTCACACATCGATATGGTGAGTTGATTACCATCCAACTTATTAGCAAGTTGTCAACTAAAACGGATTTGATATATCTTTACCGAGCCGCTTGCTCATGGATTAGTCAATCCTTTTGTAACCATGGTGGATTGATAACCTATTGATGTTATCATCACAAAACCATTTATTCAACCTTTATTTCAAAATATTTATTATTTAGCAAAAGGTTTCTTCTAAAATTCATTTAATCGATTATTTTCGCATAACAAGATTTTGATGAAAGTACTGTCTCGATCGCAATACTTTGAATAAAAGTAATCGATATATCAAAAGTATTTATTCAAATAAAATTCATACCGCTTATTGATCATCTTCAAAGAATGGTAGTCCGGTTTATAAACAAGTTGATAACCATGCAAGCGCTTCATTATCCTCTTCTACTTCCATTCCATGCTCTAGCATTCTTCTCATGAGCTCGATTGTGAGAGGATATCTTCTTCTCGCAAACATGTGTATCATTGTTCCATTTTCCACTCTAAAACATGAACTCGCACTCTTCAAAGAATCTCCAACAAACAATTTCCCAATTATCTTGATTCTTCCAAATATCATCAAGATTTCTCTTCGTTTCCCATACAGCTTATGAGATCACCACTTAAAACAAAACCAATCCCTTCTAATGGATTATGCTCAAAGTAAGCTTTCACCACATGATATAAATAGAATAGGTCTACTCTATCTATAATGTGCAGTAAGTCCCATAGCCTTTTGAAAACTTTGAAGCTTTCATCTTCTTTATGAAAAATCATATAATCTCCATCTTTGGATTTCACAACTTCAAAAGCACTAATCTTTGATCTGTTCATCTTCATGTCATCATCTTCTTTTGTATAATCAAAATCTACCACTCGAGATAATTCCTTAATTCATCACTAGTCTCGGATCTTAATTCAACTTTTCTTTCTTTGAGAACCGAACATCCGTAACATCGCTTTTCCTTTTTCTTTTCAAATTCTTCTTTCTTTCGACAATAAGTAGCTTCTTCTCTAAAATCTTTGATGTCTCGCAACATTCTTCTTATAATCCTCCCTAGCAAAGATCATATAATCTTTTCATCTCAAAATAATTAAACTTCTACAATCCTTTATACCCTTGACTTTTCGATAAGCCATCATAGCATTTCATCTTTAGCTTTATTAAGTCTTTTGGCATAAATCTAACAGAACAGTGTGATTGAATGGTTCAAGACTTCAAAGATCTAATTCATCTTGTACCTTTGAGTCGCTTCTATTCTCGAGCTTTGAGCTTCCCGAGCTTCTATATCTTAGCATTTAACTCTTCTTGAACTTTTCTAGCAACACTTCATTCCTAGCAACTTCAATTGCTCTAAGTTCGCTAAAGTTAACTTTTTCTTCTTAGTTTCAACCGAACACCTTTCCTTTATCCTTAGGATCAATTGCACGTTGAGAAGTTCTTTGTTGTTCTTCTTCTTGTACATCTCGAATAGTAACTCCTCCTCTTGGTTGTGATAAATCTCCTAAAATTGTAGCAATGAACTCATCATCACTTGCGAATGAATAGGTTTGAGAATAGCTTCCTCCTCTTGGAAAACAGTTGAGGACCAACAACTTCTTCATGTACAGTTGTTGAAGGACCGACTTCCTCATCAAAATCTAACACTCTTGGAGTTATTACCTCTTGTCCGAAAGTATCATGAAAACCAAGATTTTGTTGTTCAAGACCTTGATTATCGAAGACTTTGAACTTGAACTTGCTCATCAAGATCTTGAATAATCTTTTCTTCGACTTTTAGAACTTTCGTGTTCATTCTCTTTAACCATATCTTCTTTCAAGTTCATTCTTTTAGATTCCTCCCAAGTTGATGTAAGATGGTTTATGAACCGTGTGGTGTTTACTTGTCTTTGACCGCCTTTGTGCTTTCTTTGATTTGACCCAGATACGAAATTCTTTAATGAAAGGCCGCATAAAAGTTTTAGCCTTCTAAATTTTATCTTCAATTTCTTTATCTCGCTTAGCTTGAACCTTAGTAGTCTTTTGCAACTTAACAATCTCCCTTGTCAAAGCATAATTATCCAAAGATAAACCTTCACGAGGTATAGTATGTGGATCTTCACCTTGAATATGTGAATGTTCCTCTGATTGAGAAACAAGAATGATCATGATGGAGATGGAGAAGGTGATCTTACAACTTCTTCTTGAACCTCGTGGCTTGGGAAACAAGACTGTGGAGAAGCAAGACCTTCTTGAGAAGCAAGACTTGCATATACAAGACCTTGAGAGGTTCCTTCAGATGCAAGACTTTCACTTGTCGCATCATCTTCATCATCGACTCTAACGGCTTGAACAACTTCCATCATAGAAGTAGTTAATGGTGTATCCGGACCACTAAATAGATCACTTCTTCTAGCCATAAAAGTAAAAATCTTGGATTGTTGTACAACAACAGCAATAAGTCCAGAGGCTTAGGTACATCATCAAGTTGTTTGTTCGTAAAAACTTGTACAAACCTCGATTCATTAACCATTTTGAACCATGATTGATGTGAGAAAGCATGCCATCAAGAATTAGCCTTGAAAAATTAAAAATATGATCTGTAGCTAATCCCACCATAGCAGATGCTATATTAGACCCAAATTGCTCCCAAGAAGTACTTTCAGCACTAATACAATGTAACAATACATGTATTAAAAACTTCCATTGAGGACAAAACAACTGTTTTCTGAATGTTTGTTTTGTTAAAGAACCTTCATAACCAATATTCCTAAAAGTTTCCCAAATCAATTCTTTGGCAAAACGAATAACACCATCATTATCATTAAACAACAAATCTTCTCTTATAGATGCTTCAGTAATCTTCACAGTTCTTCCAACAACTGTAGCCCTAATATAAAATTCTTCATTCTCCATGTTTTCTCTTGCAGTAGCCCAAAATTCTTGAATCCATGGCTCAATAATATCCGGCTCCACTAAAAGAGCATAACTGATGGGCGACCCAGTTAGATAATCAATAATATCATGAAACGCCTCATTATCTTCAGTCTTGTCTAAATTAGCTACCATATTGTGCTTTGAAACAGTAGGTCGATTCGCCATTGGTGATTATGGAAGCACAATAAGAATTGAAATCGAATAAGAATGAGAGAAATATGGAAACGATGCTAATGTATGAATATAAGAGGGAAAATCGGAAAGTAGTTATTTATAGGTGAGATTTGAAAATCATCGCCCAAAATAAAACAACTGTTAGCATTAATTACCCCTCAATATAACCGTTGGAACAAGATTTTAATACGACAAACAAGATTTTCCACGTATGCGACTTTCCCAAAGCAAGACTTTCCAAGCAAGACTTTCGTGAAAACAAGATTTGCCAAATTCCTCCATAGAAACTAAGTATACATAATTATCCTCCCTCAAGCACTACACAGACTATACTTAACACCTTATAGTCCTCCCTCAAATGTAGCTTAGTAGTTAATCATGCCAATACTCACCACCAAGTGATTGAATCGTGAAACATCAAAGCCTTTGGTGAGTAAATCACTACATTGTCATCGTGTGAACCTTAACAACATTAATGAGCCCGTGCTCATAACAATCTCGATAAAGTGATGCCGAATCTGAATGTGCTTGGTCTTGGAATGATAAACAGATTCTTCACAATACAAATGGTACTCTCATTATCAATATTGATAGGAGTATTTTGAAATTGAACCCATAGTCCAAGAGTTGATTCTCGCATCCACAAAACTTGTCCACAACAACTTGCGCAGAACTACATATTCATCCTCGTGAGATGATGTTGCTACAATTGTCCGCTTCTTGCATTGCCGTGAGACTAACCTTCTTCCAAGATATTGGCATCCACCGGTTGTTGATCTTCTATCATAATTATCACCGCATAATCACTATCCGAAAAAGCTTTTAAGTGAAAAGGTGACTCTTTTGGATACCACAACCCCAACTTTGGTTGTTGTTTTAAATAATGAATATTCTCTTTACCGCATTCATGTGAGAGATCTTTGGTGAGACTTGATATCTTGCACATAAACAAACCGCAAACATGATATCGGGCCTTGATGCGAGAAGATACATAAGAGAGCCAATCATTGATCTCAGATAACTTGACTTCAACAGTGTCCATCTTCATCTTTGCCCAATGAATTGATAGATTTAATAGGTGTAGTAACAACCTTCATATCATCAAAATTAAACTTCTTAAGTATGTCAAGAACATACTTGTCTTGACCGATAAAATTCCTTCCTTTGACCGCTTAACTCAAGTCCCAAAAGAAAGTTAACTCTCCATTGAACTCATTTGAAATTCCTTCGCATCACCGCTCAAACTCCTTAACCATGGACTGCTTGGTAGCCCCAAAGATGATATCATCAACATAGACTTGAACTAACATGATATCCTTCTTGTCTCTCTTGATAAACAAAGTCTTGTCTATAGCTCCCTCCCGTATCCATGTTGTAATAAGAATGTAGAGAGCCTCTCAAACCAAGCTCTAGGTGCTGATGAAGGCCATAAAGAGCCTTAACTACCTTGTAGACTTTATTTGGGTGTTTAGGATCTTCAAAACACGGAGGTTGTTTCACATACACCTCTTCGTAATAGTACCATAGAGAAAGGCACTCTTGACATCCATTTGGTAAACACGAAAACCCATGTATGAAGCAAAAGCAAGAAATATTCTAATAGCCTCAATCCTTGCTATGTGAGCAAATACTTCATCATAATCTACTCCTTCTTCTTTTCTATAGCCTTGAGCTACTAACCTTGCCTTGTTTTTGATAACATTGCCTCTTTCATCTCTTTTCACCAAGACCCATCGGTGCCAATAACTCTCTTCCCATCCGAAGATCACATAAACCCAAACTTTGAAGTTTAAATTGAAGAAGTTCTTCATGCATAGCTTCAACCCGGCTTTCTTTAGTCAAAGCTTGAGCAATATTCTTGGGTTCCTCTTGAGAGATGAAACAAGTAATAAGGTGTTTGATGGTCCTTATGATTCAACCTATTTTGTTTATACACAAAGCTAAGTAAAGCATTGTGAGGTTTTGTGAAACCTTTAGCTTTGTGTCTTGTCATAACTCCGTATAGATGGACCAATGATTTGATCATTGGATGATCCTTATGAACTGTAAGATTGGAGACTGTGGAACTCCATATGCATCATCCAAGTTAGTATAATCAAGACCTTCATTGAATCGAGAAAATACCTTCATCTTCAAGCTCATCATCGCTTCTTCTAAACCGGGCATGGTAGGATCATCCAAATCATCTAAAATATCACAACAGCAAAGAAGACTTTGGTCGAAAGTATCGCTGTCACTGTGAGAGTACTGCATCTTGTTCTTCTTCTTTGCCTCTTCATAAGCTCTCCTTTGTTCATCGCTGTAAGAATGTGCTAATACATCTTGAAGAAGCATCCGATTAAGTTCCTCTTGAATAGATTGATCCTCGGCAGATAATGAGGATTGTGGTGCAACAAGATTTGGTTTTGGAGAATCAAGACTTTGCTTGGGAACATCAAGATTTTGTTTTGGACTTACATGATCTTTATCAAGAACAAAGATCGGTCTAATATGAACTCCATGAACAACATATTGTAAATCTTCGCCATTGTGCATAGGTTGATTTTATTCTCTAATGTACATAATTCATTGAAGGAGTTAAAACCTCAAGATCAAACATCCAATCGGGACCTTTACCTTTCTCATTGTCTTGATCTTCTAAAAACTCAACATGAAGACAATCTTGAATCTTCTTAGTAACTCGTTGTACACTGAAAGCCTTTATCGTTAGTGCAATAACCCAATAAGTATCCTTCTTCGACTTGCCATCAAACTTCCCCCATTATCAATGGTGTTTAAAATAGTAAGAGGACATCCAAAAGGCTTCATAAAACGAATGTTGGGTTTATTGCCCATCGACAATTCATAGGGTGTCTTCATCTCGTGGTTTGGTGACGAGATTCATATACATAGCATGCGCACTTGCACGACCGCCCAAAATTGAATAGGAAGATGGGAATCGCTAGCATTGTCCTTGCCGCTTCAATCAAAGTCCTATTCTTCCTCTCTGCAACACCATTTTGTCTGTGGTGTTCTAGCAATACTAAACTCTCTTTATGCCTTTATTGGCACAAAAGTCATCCATAGGCTTGTTCTTGAACCCGTTCCATTATCACATCTAATACCTCTAACCTTGAGTCTCAATTGATTTTCAAGAGCTATTATGAGAGTCCGAATAGCATCAAAAGTATCATCCTTAAACCCAAAAAGAAAACCCAACCGAATCATGCGGTCATATGTAACAACCAAACAAGATTTTTCTTATTTAAACTTGCCACAGAGACAGTCCAAATAAATCCATATGTAACACTCCAATGGTTCTCTAATAGTTCTTTCCTCAAGCTTCTTGCAGAAGCTTTGTGTTGTTTACCCTTCTTGCACGGCAAGCATGATTGATCATTCTTGTAAGTCTTTGAAGGTAAACCTCTAACTAGATTGCCTTTGACCGCTTTGTTGATATTTTTGAAATTAACATGGCCCAATCTTCTATGCCATTGATGTGCCTCTTCAGATGTTGCTTTAGCCACCAAACATGTGGCTCTTCCATAAGAATGTAGACTCTTCATGTCTAAACTATACACATCATTTGTCCTTGGTACTCTAAGTACTACCATGTCATCATTAATGGGTTTAAAGTCGAGGAAAGGATGAGACATTCGTGTCGTTGAATAACACGGATGCTTTTTATCACAAATTTGAGAGACCGAGAGCAAGTTGAATTTAAGCTCCTTCACATATCTAACATTCTCAAAGTCAATAAGCCCCGCTTTGATAGTTCCTTTCCAAGAATCTTTCCTCCATTGGGATCATTCCCAAATGCAACTCTTCCTCCACTAATATTTCTAAAATCGGACATAATCTCTTTGTCTCTCGTCATACTTCGAGCAACCACTATCCACAATTAGATGATCTTTAAGCTCCTCTTCCGGGTTGCCACACACAAAGAAAAGAGTTAGTGATTTTAGGAACCCAAGCCACATCGACTTGTGTTCCTCGCGGAGTTACAAACTCAAATGCTTTGAGTATGTAATTCCCACTATCTTTCAAATGATGATCCAAAATTATCTTATGATCTTTAACATGTGGATTTTCAAAACTTTCTCGGTTTTCAACATAAATCTCTTTTACCGATTATTAGAATTTTCTTGTATCACAAAAACATCGATTCACTTTTTGTTGAAAGTACTGTGTGTCTCTCCAGACCTTCCTCTTAACCCATTCTCGTTTAACACGTGGTTCCCGTGATCTAGATCCCCTATGTATATTGTAATACCTTCTAGGTTGATAGTGAGATCTCCTAGATTCCTATTCCAAGTAGTGTGATCAAGACCTTGTTTTTTTGAGCAAAGATTTTGAAAGTACCGTGAGATATCAAGGTTTTGAAAAGGTCTTCTCCGATGTGGGTATCTATGATCGGTGTGAAGTTTCGTGATTAACCCTATTTGAATTATTCCAAACTGGTTTATGCTCTCTAGGTGTGTGGTTGGCATGATCTATTCTTTGGAAATTTGCTAAGATATTCTAAGTGTCGATCACAATCTTTGATTAAGTGATTAGGACTATAACACACAAAACACGCTTTTGACCCATATGTCCAAAGTGATTTCTTCTATGTCTATGCCCAAAATTATTCTCGCTTCTTGATGAATGATAAAACCTGTTTTGACCAAAGTTATCCCCAAAAGGTTTAGCAAGATCTGCTTTGAAAAGGTTTTTGTATAAGTATCGCTTGTTGAGCAAGACTTTGTTTTAAAGGTACCGCTGATTTTGAACATTATTTTCAACGACTTCTTTGGTTTTTCGAGACCTAGATTGAGCTACAAGCTTCTTCCTAAACTCTAGACTATCTACTCCAAATCGAGAAACATCAGGCCTTATGGGTTGATGACTAATGGGATGTGGGACAGCATTATATCCCTTGTCTTTCTTATACCTAGGAGGTGGTTCACTCATTGAGCCCTCATTACTAGATGTATCTACATAGTTAATGAGTTCATCATCACTAGTGGTTATGTCCTCAAAATCACCATCATCTTGATCACTAGGTTGGTTTTCATCTATGTTACTAAAGTCCATTCCAAATCCTAAGCCTGTTCTAATGTAAGCCCTTCTTTGTTTTTCAACATAAGCAACATGGGACAAGCTGAGACTCTCCCAAGCAAAGAAACTTAGCTAACAATTCATCTCTTTCCTTAGTTAATTTCTCAATTTCAAAGAATTTTACGTTTAGTTTCCATTCACTAAGTTTTAATCGATAATCCCGTTGTTCATATTTTTCACCCAAGCCATTTCATTATTTTCATGAGTTAATATTTTGGCTTCCATAGACTCTAAAGTGATTTGATAACCCGCTACCTCGGATCTAGCCCTAACACAATTATCTCTTTCAATCACATAGCTTAAGTAGTTTTAAATAAAACTCATAACAGTTTGAGCATACCTCGAGATAGGAGATCGAGTTGGTGAAGTAGCCACCATAGCAAGAAGAACAGATCATCTTTACTTTCTTTGCTCTAATCAAATCCTCCAAAGCCATCATTAGATTCCAAAGCAAAGATGTTCGTGTTCTTCTTCAAAAGCAAGGCTCATTCAATGCTTCCACCGTGTCTTCAACTACATCTTCCATCGCGATCATACAAGAAGTCACGGTTCATCATCAAATTCTTCACTCCATCAACTGATAACTTTTCTTGAGCAACCAAAGCCTTTGTTTCAAGAATTGGAATTTCTTTGAGCTCAAGTTTTGGCTTTTCAGATGTTACGCTTGCTTGATACTTAGCAAACCCGCATTCTCTTGCAAAGTGACCATCTTTTGACAATTGAAGCATTCAATTTGGGATTTGTCAAAGTTATTCCTTGTTTTGGTTTGAAATCAATACTTTTGCCCTGCCTTCTTCATGTACTTTTTGATCCTTGCGTTGATCATAGCAACTTGCCACCGATATCAATTTCTTCAAGTGCATCTTCTTCAACTGTGCTAGATCCTCTTCATAAGTGGATGTAAACCGGCTTGTTGTGCAAAGAAGGAGCACACAACTTCATCCGAGTGCAAAGTGGTAGATGGTGGGGCCTCACGAGCATATGAAGGGGTTGTAAAAGCAGACTTTGAGAAACAAGATTTGAGGAGAAGCAAGACTTTTTGAAGCACCGCTCTTCTTTTCGATGATAGAAAAGCAATCTTTGTGAGATTTGGAATTTGGTTGACCACTCATCTCATGTTCATACACCTTCGTTGATGATAGAGATCATCAAAGTCCATGACATCCAATCCTTGTTGTCCTCCGATCATAGTAGCAATCACATGCCATGTAGATGGCAAACCCTTAGAAACTTCAAATTAGCATCCTCAATCGACACTTCGCCTTGTATAACTCCAACATGTTGAGGAGATTTTGAAACCTATCATATGCAAGATCAAGATTCTCTCTTTACCAACCGTGAAAGTTTCAAACTGTTGTTTCAAAGAAATTCTCGTGCATCTTTTGAGGCTTCATTCCTCCAATCTGGTCTTGAGAGCGTACCAGAGTCGCTTAGCATCTTTAACATCATGAAATTTGAGAAGATGACAACTGGAATGGCGATAAGAGAATGTTTAGAGCCTTTTCTTGATTCCTTAGGGTTCTTCCGGTAAGACCGCTTTTGGTGCTATTGGTTGTCCAGAACATTAATGGGTTCTCAGAACTACTTCATTCCATTCACAATTACATTCCATAGAGCATGGTCTCGTAATGGCAATATAACGCCTCATCTTCATACACCGAGATCATATTCTCCTTCTTGATTATTGGAATTCGAGTGAGGTGATTGAGGGTGGTGGAATGACTTCAATCGACATCTTGAATATTGTTGAAGTAGGATTTCTTCCTAGTCGTAGTTTCACACAAGCTCGATACCACTTGTTGGATCGATATACTTTAATCAAACTAACTTAACTAGCTTGTTAAGGTTTAATAACCTCGGATAAATCCTAAGTTATTAACAAAGAAACACCGAGCAATCTTTATTAAGTACGCGAAATTTACTTAACAAAGCTAAGAAGAATAACTTTTATTATAAACTCTAAATCGCTTATTATGCAGATACTCTAAACAACTCTAAGATTATCGAACTCTCTCTAAAACACTAAATAACTTGTGAATTCGTAAACTCTAAAATTGTGTCTCTAATACCAATCTAGGAGTCCTTTTATAGGCTCAAGGATATCCTAGTCATTTACAATTTGTATTCTTGTACGACAAGTAATCTAAACATAGAATACAATATTTTCCATAAACGAATATAACAATTCTTTGTTCTTGCAAGACATTGACTTCATAGTGCAAGATTTTGACTTTGTCTTTAGCGAAGACTTTGACTCTTTGACTTCTTCCAAGATTTGCGGTTCTGATTGCTTTCAAATCTTCAGCACTTTCATATCCCAACAGCTTTAAAAGTAGAGGTACCGCATTACTCAAAACATGCCTTTAATAAAACACATAAGTTCCGTTCCATCACATGCTCCTATATCAAATCTATCGAGTTCAAAACTCCAAAATCACAATATATCGTTTCCTCAAATCAAATTCCATAATATCTCGATAATCACATCTCATTTTTCAAAATCAATAATCATATCTCATTTCCAAAATCAATAATCGTATCTCATTTCCAAAATCAATAATCGTATCTCATTTCCAAAATCAATAATCATATCTCGTATTAATAACGTTTCCATAATCAGCTCACAATATCCCTTAACATATCATCTCATAATTCAATTCGCAATTCATACCATAATTAAATAAGAAGCTTCGCTGGCAAGCGGGCGTGCGTCGGTCGAGGATCAATTTTCTCAAAAGTGGTTATAGTTTAGCTTATAAAATACCTAATTTTCTATAACCTAGCTCGATACCAATCAGTAACACCCCAAATCTCGGTGACAAAGAAAAGACTTAATCAAGTTTTCAAGCTACTATTGGATTGATATCGCACACAAGTATAGCAAAAGATAGTCATTTAACATTCAAAACCAATCCCAATTTAGTTAATCCAAACATTTAATCCAAAAGAGTAATTATTAGGCCCAAAATATAGTTTAATAAAATAGGTCCCCATAGTTTATCAGTCGAAATGATCCTTGAGCCCCGCCTTCTTGCCAAGCTTCCACCGATCAAGTAATCCAAACATCTCAAGTACCGAAATCATGCTAAAAGGTCACCACGCTAGTGAGTTCATAGGTTTAAGTTCAACAAAATCATAGTGGACCAGAGGAGTTGATTTGCTATGCAAGACCTAAGATAGATAAATACCGTTTGCACACGGATCCTACCCGGATCACCAATCATAACACATGTCCCGCATCCAGGACTACTCGGCCCATCGACTCTAGTCCAAAGACCGCCGTGGCAAAATCTAGAACAATTGCCAACCCTGACTAGGTCGAGGTAGAAGTCTATTCTTAGTTAGGCACGGTTAAACCTAGACTAAGGCAACAAGTACCGCACATCTATCTAAATAGTCAAGCATATAAGCAAATCCGAATAGTTTTAAAGGTCCAAAACTAGCAGCATGATTCTCACCCCAAAATAGTTCAAAACGTATATAAAAGTGGGGCTATGAAACTCACCTCAAGCAATCAACGCAAACAATCAACGCACAAATAAACACTAGCAGAAGATAACGGTATCACAACACAGCAACTATCGACTCGGCACAACCTATTAATGTAGACCAACTTTAATAAGTATATTCCTCAAAATCAACGTTATCTACCCCAATATGTTCCATTTCTTTATTTCCAAAACGCCTCGCTTTCACCATTTAATCCTAGTGTTTGGTATTCCTCGATGGGTGTATCGACTCAATATGATGCCATGAATGCACTCAAACAACCAATATATAACTCAATGCGATACAATGAGACCTCTAAACGATAAGCTCCATAGTCCAATAAGTTTCGAATAAATAGTAGACCTTATCGAATTCGCCAACTCGATAAACTCATTTATTTACTCGTGTCGCTTATTATCCCATAAATCAATCGTATCCTTAAAGAGTCATAAGGATAATTCACCCATTAATAAGGTTACCCAACATACCTAGCGGGCTCTTATTAGATTCACAACCTAATAAGTCCGCTACCCACGTGGTCAACACTATTAATGCTAGGTTATCCGTAACCCATGCACACAACGAAGCAATTAAATACTTAAACTAATATTAAATGTCCACAATTGACATTTATTGATAAACGTACTCAAACATTAATTACTTATTTATTACAAAACATTTCCAATTTAGTCGTTAGTTTCCATTTAAAAATAGTAAATAACAAGATAAGACTTGTTATCGACATTTTTGGTACAAAAGCCCATTTATTATGTATATTTCATAGCTTATTAGCATTTTCATGTATAAATATATATTTCTTCAAATTCCAATATAAATCTCATATCGTTATTCGTTTCGAGTCCACAAGCACGAGTCATAACTTCTCGCTTTTAATCAATCAATAGTCCAAATTATACTAAAGTCCATAAAGACGGCTTTGTTTGAGTCAACTATTGACTAAAAAGTCAAAGTAACGCCGACGTAGCTCAAAGTCAACAATATATATATCAAGTCCAAATTTAAAAGTCATAATATCGCAATTCAATCCCAAACCAACTCAAAACAATCTCGCCAACCAATCAATCAACCAAATATACTCGAAACCAATGTTATGACCCTAATGGTCATGACACGGTCGCGGTTAAGACCACGTGAACCAAACAAGCTCTAGAAGCTTTTCGGCTCCAAGCGTCTCACCCAAACCTCAACTACATCAACCAACAAGCTACCAACTCGACCCGACCCGGACCCATGGCCCAAGTGGGTCACGTACACCAACCATGAGCCACGTACGTGGACTTGGTGGTTCGTACGCCCCATATCTCACAACCAAACACAACCAAATCAATTCCACAACACCCAAATCCAATCATTCAAGCTCCAATCACTAACCAAACACAAAACCCATCATCTATCTTAACCAAAAATATGAAACTAGACCTAAAATGCATAAACCCATCAAATTGATACACCACACATTTATCAAACACTAATTACTTGTTTATTTAGACACTAATTAGACTTAATTTCATGTTCCACCCAAAAGCCCTAAATTTCATCATTAGGTTGAAACCCTAGAATTCAATTCGTGGCTTATTATTGCCCAAACAAGCTCAAAACTTGTTCTATTTACCTTATTCAATCACCAATTGCAAAACCCACTTGAAACCCTAAAAGTACGAATCTTGATTCGAAGATTTGAAGGTGTTATTGAAGTCCAAATGGAGCGTGTAATATATGGTTGGAAAGAGGAGAAAGAGAGCTTTAATATGGTGGTGGAGGTGGGGGTGACGCTACCCGGTATCGCTCGCCGGAACAAAGGGCGGTGGTGGGTTTAGGGTTAAGGTTTTTATTTTAATTTTTAAGAGAGAGAAAGTAGAGAGATAAAGTGTTGTGTGTGTGTTTTTAGTGAGAGAAAGTGATGGGTGAAATGAGGTAGTAATAGGGTATATATACATGTGAGATAGGGACTAAATAATAAAAGAGAGGGAGGGGAGGGGTGGCCGGCCAAACCAAAGGGGAGGGGTCATGGTCGTCATTTTTCGTAAAACGTTCCGTTTACCCATTCCCGAGCTCATATATTGTCCCACGAGTGTCCCACACCGTTCATTCAACTTTCTAACATCGTTATTTACGTTTTTCCACAAGTTTTGACTATTTATTTGTCAAATTTCGAGTTATGGTCTAAAAGTTACAATAATTATTGTTTTAGGCTTTTCTAGTGCCGAATCGAATAATACCTACCAAATAGAGTTAAAACTCATACAATAACTCATTTAATAATGAAATAAATCATAAAAACCAATAGACGATATAAAATCAAGTCATGGTTTATAAAAATAGTGATAAAGGCAAGACTCGGTTTAGTTTAACGTAATGCGGTTACCTAAAATAGACTCCCTAAATTGCCTGTTGTCACACATCATTAGTTGACGATTCATTGCATCGTGAATATGATAAACTTTTCAAAATTAGTCTAAAAGTAATTAACAAAAACAAGACTTTGAAAAACCAAAATGAACGTTTAGAAAAGAAAGTCATTGAATTAAAAAGAAAATTAAAACGTTTAGAAAAAGGGAAGATAGCATGTGGGGAATGTGAACTTTGTGTTCAACTTCAAACACTAGTTGATAATCTTGATTCCAAGATTGCTAGAATGAATACAAATACTCTAAATACAATACTAGATAGTGTTAAAACAGGAAACAATCAAAAGGGTATAGGTTTTCAAGAACATAATGCATCAACTAGCGAAAAATAAAGAAACACAATTCGTCAAAAAACAAGCTACTGTAGTCATGGATCCCACGGATCCCTTGAAAAGGGAACCGTCTAGTGTAAAACCAGGGATCCGTGGGTCTGCTAATGCAAACAGTAGAAATAGTATAGCTACTTCATCTAGAACCGACTTTGTTATCGTTAATAAGAAGAAACCAACCCACGTTACTGTTAGACAACCACCATCACTAAAACAAAATCAAAGTTTTATGAGAAATAAAGGTCCATCGTTTTCAAAACCAAACAAATTTATAAGGAGACCTAATATTTTTTATCCGAGAAGTAACCGCCATCAAATGGGATGTAATCCTAATGTACAAAACGGTTTTCCATTTCAAAACTTTAAACCATGGAATGCATTCTCACCTTTTCCACATATGCCTAATATGAATGAAATGTATAACACTAATGTACCCATGAACAAATGGGGACCAAACTTTTGAGTTAATTGTTTTTTTAGGTGTGCTTAAAGGTCGACCTAGATCCGGATGAATGGATCAAGGATAACGGGTGCATGAGGTACATGACCGGTAATAAAGACTTGTTTTCCACATATGAATCCCGCAATAGAGGAAATGTGGTATTTGGTAATAGCAAGAGCAAAATCATCAGAAGGTACAATTTCTCACAAATCTTTAACCATTAACGATGTGTGTCACGTAGAAAACTTAAACTTCAACCTTATAAGTATAGGACAAATATGTGATAAAAAGTGTAATGTACTTTTTAGTGAAACCGGTAGTAAAATATTGAAAAACGGAATTACTATAGGAAGAGGCATTAGAAAACATGGAGTCTTTGTCATTAAAATCGGTAATGAACCTAAAGACAAACTTTGTCTTACTTCTATGGATGATACTTCGACCTTATGGCATCGAAGATTGGGTCACGCCAATATGCGACTTCTTCAATCGCTATCATCTAAAGAACTAGTAAGAGATCTACCAAAATTAAAATACGAACATCATTTTTGTGATGCTTGTAACGTAGAAAAACAAGTCCATGCTAGTTACAAAGATAAAAATATGGTCTCTACTACTAAGTTTCTAGAACTACTTCACATGGATTTATTTGGTCCATCCGCTATTCAAAGTTATGGAGGTAACTACTATACTTTGGTCATAGTGGATGATTACTCTAGGTACACATGGACTAAATTTTTAAAGAATAAAACTGAGACGTTCGATTACTTTGAAATATTACGTAAGAAAATCCAAAGACAATTAGGAAGTCCTATAGTGTCTATTAGAACGGATCATGGTAGGAATTCGATAATGAAGTGCAATTTGGAGATTTTTGTGACGCCTGGGAATAATCCGCTACTACGATAGTATGTGGTTTACATCGCTGATTAACACTAGCAAAGGGAAACGATTCCTACCGCCAGCTCATGATTACCACCGCTATTAGTTTACGTGTAGTTTAACGCGCCTAGATAAGTATAGAATAGATCTTGTGTATATTCTATTATGTTAGCTTTATACTTATCTTGTAAAGGACTCCTTGTTGTATAAAAGGAGATCCTAGGTCATTGTCTTAGGTACTTGTAATTACCTACGACACTCACAAGAGCTTCAAGGTGTAACCCTAGTGATAAGCTAAGATCACCGTATTATTCATCAATAATATTGGAGCTTAAGTTTTGTGTTTAACTGTGTTTATATACAATACATCTTACAATCCATCTTCTAAGTATTACTAAGTAAATTCGCGTGCTTAATAATATTATACAAAATGTCATTGACACAAGCAAAGGTGTCTAGATCCATCAAGTGGTATCGAGAGCTAAGGTTCGATATTTTGTTTTAGAAGATCCAAGGAATAAGCTTAACCTACTCACTCAATTCAATGGAGATGGAAAACAACCAATCAAACTCTTCTTCTACTCCAAGACTTCCTAAGCTCAAACTTAATGAGTTTGAGATGTGGAGGATACTTATTGAGAAATACTTCCTCATACAGGACTATGCTCTTTGGGAGATCATTCAATCTGGTGATTCTTTCCAACTGTGACTACTACTTCGAAAATTGGTGAAACAGATGTTGTGAAAGTTTCGTGTCGAATCAAATTTGAAAAGGCACAAAGGAAGAATGATCTTAAGGATAGAAGTTTCTTTGGTGATGACTCTTCCTAGAGACCAGATCATTGCATTCAAAGAAGTTCAAGACCGCTAAAGAACTGCTTGAAGAGATTTGCTCGGTGTTTGGTGGTAATGATGCTACAAAGAAGACACAAAGACATTATTGAAGCAAAGTTATGAAAACTTCCGCTCAAGCAATGACTCACTTGATAGCATCTTCACCAAACTTGAAGATTGTAACACACCGATCGTGTTTGGCATTGAGGTAGAAAAGGAAGACCTCAATTTGAAGTTTCTAAGAAGTTTTCCTTCGTAGTTTCAAACCAATGTTACCGTCTAGGAAAACAAATCGTACATAGAAACAATGAAGCTCAATGACCTTTACAACAACTTCAAACTTATTGAGCAAAGGTTGAAGAAGGCAGAAAACTTGGTACAAGCTCTAGTAGCTTGGCATTGTTGTCAACCTCTGCTGACAAGTGATGATTCTCAAGATGAAAGTAATGATGATATTGCCACCGAGGTTCTAAAGTTTCCACCGGTAATGTAAATGTTACCACCGCAGTTCAAAGAAGAAGGTTGCTAGTATTGAGATCCTACCTTTATGCTTTCATATCCACACAAGTTGATGGCTCGCCTTAACTCATGAAGACATAGAGCAAATTGATGAAGATGACTTGGAGGAGATGGATATAAAATGGCAGATAGCTCTTCTTAGCATGAGGGCTAAGAAATTCTACAAGAAGATCGGCAAGCCTATCCACATTAATGGTGATGATCTCGCAGGTTTTGATAAGAAGAAAGTGGAGTGCTTTAATCGCCACAAGTTTGGACATTTTGCTAGAGAATGTAGAAGACCAAAGACCAAGGACAACATGTCTACTTGGTACAAGCAAAAGAAGGGACCAACGTGGAAGAACCAAAGGCAATGTTGGCTATTGATGGTGTGAGCTATGATTGGAGTTTCATGGGTGATGAACAAGAAGAAGAACATTCAGATGTCGCTCTTATTGCTACCGAATTTGCTCTCATGGCTTTCTCTCGATTCGAGGTACAAAACTTTGATAGTTGTTCTAAAACATGTAAGGTCGCTAAAGAAGTTGAAAGACTTAATGATTTGTACCTAATGAAAGGCAAGAATTATATAGTGCTAATTATACTGTGGCTAATCTTAGAGAGCTATGGCGATTAGAAAAGCAAATAGAGCACTATCGTGCAAATGGGTCAAAATATAATGATGATATGATTCTTCTTAGAGAGAGGTAGAACATACAACTCATGGAATGAAGCATACCAAAAGAGCTTGAAAAACTTCAAAAGAAAGTTGAAATGTCAATTTAACTTTAGACACATGTTATCATCGCCTAAGTCAATTGATAAAATTTGGAATGCTCAAATTTATAATAAAGCTAAGTCCGGTATGGGTTATAATAATGTGCCTCCACCACTAAGGGGTGTTCATTCACCTCGGTATAGACTTAGCTCATATCGGCATAGAGGATTTTAAGGATCTTGAAAGAGAATATGGTCCTTTAAAGGACATAGTGGTGAAGAGTGAGGAAGAGAGTAAGTTTGATAATGATGTTTTGAGAGTGCTAGTGACTCATCCGTTGTAGATGAGAGTGTTAAAAGAATGTAGAGACTTCTATCCCAAAAGTTGTTAACATCATACAGAGGAACCTAGGAAACCAGCTAATAAACCTAGATCAATCAGAAGGTATGCCGAGATGTATAGAAACAAGCCTACACCCTAGGGTAACCAGAGGAGTTGGAATCATGTTAAATCTCAACAACTAGGTAGTGATTTTGTGATGTACAATAAGGCATGCTATATCCGTGGTAGTTTTGATCATTTACATGCTTATTGTGACTATCATGTTGGGAGAAGGAAGTCCATGGGAATAAAAGGGTGGAGACTAACAGTTTCAACATAATGTACACCCTAACACACATTGCAAAATGGTCCCAAGAGCGCTCAACTTAAAAGTGGCCTCAAAACTTTGCCATCGCTAAAACTGCTAACATCGCTCATCCTAAGTCACCGTTAAAAGTGCAACCCAAAACAACTTTAAAAATCAGCACAACAGGAAAGGAACTTTTCAAGCTAAAAGTTTAATTATAACCAACAGTGGGTGCTTAAAAGAAACCAAGAATTACTCGCCATTCAAAAGTTACTACCGCAAGGGTTGTAAACAAGAAAAGGGGGACATGGGCAATGCCGTGAAGGCCTCAAGACGTTGGGAATGGAAACCTAAAGGAAATACCTCTACAACCAATCCCAATGGTGTATCAATGACCTTGATAGATTTAACTATATTGATACACGAGGCGCATCCAAGTCAATCATGGCTTGGGTCCCCAAAAGAAACTAACTCTTTACTCTTATGTGCGGGAACATCCAAGGTAAAAAGATCGATCAAGGATATACAGATAGTGGGTGTTCAAGGCACATGACCGGCAACAATTCCTATCTTTAGATTTTGAGCATTATGATGGACAGATGTCGACTTTGAGGTGGACTAAATGGCAAAGTTGCTGGTAAAGGAGTTATTAAAACTGGTAACTTGGAATTTGAACATGTGTATTATGTAAAGGAGCTAAAGTACAATCTTTTTAGTGTGTCACAAATGTGTGACAAAATGAACAATGTTCTTTTTACCAAAGATATGTGCTTTGTTCTCTCTAAGGATTTTAAGATGCCTGATGAAAGTCAGATTCTTCTTAAAGTTCCTAGAAAAGGCAATCTCTATAGCTTTGATATGAACAACATTGTAGCTAAAGATGATTATACTTTCTTGCTTGCAAAGGCCACAGTGGATGAATCCATGTTATGGCATAGAAGACTTGGTCATGTTAACTTCAAAACCATTAAAAGGATTGTCAAAGATGGTTTGGTGAGAGGCTTACCTCGTAAAAGGTTTGAAATGATCAAACCTGTGGCTTATCTTAAAGGCAAACAACACGTAGCTTCTTGCAGTCAAAGTTGGTTAATTCTATTGCTCACCCACTTCAAATGTTACATATGGACTTATTTGGTCCTACATTAGTGAGCAGACTTGAATCTTAAGAAATATTGTCTAGTGGTGATCGATGATTTTAGCAGTTTACATGGGTTTTCTTTCTTGGAACCAAGGATGAAACAACGGCATCCTCAAGATCTTTATCACAAAAGTAGAAAACCAATATGATATGAAAGTTAAAATCATTAGGTGTGACAATGGTACATAATTCAAGAATAGAGTTATGGATGAGTTTTAGAGATAAGGGTATTAAAAGAGAATTTAGTGTGGCTAGAACTCCTCAACAAAATGGTGTTGCCGAGAGGAGAAACAGACATCGATAGAGGTCGCTAGAACCATGTTGGCGATTCTAAATTACCAATCACTTTTAATAAGGTTAACATCGCATGTTATGTGCAAAACAGGGTTTTAGTGGTAATGACAAAGAACAAGGCACCTTATGAATTATTTAGGGTAGACCACCTATCCTCGACTTCATGAGACCATTTGGGTGTCATGTATCTATTCTCAATACCATAGATTATCCGGGCAAGTTTGATGAAAAGTCGATGAAGGGTATTTTGTTGGGTATTCAATGGTTAGTAAAGCTTTGAGTATTCAACCTAAGAACCCAAAAGATTGAAGAAAATCTGCATGTCGAGTTCCCGGAAAATAAAGTAAATGTCAAAGGAACCGGTCCGTAAAGGCTATTTGATCTTGATACTCTAACAAATATTATGAATTATGTCCCTGCTTTCACTGTGAACATCTTCTTTGATTTTGCAGTTCATAAGAGTTTTGATGATGATGAACCAAGCAAGGATAATGCAGATGATCAAGATGAATTACCACCTCTTTGGGACTATGCGATAATGATGATTTACCAAAACCTGAGATGCTCACCTTCTTGTGATCCGGGAGGAAGGAGCAACTTGAATGCTTGAAATTCGAAAGCGTGGTAATTTTGGTTCCACCGCTAGGCAAATGTTTCCACCGCAACATCGGATGTGGAAATTACAACCCAGCACAGAGGAAGCTCAAGCCAATGATGTTGAAATCTCAATATGCCAAGTGAGATTGCGCCTCGACTCCCCACACTTCTATTCATAAATCACATCCTCTTGAAAATGTGATTGGGATGTCTATTCACCTGTGAAGACTAGAAGACAAACTAAGGTGCCTGATGTCCATGGATTCCTTAGTGAAATATATGAGTCTAAGATTCATGAAGGCAAGAATGAATGTCTCTTTATGTGTTTTTTTGTCACAAATGGAGCCAAAGAATGTCTACAAGGCACTTGAAGATGAAAGTTGGGTGGAAGCAATACAAGAAGAGTTGCTCCAATTTAAGCTTCAAAACGTTTGGGTGCTTTGTGATCTGCCTTCTGGCAAGAAGGTAATAGGTACTAAATGGGTGTTCAGAAACAAGAAAGATGAATGTTAGGAATTAGAAAATTCCATAGTGAAGTGTCGGTCACCCCAAGTATTATATAGCATAAGTTAGCTCGTAGACATATCATTAGTTACGTTATTTGTTAGTTTATTAGTTATTTATTAGCGTAGTTTAGTTTAGTGCAACACCATGGAGGAAGGACGGGTCTTTACCCACTGTATGCCTGATCCACAGTCCGACAGGAGGACGTATTGGTTGTAAGTATAAATACCCCTTCCATCCATGGAAGGGGTGGTGCTTCTCATTCAATTTAACCTTTCCTTTGTGTAAACCTCTAGCAAGAACACCCTCTCTCTCTACTTTCTCTCTCTAAAATGTTTAACATGTATTTTGATCATCCAAGACCACCCGAATCTTCAAACACAATAATATATCGATTCTACAATTGGTATCAAGAGCCAAGGTTATTGTGTTATCGTTGATTTGTGTGGTCCGTACCATGGTTATTGTGGTTTTTGGTTCACGATTGTCATCTGGTTCGTTGTATTTTTTATGGTCAGATTATATTGCCCCTAGTTTCTAACAAAGTTTTAACTTATACTGGGTATCTCCTTCTGGGTCAAAATTGTCATCTCGTTTACAGTGTCTATCTGTCTTGTGTCAAATATTGTCCAAGTCAAGTTGTGTACAAGTCATGCTATTCACTTCTCTTGTGAATTATTTAGTACAAAATCTATCATAGTTATGGTGGTCAAACTGTTATATTTTCAGTCAAACATGGGTCAAAAATGAGTATTCATAGCAGTTTTTTCTGGGTTGGTATGAATATAGTCTGTTTTTTGGTCGGAAAAACTCGCCGGAAAATGTCAAAAATATATTTATAGCGAGTTGTCCATTTGTCCAGTTACTATAAATCTATGTAGCGACTTGTGCCCATTTTTAATGGTGGCGACTTGTTATTTAACAAGTAGCGAGTTGTTAATGGTGGCGACTTGGTGACCGTTTTGACTTTTTGAGTCAAACTAAAAACCTAGCGACTTGTAATGCAATGTTAAATGGTAGCGATTTGTTGACTCGTTGTGATAGCTACTTGTTACTTAACAAGAGTTAGCGACTTGTTTCAAAACCTGGGTAGCGATATGACTGTGTTTTATTTGGCTAGCGACTTGCAATAGATAAGATGAAAATGAGTTTGTCTTTGACCACAACACGACCTCATACCACAAAACCAAATACAAAAATCAAAACGACCTCAGTTTCTTCTCATCATCAGTCATTCGTAAATGTTTAACAATCTCGATACTTACATCAACTCCAACAACAGATTTATTTCAAAATCAAATTCCCTACATCTATACTAATTATCAAGACTCATCATTTACGAATCAAAATAAATAAAGGATGGAATTCGAATTGAAATTATTATGATTCGATCTCAGTTTCGAGTTTGTGAATGGTTAATGAAACACATAGATATCAAAGATCTACTCACAAACTTTCGACTACATCATTGATCGATTTAGAATTTACTCCTTTCTTTTATGTCCGAATCGTTAAGATATGTAAACTAACAAGAATGTTAATTACCTTCTTGTGATTCGTTCATTCCAAAACAAATTAAGTGAAATTAAAATTACAATATCATTGGATACCTACCCGAGACCTTGAAGCCGTAACTAGGACCTCTTGCCATCTCTGTGGCAAGGTCGTTATGTGCCAACCCTGTGGCATACATCTTTGGTACCTTCAAAGGTCCTCAAGCCATCCCTGTGGCAAGGCCTTGAGTAAATTGTTGCTGCTTGTTGTGACCATGAAAAGGTGAGAAGATTGTGTAAAGTTTGAATGTGGCGTTAGGTCTTTGAGAAGATTTGGAAATGATATTGTTAGAAGGGTTTGTTGCTGTGAATGAAAGAGATGGGGGCGGACAAATTTTGATTAGGGTTTGTGAAATGACCTAATATTTAGGAACAATGCTTACTTATAACCGGTTCTAATATTTGTGTGAGTTTGGATCGAGTGTGGTTATATGAATGATGGGCTTGGAATGATAATTATGGATCGGGTAGGTAGAATGTTGATTGGGTCGTGTGTTTCAAAAGTTGGGCCGGATTTTGGTTTCATGTGGGCTGGACACTGGATTTCGTTGAGACAAGTATTACGATTTGTGTCATCCTATATGAATTTGGAGATACGTGGAATTTGTTGTGGTATTTAGTTGATTGTTTGGTTATTCAAATTTCACAAATGATACTTATTCACGGCTTGGGTAGGATCACATTGTTATTTGGATCGGGTTGGAATCTATTGGATGAAATGATTTTTTTTAGATCTGTTGTTGATGCGTTTCTTAATGGTGAAACTCTGGTTGATGCTGAGATTCGTTATGTTGTGAGGATTGGTACTCTGGTGTATACATTTTCACGATTAACGTTATGTCTCGGCTTGAATTGTAATTGGAACTTGGTTGACGACGGGGTTGTGTATTCGGTATTTCATATTTGGATTTGCAGTGAGATTTTCCGGGCTCACTTACTTATTTCATCTTCTTTCTTTCTACCCTTCCGCGAAGATGACTTGTTTGGGCTTTCAAAGAGTGTGATAAAGACTTGGCTATTTAATTACGGTTGTGATTCTTTCTTGCTTAACCCACAACGTAATTATCACTTCGGTGTCTCACTCAATTGAGAATGTCAAGAGGTTTTGTACATTGAGTACACCGTTTCTTCTTCACAAGAATTAGTACAACTTTAGGTAACAATTCTGGGGAATTCTACTTCATGATCGAGTTTGACATATCGGGTTTACTTCTCCAATGTGGTCACTACAATAGCCGACATAATGCGTGAATGATGTATGTACCAAGGTGTTTATTAGATGGTTGATGATGTTGGATTTTGAACCGTTGATGAACCGCTGCATGTTCCCCTAAAACAGATATTCACCGAAACCAAAATTGTTATAATTCATTCAAGCTGACATTGTTTACGGTTTTGTCTTGATTTTGTAAAATCCCGCGAAAGAAACTATTTCTCTGTTTAAATCATAGACTTGTAAAATCCCGTAACAATGGAAACATCCTGGTAAAATTAAAGTGCATTTCCGGATCTATCTTACGGTTTATTCTTGGTTTTGTAAAATCCCGCGAAAGAACCTATTTCTGTTTAAACCATAGAATTGTAAAATCTCGTATTGATGGAACCATCTTGGAGAAAGGAAAGTGTATTTCGGATCTCATTTGATGTCGGTGCTACGCTTTTTCGCTTCAAGAAGGGATAATGTGTACTTAATGAATTGATGTGTGTTTGGATATTTGTCATGGTTTGGCTATTACAAGGTTTTTCAGGTTATGTGCATTTAACCATGGTCGGATGAAACCATTATCATAGTTCACCGAAAATGTCAAAGGAGGCTAGAATTGAGCATTTAACTAGAAGATGTGACAACGGAGTTAATTCAAGATTATTCATTCGAGGTTGAAGTGAAATATCACGGCGAGTGTACTTAGTATCCGAAGGTATCGGGATGGTTGGATGAAGATTCTTCTAGATCCTTGTTCGAGCTTATTATCAAAAACGAAGACTTGGAAATCTAGTTAGTGTTGGGTGTCTTTACCTTTCTTTTACCACTGGGGAATGGGCTCATACCACTACAAAATAACTATCACTTTAAGGAGTTACGTTGTAGTGCTCAAGGTCACATTCAATTGTGGATTTTCAAGAGGTAATGTACGCCTTATACTTGATGGTTGGTTGGTTGAAGAGTATAGAGTACATAGAGTGTGACACCCTAGGCAAATCCCACATCTACCGCGGCCGGAGAGATGTCGGGCTCATAAGATAACATTCGCCTTACAATGACACAACGCGCTTTGTGGTCATACCGGTGGAGTTCTTAGGAACCGCGCTAAGCGTGCTCATGTGAGAGTAACTGCTTGGGTGACCACGGAAGTCTTCAAATGAGGCCACAAAACAAAGCCGTGAGCCTACGGCAAAGCGGACAATATTGTGGTCGACAAGGCGGGGTGTTACAAGTGGTATCAGAGCCACCCCGAGCCGCTCGGGATGGTGGGGCAAACCTCATCGAGGACGATGAGTCCCTGGCGGGGGTGATTGTGACACCCCAGGCAAATCCCACATCGGCCGGGCTCGAGAGACTTGGGCTCATAAGATAACATTCGCCTTACAATGACACAACGCGCTTGTGGTCATCAACGGTGGAGTTCTTAGAACCGCGCTAAGCTGCTCATGCAGAGTAGTAATGGCTTGGGTGACTGCACGAAGTTCAAATGAGGCCACAAAACAAACCGTGAGCCTACGCAAAGCGGACAATATTGTGGTCGATAAGGCGGGTGTTACATAGAGAGTACTTAGAGATGCTAATGGAAATCGACACCGCTTTTGTTACATATGTGCAAGTTTAAGTCACGAGTTCAAGTTAGTTTACTTCAGTGGTCAAATTCATCATATTAGGTTTTCCATCACCGTCATGACAAAAAGCCTACCGATTATGGGGATGATTACATTTTTGCCTAAAGAGTCGAAAGAGAGAGATTATGACGTTTGAACACAACAGTTCAAGCCTCGTGACTTAAAGAAAAGAAAAGTGTACGCTTCAAAGGCGCTTTATCTTACAAAGAAGAGAAATCTTCTTATGACGATGAATACTATAGTTCATGCCTCGACTCTAAAGAAAAGAAATGTATACGCTTTCAAGCAAGATTATCTTCCAAAGAAGAGAAATCTTTTATGACGATGAACACAACAGCTCATGCCTCGTTCTCTAAAGAAAAGAAAAGTGTACGCACAAGGCGCTTTATCTTGAAGAAGAGAAATCTTCTCATTAATGACCATTCTCATCAACATGCTTCATACTTTTTCCATGCGCCACCATCAAGTGAACCGGACACTGTTGATTGTTTTCTCGATTCCACTTTCTCAACTATAATGACGATGGCGACATCCTCGTGCTAATTTTATGGGGAGAAGTGTGAATAGACTACATTTGGATGATGTTCACTTATTTAGTCAAGAATGGCATCTCCGTATGCAATTTTGAGGGGAGAAGAAGTGTGAATTTTTGCATTGTTGATTGATATTTGAGAATATAAATGGTCATACGGCTTTAAACTCATGTAAGAACCGAATCGCTTCTTATAGGGTCATCTTTACATGGAGTTTTTCTCTAAGAGCCGTTGGTTGACATCTTCACTCGGATTGATGAGTTTATCGACAAAGTGCTTCCGGTTAATGCTTCACGATACATCAACATGATGATTCCGAACAATCTCCGTTTGTTTGATGTGATTGGTAGTTTGGTGTTACCATCTTGTGTGTTCGTTACGGCCCGATTGCTTTTGGTGGGATGCTTTTGGTGTGAGTTGAAGATGTTAACTATCTATTCCCAATTGCACAATCTTGAAGAAGGTCGAGTCTACATCTGTTTCTACATTTTCTCACGCATGTTAGAAGACTAAAGACGAGTTGCATTTGATTATCCAAAGACTTCTTCATATTTCGGCATTGTCGGTTTAGGGAGAGCACTAATTGGGGAGGGTGAAATGTCGATTTAATCCCAATTAGACTTGCTCACATTATTCAAGATGTTGATTCTCACATGAGTTCAAGTGTTCTTCTCACAAATTTCTAGTATACGGGCTTACAATGAGTTGTCGATTCAAGCATCAAAACCAGCAAGGGGAAGGAGACACGATCTAAAGCGAGCAAACTTGATGAGTTTAATACTTCTAAGTGATTGAAGATATCCCGGAAGACAAATGTTATTATCATGAGAGAAAATCAAGGTTTGACTCATGGCGAGTAAACTTGATGAACTTAATACTCAAAGTGATCAAGATATCCCGAAGACAAATGTCATTACCGCAGAGAAACTCAAGGTTTGACTCATGGCGCTTAGTGTTTATTCCAACTAGTGGGGAAGTGATGTTAGAGTTAGTTTCTAAAGATGAATGAGGTACATCGGTGTGTGATGATCTCGATGTTATCGCAATCATCGTGGAGAGAGATTGTGTACATTGGGGATGCTCACTGTTTTACTTGAGGGCTTAATATGTGATTCGTAGATATAATCACTTATTCGGTGTTGACATCCGCAGATAGTCACCCGCAGAGATAATCGATGATTCGGCCCGCTTCTTCAATGTTATCGGTTGTTCTCTCTTTGGGTAATGTGTGCACTGGTCCTTGAGCTTCATACACGATCATCGTGGAAGAAAGTCGTTGTTTACCACAAACATTGGGAGGTGTTTTCCTTCCGCATGATGTGTATTCGGAGAGTTCTTGGATATTGGTGTACTTGTGTTCTTGAGCTTCATACACATTCATCGTGGACGAAAGATGTGAACATTAGGGAGTTGTTCTTCATTACCCTCATGATGTGTATTCGGAGAGTTCTTGAGCATTATACAAAGAGACCGACCGCATCAATTCAACTACTGGGGAATTGTTCTCATGACACCGTTGTAATGTATTGCGCCGACTTCAAATGGAATGAAATTTGAGAAGAGTATTTAAAAGTGGGATGATACGAGTCGATCTATTTTGATGATATAACCCCGAATGGAGATTCTCGATTATCGCTCTTAAAAGGAGCAGCTGGATTTATGATAATGGTGTGCTTCTCTGCACCGCTAAGGAAAGCTTGAAATAGAGGTTGAATCGCTCATCTAATGGATCTTCGGTTTGGGGAAGTCGCCAAAGTCTCTTTCTCAAAGGCTCATGTTCTATCTTCTATTCGAGCCCTAAGCTTTGGTGGTGGAAGTTTAAGAGATGACGATTCTATCTTCTACGACGCGTCGCTTGATATCCTTATCTCGGTACTTGTATCATCATCCTCTTAAATTATATCATCTATTCTATCTCTCGTAAATAGTTTTCGGAAAAACAAAATACAAAAATATAAAACCAACAAAAACAAAATAGAAAATATAAAATCAACAAAAGCCCATAAAATAAGAAAATTGAAAATACCAAAAATATGTTTTCTCAAGACATGTCTTCTGGTATCGATAACATCTACGGTCTTAGAAATGTCATTCAATAATGGCACGGGACCATAGATGAAGTTCGAGCAGGAGGTGTAAATATTCTTTTCTATACATGTCTCAAACTATGGCTTGCAGTTACTTCAGACTGTAACCCATGCTAAAACAATGGTTTGCTATTATTTCAGATAGCAACCCGTTCTTCAAAGAAAGGAAAGTGCTACGCTAAACTAATTTTCAAATATATCGTGCACTTATCCTAAAACAAAATGAGGAAAGTATGTCAAAGGACTGCTGTTCCTACACAAATGTTTTTCCGTCTAAAATTCTTCAGAAAAATATTTGTTGTTTTCAAAAATGGTGGTAAAATTAGTTGCTATTAAATCAATCAGTTTCATAGTTTTTCGTAATAATTGAAAACTCAATCAATGACTTCTACGCTTTCAATCTTTTAAGAAAATAAGTCATTGATTGAGGGGGAGAATGTTTCTCAATTTTACATCTTCTAACGGACTTTCTTAATCATCCTACGTGCTTATCTGAAAAAATCCAATTGCCTATGTTGAAGGACTAGGTTTCTAGGATGTGATTGTTAAGATTAGATGATTATAGATTGATTAACACATTATTCCCATACCTTATATGAACTTATTGATATGTTGAATTGACTTTTATTAGTCGATTGTTGTTTGGGTGTTGTCGACCACCATATATTTGTATGTATGTTCACTAACATATGCAGATATCATGGTTGATAAGAATGTTCCCGATCCGATCCCACAATTGAAGATGATTGGATGCCGAAAGGAAAGGGTAACTATATCTTGGGTTGACAAATGAAGAAACGGAG
Source organism: Chrysanthemum lavandulifolium (assembly GCA_022545495.1). Taxonomy (NCBI): domain Eukaryota; kingdom Viridiplantae; phylum Streptophyta; class Magnoliopsida; order Asterales; family Asteraceae; genus Chrysanthemum; species Chrysanthemum lavandulifolium. The sequence continues at coordinate 41,691,701 of CM040238.1, read as the reverse complement.
CTTAATTGGACTTCTATGGAGAGTTGGCATGTATGCAACGAAGAGGTCTCATCCGCATCGCCAGACGGTTTTCTTCAAACAAATGAAGAAACGGAGCTTAATTTGACCTTAGTTGGCATTAAAATGCAACGAAGAAGTCTCACCGCATCGCCAGATGGTTTTCTTCCAAACCCTACAAAGAACAACAACAAAAGCGGCTCAACCACCTAACGATCTTTGTGCGGTGGATAATAGTGATAATACCATTTTTCTAATACTTTGAAAAATATTGTTTATGAAAATGGAAAAATGTTGTTTTGAAAATTAATCGGATTCAAAGTTTTGAAATCAACCGGACTTTATTTTGTCAAATCTTAAGTGATTTCAAATTAAATATTTTCAAACAATATTTCATATATCAAGTCCGTTTGTACGTAATAAGTGGTGATCTAAAGATTTAATGTTATGTCATGGTATGATTTTCTTTAAAACTCAAAGATCTCGCAAAATGAAATTTTTCTCGTTCTTGTTTGATTGTGAAATTGTTTTATTTTACTAAAAGATCTCTTAAAACAATCATACCTGACACTAACAATCTTTAATGTCTTAAAATGGTCCTTTTCTGTCATTTTTCAAAATCAAATCTTGCCACGTCTTTCCCCAAAGTTTTCTAAAATTATTTAAATCTTTTGGGATCACTAATCTCAAATGGTTTGAAATCTTTGATCGGGTGAGAGATCGTGATTTAAATCTCAAATTTGTTTAATTGGAACTGGTTTTAGTCCTTCAAAGGCACTCCTGCCTCCATGTGTCAAACGATTTCAATATACATAATGCACATGTTGAGGATGAGCATTTATCCAAAAACAAGATGAGTTTTAAATCGCATACATTTTCTCCCATGTTTTCTAAACCTTATTTAATCACTTGGGATCCAAAATCTCAAAGGGTTTGATATTTTGATCGGAGAGAATTTGTGATTTAATAATGAAATTTGATAAAAGGTGATCGCTTTTTATTTAATTGTGCAGTCGCTTCTCTCATATGTGCTAAACGCTTTCAATCTCAAGCACATATTGAGGGGAGCATAACTATCGAGGTACAAAAGCTTTTAAAGTTATTTATAAAGTACCTTGATTGAGTTTTCAAATGGTTTTCTTAATGGATTTTGTGATTGTGGATGTGCTTCAAAAGAACTCTTGCCTCTATGTGATAAAATGATTTCAAATATCCTATGCACATATTGAGGGGGAGAATTTACCAAAGAAAAATCAAAAGGCTTTTTCTAAAGAAATTGTGATCAAGAAATTATTTCAAAGAACTCTTGCCTCCATGTGCCAAACAATTTCAATATCATATGCACATGTTGAGGGGGAGCATTTTCTAAATGATCAAAACTATTAAGGTACAAAATGCTTTGATCTCGTATCACAAGTACCTTGATTATTTTTCCAAATGATTTTTCAATTGGCTTCATGAAGGAATGAACAATACCAAAAGACCGACCAAGTTACTTTATGTATGGAGTTATAAGGATGGTGAGGTTAGGTATTAGTTCCCACGATCCGCCGTAACCGGAGGGATCTACTCAGGACAATCCACTAGATAGTGTAGAGTCCTTAGGTATGATGAAAAAGGAGAAAATGAGAATTGGGAAGAGTGCGGATCGAGACAGAGCTAGCTTGGAATTAACCCAACAAGGTTCTAGTAATGAAGTCTCGTAAGCAATCAAGGGGTTGAAGAATGAAAAGAAATGAATGAGAAAGGGTGAATAGAAATAGCCCTCCAATAATTCAACCTTAGGGCAAGAATCGGTTCAATACATATGCTACTGGTGTTTACTAAGGTAACATCGGTATTGAAGACAAGACGTCATGGACCCAAAGGACGATCGCACTACAACTTCCCAAACCACTCAAGTTCCTCTTAAAAGGGCTTGTTTCATTCTCACGGGAACCTACATAATCTATCGACTTTCTCTTAGAGATTGTTGATATTGAAGAAGGAGACCCTCTCCCTAGTCTCCAAGACAGAACCAAATGAGCACTATTGAGTCTAGAGCCAAGAGATCATCCACAATATCTCGTTAGGACACAAAATTAATGATGACTTGTTGTTTCACACAATGTGGAAAGTAAGAATATATTAAGAGTCCCACGATTATCCTTGTGGTATTGCCGTAACATCCGAGTGATATGAAAATATTCACGATGAAGATGGAAATCCTTCTAGAGCCAACATCTAACAAGCTCTTGGTGGGTGACATGTGAGATCTTCTCGAAGATCAAACTTGTGACAACCGGATAGAAACGATGGGAGATTCAATCTTGAATCAACCTTGGTCCAAGATTGGAATTGACGAATACTTTTGGAAAAACCGCTCGATGTGCAAACCTTCTTTCTCTAGCACGTCGAATGTGTATTCATGTTTTCAAACACAAAAAGTATCTCGATTGAAAAAATACTTTTAGAAAACCGCTCGATGTGCGAATCTCTTCTTTTCACTAGCACGCCGACAGTACTATTTTCAAATACAAAAGTGTTTTAATTGAAAATTGATCTTTCTCATAAAACCTTCGTCGATTGCAAAACTCTTTATTCTAAGCAACACGCGATTGTTTTCAAATCAATTTTGCATCAATCGGTGAATCTCAATTACCGTTCACTCACTCCGTGTTGTCTTCTTTGAGACGCTCCGGTTTGAGAACAACTAGAACAATTGCGAAACCTCGCTCAAGGAGATTCTTAGGAATCCTACCGATCACAGCAAGATTTGTATCGATCAACGGGAACCGGGCCATGTACCTCAATTCAACGAAGTGATCAAAGACACTTTTGTGCACTTTATTGCTAATCGTTGTTTGCGGTACATTTGGACGGTTGCACCGATCGTAATTGAGGAGTCAATCCAAAGCCGCATGCTCACAAGATCCACACTTAATTTGAAGAAATCATGATCGGTGCATATCTACATAACTCGGCTCGATATTTCATACTATGCTTCGTCACTGCTGCAAATATCATGAACCAAAGAAGGCTTCCGCTACTCGATGGAAAGATGTCATGATTCAAAAGTATGAGCATGTCGGTCCGTAAGTCACAACTTCACATGATGGCAACACAATAAAGGGTGATCCAGAGATTTACTGTGGCTGATGATCTCAATGAAAGCTCGAAGATCATCAAAGATGTGGATCAGACCAAAGACCTCCACTAAAAGTACTAATCTATGCGGACTTTGAAGAATCGCTGCTAAAGCACAAAGATTGCGGAAATGAAGAATTCAAGTCCACGAGCTCAAGATTGAAGTTAAAATAGAATGCTAGGATTCGAAATGTAAAACATGGGGTGACCTCCCTTAGGGGGAGATTGTTATGAATTAGAAAATTCCATAGTGAAGTGTCGGTCACCCCAAGTATTATCTAGCATAAGTTAGCTCAGACATATCATTAGTTACGTTATTTGTTAGTTTATTAGTTAGTTATTAGCGAGTTTAGTTTAGTGCAACACCGTGGAGGAAGGATTTGTCTTTACCCATCGATGCCCGATCCACAATCCGGCTGTGAGGACGTATTGGTTGTAGATAAATACCCTTCCATCCATGGAAGGGGTGGTGCTTCTCATTCAATCTAACCTTTCCTTTGTGTAAACCTCTAGCAAGAACACCCTCTCTCTGTATTTTCTCTCTCTAAAATGTTTAACATGTATTTTGATCATCCAAGACCACCCGAATCTTCAAACACAATAATATATCGATCCCACAATGAAAGAGGAATTGTTATCAGAAACAAAGCTAGGCTTGTGGCTCAAGAGGAGGGTATTAACTATGAAGAAGTGTTTGCCCCAGTTGCACGAAGTGAAGCAATTAGGTTGTTCTTAGCCTATGCATCCTTTATGGGCTTTAAAGTCTATCAAATGGATGTAAAGAGTGCTTTTCTATATGGGCAGATAGATGAGGAGGTTTATGTCTCACAACCTCCGTGTTTTGAAGACCCCGAATATCCTAACAAAGTTTATAGGGTAGTTAAAGCATTGTATGGCTTGCATCAACAATTAAGGAAATGGTATGAAACCTTAACCACTTATCTTCTTGCTAATGGGTTTCATAGAGGCGAGTGGATCAAACTTTGTTCATCAAGAAAGACAAGAATGATATCTTGCTTGTTCAAGTGTATGTTGATGATATCATTTTGGATCTACAAAGACAGAGATGTGCAAAGATTTTGAGAAACTTATGAAAGAAGAATTTCAAATGAGTTCTATGGGTGAACTCACATTCTTCTTGGGACTTCAAGTACTACAGAGGCCGATGGTATTTTCATTAATCAAGATAAATATGTGGTGAGATTCTAAGGAATTTTAAGTTCACCGATGCAAAGTCATCCAAAGACTCGCAGACAAGACTACACATCTATCAAGGAAAATAGTGGTGAAGTCGTTGATGTGCACATGCACGTGTCTATGATTGGTTCTTTGATGTATCTTACATATTCTAGACCGGATATCATGTTTGCAGTGTGTGCATGTGCAAGGTTTCAAGTTACTCCCAAGTTCTCTCACTTGACCGATGTGAAGAAGATTTTCGACACCTTAAAGCATATCCTACTGGGATTGTGGTACCCGTAGATTCTCTCTTGATCCGGTTACTTACTCTTTATAGTGATTATGCCGGAGCTAGTTTGGATAGAAAATCTACAACCGGTGGATGCCAATTTCTTGGCAATGTGTTAGTGTCATGGCGGTTCAAGAAGCAAACTATGGTGGCTAATTCATCAACCGAGGCGTAGTATGTGGTCACGTAAGTTGTCGTGCTCAAGTTCTATGGCTTTTAATCAACTTTTGGACTATGGGTACAATTTCATGAATACCATCATACATATTGACAATAGCAGTACCATTTGCATCATTAAGAATCTTGTTCAACACACAAAGACCAAACATATTGAGGGGAGGCTGTTGGGTACTAAAATTGTTGTATGAGTTTGTATAACCAAGGTTTGATAGGAGTTGATTTTAAAAGGTGTATATCTGAGATACACAACAAATGGTTATTGATTCACCATGTCTTATACACATAAGAATCAACTAGTCCCGAGCAAACGACTCATCGGTAAAGACTTAACAAACCGCTTATGGTTGATAGTTCACCAAAACTATATGGTTATCAACTCACCATATTCTTTATGATTAAGAGTTGGCTAGTCCATAGCAAACGGCTCATGGTAAAGACATATCAAATCCGTTGATAGTGGTAGTTTGCTAAAAACTATGATAAGAGTAGTCTAGTTTTATATGATTTTATTTACCATCGCTTTGAAATTTTTGTGAAAAATTACCATCGCTACTTCATGCTACTACCTGAAGATTATTTTACCATCGTTGTTCTAGCCATATAACCGATTGAAGTCAAGAACTTATTTTTACTAGCCGTTGAAAGTAACCACTATTTGCTATATATATAGGGTTAAAATTTTAAGAAAATTATCTTCTTTCCATATTTTAATACTTTCTTAAGATAATTTTACTTGCGCAATAATTCTAAACCCTAACCTTATATATCTTTCTCTCTCAATTGGCTAGCTGTTCTTTCAATTGTTACTGACATAATATCATTTTTCATCAAAAGTTTCTATGGCACCTTTGAAATTTGCAGATGAGCACAACCTAGTGGCCTACCTACAAAAGTCTAATGAGAAGAGTGGCCCTATTTTTCATCAGATTGTGGACTTTCTTCATACCACCCATATAAGGTATGCTTTGCTTTTAAATCCCACAATCTATATCTCTCAAATCAAACAGTTTTGGACTTCTGCTCAGTCCATAACACTTGAGAATGGAGATACACATGAAACAGTGGATGCTCTAAGAGCCACTGTGGATGGGTTAACTATTGATGTTACCGAGGCATCCTTGAGGAGAGTACTCCAATTGGATGATCTTAATGGTCTCATCATATTACCTATGTCTGAAATTCATGATACTTTATCATCTATGGGGTATGATACCACTGACAAAAAGGCTACTTTCAAAAAGAGTGGTTTTTGTCCCCAATGGAGATTTTTGATTCATACTTTGTTGCATTGTCTCATTCCAAAGAAAACATCCTATGAGCAATTTAGTTCAACCATGGCTTATCCTTTGGTTTGTCTAGTCACTGATAAGATTTTCAACTGGTCAAATTATATTTTTACAAGTATGAAAGGCAATGTCTGAGTAAAACAAAATTTTAATGTATCCAAGGTTTGTGCAAGCAAGGCTAAATGAGTTTCAACTGCAACCTCACACTAATGTTTATCAAATCGTTGCCTTAAGCCTAAAGTTTTTCAAAATTTGAACAAAGATGGCAATATGATTTTTACACCTCTCCTTCCTCACATGCTTGCTAAAATTTCATCTGAACAAAACACACCCATAATTAATGTTCCAAACATTGATTATACACCTCAAGTTTCAAAACCCTATGAGAGAAGGTCTAAACAACCAACTCCTCTCATGACAACACAACAAGTTTCTGAACCTTTTGGTCTAGGAACAAGCAGTGGAGGTTCTAGACTTCAACCTAGTCCTACTAGGGAGGAATCTGCACCTTTGCCCCATGATTCACCTCTCCCAACTGGTAATACAGTTGGAAGTGACGAGGGCAGTGAGCAACATTTGGAATTGATGGTTTTGTGTACAAAGTTATCCAAGCATGTTGAATCTTATAGAAGGACTTGGCAATGTCAAAAGCAAAGATGCCAAGGATGTTCAACACTTACAAACGAGATTCAGATCTTGAAGGAAGAGATTAATGGGTTGAAAAGCACAAAAGATCAAAGTTGGTGATTTCATCTTCATCCTCACCCATCGATGGTGATTCACCGATCATGATTTGGGAAATTCTTCCAAACAGGGGAGGACAACAGTCATACATCGAGGGAGGAAAATTGAATTTGAAGATGAAGGAGATACAAGTAAAGGAGCAAAGGAAGTGAAACTCATGAAGAGCAACTTGAAGATCAAGACATTTTCCAAACTCGCAATCGATTTTGCCATTGATTCAATTTCCACCGCAGAGCCAAATTTTGCCACCGTAAGTGAAGAATTTGATAATCAAGAAAGACAAGGGTAAAGCGCTATGGAAGCGGTTATGGAAGATGTAGAGCAAGCGGAAGCAAAATTTCAAAGAAAAGACAAACCGATTGTTTTGATAGAGATCTTGCGAGAAGATAGCGTAAGAACAAGTTGTCGAGAAGAAAAGATTGAAAGAAATGGAAGTTGCAAGCTTTTTGAGGCTAAAAGATTGGACGAATGGAAGATATCAAGATCCACTTTCCAATCGCTCAACCTACAATTCTAAAAGAGAAGACTCGAGTTTAGCTATGTTCCTACTGAAGAAGATATTCAATTCTTGATTGCAAATAATCCAGAGATCAAGAAAAAGGCAATTGACCTTGTAGCTGATGCATCCTTAACTGAGGAACAAAGAACAGCTCAGTTGAAGGATTTCATTATAATGAAAAACTATCAAGCACTTCAAAATGTAATTAGTTCAGTCAAAAAGGGCCAAAAGAACCAAAAGAAACCAAGACAACCTACCAAGGCACAAATTCTTTCATATATGAAGATTTATTGTTGTCATGTTGGTAATTGGAAGAAGCATCAATTTAGAGGAATGCCTGATGATCAAGTTGAAAAGGCTTACTACAGAGTTGTAAAACAAGATAAAGCTTTTACTCCAATGGGCTCTGAAGAAGAAGCAAAAAGGTTTCCTAGATTGAATAGAAAGGCCAAAGTAACTGATTCTCAAACTGTTAAGAAGACTAAGGTTGATGAAAATCAAACAATGTCTACTGAGAAGGAAATTCCAACAGAGAAATTCACTGAAGAACAACTGACTGGAATGATGATGATAATAGAAGAAGATTTTCATCCAGAACCACTGCAAGTTCGACATCCTATTATTGATTGGGAAGTTTTCACTGCTAGCAATTTTGCTTCATCATGGAAGATCACAAGGCTGGGAGGTGAAACTTCATCATTCATGACATTTGAAGATCTTATTAAAGCTTTTGACAGAGATGGCCTTAATACACTATGGAAGTTAGTACAAGAAAGGTTTAATGCTCAATATCTCAAAGATACTAAGGAGATGCAGTTATGGGTGAATCTTAGAAGGCTCTATGAACCAAATGTTGATGATGACTTCTGGAAAACCTTATTCACAAGTTTTGGTACTAAATGGTTTTACTATGATTCATGTGAAGTTCATCATGTCTCTACGACTAATGGAGAAGACTTTTTCATGCTTGCTGAGAAAGAATATCCTCTTAGAGCTGGAGCTCTTACAGTGATGTTAACCTTACCAATAAGAGTTAATGAAGACAATGAAAATGTCAGAGCATTGTTACATAGGCTTCAAGATCAATGCTCAAGAGCCATACAGAAGTTAAGAAAGAAGTGAAGTGTTTGATTGAATTCCCCAAATCCTTGAAGATAATGATATTGAAGAAACTTATTGATTTGCGGAGAAATCATAAGTTTAGGGGAGGATTGTTGGAATAATCCGCTACCACGGATAGTATGTGGTTTACATCGCCGGATTAACACTAGCGGTGGAAACGTATTTCTACCGCCACTCATGATTACCATCGCTATTAGTTTACGTATATTCTATTATGTTAGCTTTATACTTATCTTGTAAAGGACTCCTTGTTGTATAAAAGGAGATCCTAGGTCATTGTCTTAGGTACTTGTAATTACCTACGACACTCACAAGAGCTTGAAGGTGTAACCCTAGTGATAAGCTAAGATCACTCGTATTATTCATCAATAATATTGGAGCTTAAGTTTTGTGTTTAATCTGTGTTTATATACAATACATCTTACAATCCATCTTCTAAGTATTACTAAGTAAATTCCGCGTGCTTAATAATATTATACAAAATATCATTGACACAAGGAGTGTGTCTAGATCCATCAGACGCTAATGGTATTACTCACAATTTCTCGGCTCCTCGCACTCCACAATCGAATGGGGTAGTTGAAAGGAAAAATAGAACCCTACAAGAAATGAGTCGCACCATGTTAAATGAGCAATCTATTCCTTAAAATTTTGGTGCAATGCCGTTGATACATCAACGTAAATACTTAACCGAGTCTTAATTAGACCATTTTTAGGTAAAACTCCATACGAGTTACTTCGAGGCAAAAAGCCTACGTTAGAACATTTTAGAGTCTTTGGTAGTAAATGTTTTCTACTTAACACTAAAGATTACCTAACTAAATTTGATCCGAAATCAACCGAAGGTATCTTTTTAAGTTACTCTCCTAATAGCAAAGCTTATGTTATATTAAATAAAGAAACAATGAAGGTTGAAGAGTCATTAAACGTAAAATTTGATGAGAGTCCACCTAAACCTACCCAACCTCTTGTCGATGACGAGATAATCGAAAGTGAAGCCATAGAAATAAATAAAAATTCAAACAAATAAGATGAACCATTAGACAATGAAATCATCAATATTAAAGAGTCTAAATATCACCCCGTAGATAAGGTCATAGGAAAGTTAAATGAAAGAACCTTAAGGTCTCAAGTCCAAAACCAAAGTAGTTTATTTTGTTTTGTCTCAACCATAGAACCTATGAATACACAAGAAGCCATAAAAGATGAAAGTTGGGTAATGGCTATGCAAGAAGAGTTAAATCAATTTGTTTCTAACAATGTTTGGACACTTATCCCTCCACCTAATAACCAAACCATAATAGGAACTAAATGGGTATATAAAAACAAGTTAGATGCAAACGGGGTAGTGTCTAGAAACAAATCTAGACTCGTTGCCCAAGGGTATAATCAACAAGAAGGCATAGACTTTGATGAGACCTATGCTCCCGTGGCTAGATTAGAGTCTATAAGAATACTTCTTACTTATGCTTGTGCTAATGATCCTAAGCTTTTTCAAATGGATGTTAAAAGTGCTTTTCTAAATGGTTTTATTAATGAAGAAGTTTATGTAGCTCAACCTCCGGGCTTTATCAATTTCGAAAAACCTAAACATGTGTATAAATTAAAAAAAGCTCTTTACGGTCTTAAACAAGCCCCAAAAGCTTGGTATGATAGACTCAAGTCATTTTTAATAAAAAAAAAACTACACCATGGGGTTAGTTGATAATACACTTTTCACTAAGAAAAAGGAATCACATATAATTATTGTTCAAATATACGTGGATGATATTATATTCTGATCTACTTGTCAAGACATGTGTGATGATTTCTCAAAAATCATGCATGACGAGCTTGAAATGAGTATGATGGGAGAACTAAGTTTCTTTCTTGGTCTACAAATCAAACAACTAGAAGATGGTATCTTCTTTAATCAATCTAAATACATAAAAGAGATGTTAAAGAAATTTGGTTTAGAAGAGTTAAAACCCATAAGAACACCAATGTCATCCGACACTAAACTTACAAAAGATGAAGAAGGTGAATTCGTTGATAACATAAAATACCGTGGCATGATTGGTAGTCTTCTCAATCTTACGGCTAGTCGGCCGGATATCATGTTTAGTGTTTGTCTATGTGCTAGGTTTCAAGAAGACCCTAAAACATCACATCTAGAAGCTGTCAAAAGAATATTTAGATACATTAAGGGTACGACTCAATTAGGATTATGGTATCCTAAGGGTACGGGGGTAGAAACTATTGTATATGCAGATTCTGACCATGGAGGTGATTATGTTGACCGAAAGAGTACAAGTGGTGTATGTACTTTTATGGGATGTTGTTTGACATCGTGGTTCTCAAAGAAGCAAACGGCATTGGCCATATCAACAACCGAAGCCAATATGTCTCCGCCGGCAAAGTATGCCAACAAGCACTATGGATGAAACAAACGTTAGCTGACTACGACATTCATCCAAGTAACATAGCCATTCTATGCGACAACAAAGGTGCCATTGACTTAAGCAAGAATCCAGTGTTTCACTCTCGCACCAAGCATATAGAGATCTGCCACCACTTCTTAAGAGACAATGTTCAAAAGGGGAACATTTCTATTGAGAAGGTAGCATCCGAAGATAACATAGTCGACGTCCTTACCAAACCATTGAAGCGGGAACAATTCAAATTGCTTCGTCTTGGTCTTGGTCACATGGAACAATCGTCATATTTTGCCTCTCAACTCTACAAGGTATGTAAACATTAGCCTTCTTCGTTTCTGAGTCTAGGATCTCTATTTCACACACAACTCTCTAACAATACGGGAATTTTCAAAACCCAAGGTAAATGTTATTTTACAACATGTAATTTCATATCTATTTTTCTTAACCAAAAGATAAACTTTTCTTTAAACAAGAAACTGTTTCGAAATGCTTTCTAAAAGATACCTCTTCCCGTATCATTTTCCTAAAAGCTATTTCTCACGTCTAGGACAAACCTTTTTCATTATTAATACAAAGTAAAACTTGTTTTCATTTCATCTCATATCTTTTGAATGCTAAAGGGAACACATACTAATATGTGTTTTCGGGTACATTCATTTAAGCAACAATGAATTTAGGAGCACTCGGGTTATCTCACATAATAGTATGCTTTTTCACTTCTAGTCTATTTTCTTTTTCTTTTTAGGAGTCGAGATAACCGCAACTCCAAATGGTTTGCATATAAGCACACACTAGGCACAAATGTTTCCAAAAGGCAACATTTTGAGTGCTGAGTCACCAAGACCACGGATTCCAAAGATTAACGCCGGATGGTTCCCTCAAGGAAGGATCCGTGGAACCGTGAGACGTGTTGAATTTCTCTTCTATTTTTCTCACTTTGGTTATAAACCTTCATACTTTCATCATTTTACCTCTTTCACTAATGAGTATGTTACTTAATGCTTGTGTTCTCATGATCACATGCCTTAAATTCATATCTAATCATTAGATTTTAGTATATATTTTAGGTCAAGCATTCATTACAATGCACTATTTTCTTTATAAATAGGGTTCTAAAAGTGCTTGCATATCCATCACTCTCAAAGGGGGAGAAGAAGTAAAACTTATGCTTTCAAAAGATACATCTAATCTTAAGTTTTACTCATCATAACATTATATTTTGTCATCAACAAAAAGGAGGAGATTGTTAATACAAATAAATCGTAAAAATGTTTATTGATATTTAGCGATCTCTTTGTGTTTTGTTGATAACAAATATAAAGTTATCATAAGTAAAATTATAAGGAAACATGTTATTTTTGTAAAGCATTTATATATATAATCATTTAACATTAATTGTTGTAATGATTCATTTATTGTAATAGTTTATTAGGATGGGTAAAAACCATAACCCATGACCCATACCCATGGAGCATATCCAAAACCCATGGAGCTAACCCATGACCCATTGACTAGATGCATTGCATCTTCTAGATACATTGTATCTATTTGGATACCCATGGTCCAAAGTCTATTACCCATGACCCATGACCCATAACCCATTTAGGAGGAGCATCATACGGATCCCTCAGTTTACACTGGATGGATCCCTCATGTAAGGGATCCGTGGGATCCGTGCAACAGTAGCAAGTTTTTGCCTATAAATAGAGAGCCATTTCCTCATTATAACTCACCCCTCTTGTTACAAACTCTCTCATATATTCTTTCGTTCTTCTAATCTCAGATCTCTTGATCTAGATAGTAGTTCTTCTTTCTTTTGTTGTGATTCTCATATAGGTCATTCTCTAAGGCGAGATCACGAGCTTCTACAAGTCATCCAAGCAAGGGGTCCTTGATTGATTTGTTCCTTCACAAGATTTCTGTAGCAAAGATCTTGTATTTCATGTTTCACATATTTGTTGTGTTATAGTTGTGTTGGTTTGGTCCTCCGTGTTAAGGACTCGGTATTTAGCTTTGCACCGAAAAAAGTGTAAGCGAAGTTGTGAAGGCTTCTCCGCCAAGTTGAAGGAGTTTGTTGACATAGTGCTTGAACTCTCTAGTAGGTGACTCGGGGAGTGGAGTAGGGCAAGGAAGGTGTCCTTGTAGCTGAACCACTATAAATCGGTTGTGTCATTTCTATCCTTTACTTTACTTACTTTCTTTAATTGCATTACTTATAGATCTATACTTTCTATCCATCCATACGATTTCACATAACATCGGATCTAAAGTTTTTGAAACTAAGTTAAAATAGGCAAAACTATTCAACCCCCCTTCTAGTTTTCCATAGGTTGGATATAGTGGTCCAATTCTTATCAATTGTCAGCGTTGCAAAAAAACATATTCAAATAATTGAATTTATATATATACGTACATATGTAAATAAACACATTCAAACATGAAAGGGCGTAATTATGAGCTGTTTTGTTTACCTAATGCAACTATGGAAGGCAATCTAACTCACTCTTTGAATGTCTCGTTTTATATGAATGCGATAATCGATTTACTATTTGAAAAATTCGGCAAAGATTTCGCTCAACTTCCCAAATATGTGCATTAAAGACATATTCAGTAGAGTGAAAGGGAAATACTGTCGAATTTCTCTCAAATAGTAAAATAGTTATACGCATCCATATCCTAAATAGGACAAAACATTCAAAAAACAGTTCCAAACAGGGAATTTTCCGAAATTAATTTCTAATAAATTAATTTCGGACGGGTGTTCTATAGGATGATTAACTTCGGACGGGGAATTTCCGGAATTAATCACTAAAATCCTAAAAACACTCACACAAGTTTAACAATCACAATATTACTAACCAAATTCATATTCACAATATCATACTAAACAAACGCATATTACTAACCAAACAACATATTCACAATATCATACTAACCAAACTCATATTACTAACCAAACGACATATTAACAATATCATACTAACCGAACTCATATTACTAACCAAACGGCATATTCACAATATCATACTAACCAAACTCATATTACTAAGACATATTCACAATATCATTATCCATTCCTAAAGACAAAGTAATTAAATTATTTACCTATTTCACGGCTGAAATAGACGAAAATAAGAAAATAGAGAGAGGAAAAGAGGTTTTCACTCGACACATTTGCCCGGTGACCTGCATCGTCTCCGACCGACCTTACCGTCTCCGACCGACCCGCTTGTCCCAAACACAAACACATAAAAAAGACAACCTAAATTAAACAACCTAACTTAAATTAACCAAATTAATTAATAAAAACTTTTTGACGACGACATTTTCGTCCCAAAACACATTAACACAATAATAAAAAAAACATCTTTAAACTAAGAAGATGCACGACTAATCTGGTGGGCTGCGGTGGTGGAGCTGCTGCGGCGATGGTTCACGGTGGTGGGCTGCTGTTGCGGTGGATCATCTAACCAACACAAACACAACATAAAACCATAATTAAAGAAAATAAATTAACAAACAAAATTAAAAAAAAAAATACCTTTAAACAAAACAAAATAACAACAATTATAAAAATTGTGCACAGTGGTGCGTGTGTAATTGATGGATTCAAGTGATAATAGTGTTGAAAGTGGTTGTGGTGGTGTCGAATTGAAGAAAAGTTATAGTAATTGATGGATTCGAGTGATGGTGCGTGGGTTTTTTTTTAGTTGAAGAACACTTAACAAAAAATAGCAGCTGATAGATCTACTTTCACGAGCTCAATTATTGATAGTAACTTTGGGACGACACACTTTTCTGCATATTAGGGACGACATTGTCGTCCCTAATCGTTTTTATTTTGGTGAAAAAAAATGGCTGGTTGTTTAACTTTCCGTGAAAATTTTGGTGAAACAAAATGGGACGACAATATCGTCACTTTTTTTTCCTTTATCTTATGTAAATTAAAAAGTATTTAAACTCTTTAATCAATACTAAATAAATTAAAACTTATTTAAATTATTTATAAATTATTTAAATAGTTTAAATTAGTTATGAATTTTTTAAATAAATTAAAAATAATTTAAATAAGTTATAAATTTTAAATAAATTAAAATGATTTAAATTAGTTATTAAATAATTATATAAATTCAAAATAATTTAAATTAATTATAAATTATTTAAATAAATTAAAAATGATTTAAATTTAGTATCGAGATACATGACATGTTAAAACGAAAGAATCGAGATAGTATCGTGATATATGAAATGTTAAACGAATGAGTCGAGATCGATGGTCGATATGGTTATACATGATATGTTAAACGAATGAGTCGAGATGATATCGTTATACATGAGATGTTAAACGAATGAGTCGAGATGATATGGTTATACATGAGATGTTAAACGAACGAGTCGAGATGATATCGTTATACATGAGATGTTAAACGAACGAGTCGAGGTGATAGCGTTATACATGAGATGTTAAACGAGTCGAGGTGATATTGTTATACATGATATGTTAAACGAATGAGTCGAGATGATATCTTTTTACATGATATGTTAAACAAATGAGTTGAGATTATATCGTTATACATGATATGTTAAACGAATGAGTAGAGATGATATCGTTATACATGATATGTTAAACGAATGAGTAGAGATGATATCGTTATACATGAGATGTTAAACGAATGAGTCGAGATGATATGGTTATACATGAGATGTTAAACGAACGAGTCGAGATGATATCGTTATACATGAGATGTTAAACGAACGAGTCGAGGTGATAGCGTTATACATGAGATGTTAAACGAACGAGTCGAGGTGATATTGTTATACATGATATGTTAAACGAATGAGTCGAGATGATATCGTTATACATGATATGTTAAACAAATGAGTCGAGATGATATCGTTATACATGATATGTTAAACGAATGAGTAGAGATGATATCGTTATACATGAGATGTTAAACGAATGAGTCGAGATGATATCGTTATACATGATGTGTTAAACGAACAAGTCGAGGTTATATCGTTATACATGAGATGTTAAACGAACGAGTCGAGATGATATCGTTATACATGATATGTTAAACGAATGAGTCGAGATGATATAGTTATACTGGCGCCAAAATTTCCCACAAAAAAACTGGCGCCAAAATTTTCACCAAAAAACTGGCGCCAAAACTTCCCACCAAAAGCTACTAGATCTGCTATATCCTCACAAACACATTATATACACTCTTATCCTCAAAACCACTCAACCTCACAACCTCTTATCTTCACACCAATTTCATAAACTGAGATGGAGCGATATAATCCTTTTGTGTGTTCTTGTGGAACAGGAAATATAAAACTAAAAACATCACATAGAGAAAATTCATTTGGATGGAATTATTATGCATGTCCTCTTTCGAAGGTGAACAATCATACATTTCTTATTTATGTAAATATACAAATAATTGGGTTGTAATCTCTTATAATTTCCTTATTATGTAACAGTCCAGAGAAAAAGATCGTGGATGTGGATAATTTATGTGGAAGAGTCAATTTGACGAGTACTTAAAAGTAATCTCTTCTGCTTCAACATCTCAAGGTTCTGGATTTGCACCAACAGAGTGCTTAAGCTGTAATGCCAAAGATCTTAGGATAAACATGCTTGAATCACAAAAACAGGTGCTAGAGACAAGAATAAAGATTCTGGAGGCAAGACTTGAAATGGCAAGGATTCCTGACGACCACGACCACGCATGTTAGTCGGATGCAATACTCCGTGAGTTGTTAGGTGACATAAAAAATCTTAGTATGTAGTAGTTTTGTTGTTGATGTTGTTGTTGTTGTTATTAGAATAATACGTATGTTTTACTGTTGTAATAATACGTATGTTTTACTTATTCGTATGTATCTTTCAAGTTGACCATGTTCTGAGTTAACCAGATTATGGTGTCCAAACACCCTTTTTCCAATACTAAATTACGTATGCATAAAGAATGAAACTGAAGAAACAATATCAGAATTAACAAACACGAAGGCAAACCTTTTATTTAAAACACACAAGAGTTCTCAACCACATACATTTCATACAGACCCAAACGAAACAACTTGACAACCAAATGAAACAGATCAAACGAAATAACTCGACAAGCAAACGAAATAACTCAAACGAAACACACGACATAGATCATAACAAACATCGCCCATTCATTTGTTTCGATTCACGTTTCCAACACGACTGAGAACGAGGAGTCTCAGCTTCCCATCAAAACTTCTCGCCAAAACTTTCCCACCAAAACTTTCCCACCAAAAATTTCCCACCAAAACTTTCCCGCCAAAACTTTCCAACCAAAATTTCCCACCATAACTTTCCCACCAAAAACTCTATTATTTTACCATATATAACAACTAACATATTTGCTTTTATCCTCACAAACACATTATATACTCTCTTATCCTCAATTCGGTAAAACACACCTAACCCAATCGTCAATTCCCACAAAACACACATAACAATAACTCGTTACACGCCAGAAGAGGAGTGGTCAAAGGTTTTAGCCAACATAACACTCTTTGATGAAGTTCTTAATAAATATGGTAATGAAATTATCGAGGAATATGGTTCTTATAAGAACGTTGAGCCGTGGATGAGAGGTTTCATTCTGAACTGGTTGAAGAAAAAGCCATACTACAGATTGATGTTGATAGGTGATAAGGGAAACAAGTTAGTCGATGAAATGGGAACGAAGATGACAAGTGTTGATGCTTTGTTTGAACATTTCCTCAAGCAAAGGGAGGGGAATGGTGGTGAAGGTTCTAGCAAAGAGGGCAGTAGCAGCAAAAAAAATGAATGAGCGATGTTTGTTGTGGTCTTTGTCGTGTGTTAAGTTGTGATGTTCGAGTTGTTTCGTTTGATTGTCAAGTTGTTTCGTTTACTTGTCAAGTTGTTTCTTTTGACTATGTATGAAATGTATGTGTTTGAGAACTCTTGCCTGTTTTAAATAAAAGGTTTGCCTTCGTGTTTGTTAATTGTGATCGTGTTTACCGCGAAGAAGATTTCTCCTACATGAATTGTGTTGATAATTATGTAAAGTTAAAATATCCTGACAGCCTGTTGGTACAGTTATAATTTATATAAGATAAGCATTGACAATCGCCATTAATATAAAGCTTATATTATACAGATAACTAATAAACCATTTAATTATTAAGAGTCAGACTAAGAAAATACATATAACTTTTACACTAATATATAATTTTTAAAGCAAATAGTAAAGTATTGATTTTGTAAATTCTTTTAAAATTAATTTGTACGCTAACATATACTCCCTCCGTCCCATTTTTATTGTCCAGTTTGACTTTGACCAGTCTTTTTTGTTCAACTTTGACCAATAATATATTTATTTGTGTTATATAATACTTGATGAAAATTATACCAATGAAAAATGCATTTACAACCCAATACATTCATATATTTTTCATCAAGTATTATATAACACAAACGAAAATAATTATGGTCAAAGTTGAAGTAGAAAGACTAAAAAAGTCAATATAGGACAATAATTTTGGGACGGAGGGAGTAATTTTAAAGCAAATAATTTTTTAAAAGTTAATTCATATATAAGTATTCTAAAATATTTGTTTTAAAAGTTTTTATATTGTTTTGATAAATGCATATTGATTTGTAATGTTTTTAAATGCCAAAAAAACATATTCAATAACATACATTAATTTTGTAAATTCTTTTAAAATTAATTTTTACACTAAAGCAAATAATTTTTTGAAATTTAATTCATATATAAGTATTCTTAAATATTTTTTAAAAAGTTTTTAAATTGTTTTGATAAATGCATATTGATTTATAAAGTTTTTAAACGCCCAAAAAAACATATTCATGCAGTTTGGGATGACATTGTCGTCCCTAAGTGTTTGGCGGGACTAAAAAATTTGGCGGGATGTTTTTATTTTCGTAAAAATATAATAAATTAATTAAAAAGTTAAAAAAAGATATATATATTTTTTAGTTTGGAACGACATTGTCGTCCCAAATTTGTTGGGTCTAAGTCTTTTGTTTTTACTGTGATTTTGGTTGAAAAAGTGTGGGCCATGACATCAATTTGGGATGACATTTTTGAAAAAAAATAGGCGTCCCAAAATTCATTTATTGGTGTAGTGCTACAAGATTGCTAAATAATGGATAACACATCCTTTTAACTTCGAAGGTTTTGATTTATTTATTTATTAAGTTCTGTAACCACAAAATGCTTTTTTGTAATAGTTTATACACGAGGTTTGTCTCGAATAATACCAATGTGATTCGTATAGTGAATGTACCATTTTTTTCAACTAGGGTAGATCTTGATCCATCATTTAATACGGGTCAGATTAATTACTCTAAATAAACATACCCAACACTCATAAGTCATACCTAGATGCAATAAAATTATGGGAGATTTCATATATATCCTTGAAAAAGTTTGATATTACGTCAATATCCTTGCAAATTTTTTAATTACGTCAATATCCTTTCAAAAATATATAAATACTCGTATATATCCAAAAACTAACTAAATCATATTTATAATGATTTTAATTTCTAAAAGTAATATTTACCTCTTATTTAATAAGTAAAATGACTATTTTACCCTTTCCTTAATTTTATTTACATACCCTCTTAAAACATAAAAATTGAATGTTTACCCATGATATGATACTAATCTATGAATGACATGCCTGTTGAATCCTTTGACAAGTTTTTTCATACACCATTGATGTATTTTGTGGAAAACTATAAGGGGGTTGAATAGTTTTGCCAATTAAAACTTTCTTTTAATATAGTTAGATCGACTTATGTCAATCTATTTGGATGTGTGTGTTGGATGTTGATAAACAAGCATATAAAGGTATGTAATGAAAAGATAAGAGTAAGAAGCAAAACCACAACGCGAGTATTTATAGTGGTTCGCTACAAGGACACCTTCTTGCCCTACTCACTCCCCGAGTCACCTACTAGAGTTCGTAATAAATACACCAACTCCTTATGGCGGAGAAGCCTTCACAACGTCGCCTACCCTTTTTCCGGTGCTAGGCTAACCACCGGTTCTTTCACCCAAGTGAACCACACCTACACAACGTTGCCTACCCTTTATCCGGTACTAGGCTAAGTACCTAGTTCTTTCACACTAAGGTGAACCACACCTACACAACATCGCCTACCCTTTATTAGGTACTAGGCTAAGCACCTAGTTCCATTGCAATGGAGGAACTACTACCCAACACTACACCAACGACTAATCCCAAAGGAGATCAACTCCTTTTACAACATCATCAAGGATATCAATATCCTTGGATCTAGTACTAATCTATCTTGTACATCGAAACACACCATATCGAATGTACATCTAAGGCACCTTTCACTAATGCCTTTAACTAGATCTTCAAGACACCCTTCACTAATGTCTTGTGTCTTGACTTCTAAGCACCCTTTACTAATGCTTCTAGTCTTGACTTCTAAGCACCCACCACAAGTGCTTATGATATGGACGATAGATACCCTTCACTAATATCTTCGTCTTGACACTTGAGACACCTTTCACAAATGTCTTCAACACTTCTTAGGAAAAGAAAAACAATCATCAAAAAGAAACTTCAATAGTCTTGATGATGAGGAAGCATGGCAACTCATGGACTTGAGCTTGCTCGACTTCAAAGGTGGTGATCTCGCCTTTAAGAGGAACCTAAAAGATCACACAAAAACAAAACTACAAACATAGATCTCTTGGATATGAGGTTAGAGAGTTTTTAACTCAAGGGGAAAGTATGTTGGAAAGAGGTGTCAAACAATGAAGAAATGGCTCACTGTTTATAGAGAAAAAATTCTACTATTCTCTGGATCCCACGGATCCCTTCTACAAGGGATCCGTCTAGCGTAAAGCTAGGGATCCGTGGGACGCTCCTCTTTACCCATGGGTATTTTGGTTATGGGTCATGGGTCATGGGTTGATCCATGGGTCTTTAGCTAGATACAATGTATCTCTTGAGTGCAATGCACCTAGTCACATGGGTATGGGTCAAAACCATGGGTTATGGATATTATCCATATATGATATAAGCATGATGTCATGCAATGGGTTATGGGTCAAGCTCCATGGGTCATGGGCTTTGGGTTGTACCCAACTACATTCAATGGGCTTTGGTCAATGGGTTATGATACTTAAGTTTCTACCCATTTATATTACCCAATATACTACATACTAGTTATGTGTATATTTTACCCAAATATGTAAACACTAGTTGTTGTAGATATGTCATATTAAATCATAAAATCACTTATACTTGTTTTAGTGTTTTATGTGAAAATGTGAATATGTTAGAAACTATTAGTTCAAACCATTTACGTATTTTATTTGTTTCGTTAAAATGGTTTTACGTTTGTTATCGACAAAACATTAGAAGATCGTAAAATATAAATAAACGTTTTTACGGCTTATTTGTATTAACATATTTGAAGCAACATTATTTACCCATGATATAAACAAATGACATGCATGTAGAATCCTTCATCTCATGTTTTCCATACACCTTATTTACTCATATTTAACAAGTATTTTCATCACATTAGTATAGCAGTATCTTAGAGTTGAGATGCAAATTTCATCAATAAATGCCAAATTCATTCAAAAGCCATGTTGCTCATTACAATACTAAATTCAATACATGA